>CM022705.1:38502468-39014968 GCA_012295165.1 Asparagus setaceus
CTCAACTTATCGGATAATGTAACCTGGTCTTGTTCTGGGCCTCGAAGAATATGAGTGCTTATAAGAGTATCGTTGGGTAGGGCTATCCAAACGGCCTGAGCAAAATGCCTTGCCTAGACCCGGGCCCGGATCTATCAGGCTAGGTCCGGATATGGGTCTGGGCGGGCAGTGGCGGATCTAGAATAGAATTATACAATTTGCAAAGAAATTGTTGCAACTTGCAAAGAAATTCAATCTTATTATTAATCACTTAGAATAGAATTATACAATTTGCAAATTTCTGATAAATTAAAATAATCAAAAATAAATTCTATTTTATTATTAATCTAATAATCTGTAACAAATATAATATTTTTTAGAAATTATCGCATCACAATAAATGAGCACATCCCAACTAGGTTGGCAACTTGGCACCTTCTATACTTCTTTTGCTGCAACATCAGCTATCATCAAATCTGGAAGTCTATCATCAATAGTAGCAAAACGGTCAATGTTTAGACGTCTTTTTTCAACGCGCACCAATCTTATAAGCACATTACTGCATGTACAGTAGACAGATCTAGCAATGTTCTGTGGTCATCAATTAAACGTCCTAATGAGCTGAATGTGCATTTCGAAGCTACAGTAGAAACCTGCCTTGTTATTAACTTACGAGCCATGATGGAAAGCACAGGATATGAAGTCGTTCCATATACTTTCCACCATTGCAAAAATATCGCATACCTGATATTTTGACTCTTAAGTAAACATGCAACAAAATATTGTTCAAGTTCAGAAACTTCTCTTACAATAGTTTTTTTATTATTTTTAGGGTATTTTTATCAAATGACCCAAAAACAATCGTTTATGGCCGTTTTTAGGTCTACCCAAACCTAATCGGGCCCCCCGGTCCCAACGGCTAGTTTTCTAGCCATTGGGGCTAGGGCGAGCCTGAGTTTTTGACCTGGACCCAGTCCTAACGGCTAGTTTTCTAATTGTTGGGGAGGGCTGGGTCCGGGTAGCCTGAACCCGGCCCGGGGGTACATGACCCGGTGCCCTAACATCCTTGGCTGGGCCGGGTCAGGGCTGGGCACCGGAGAAGGTACCCATACCCAAGCCCGGAACCAGGTCGGGCCTGGAAAAAATCAGGCAGGGTTTCGAGATGGGTCTGGGCCGCCGGCTTTTTGGACAGCCATATCGTTGGGGTCCTTATAAACATGACAGAACTAACCCTCAATTACCAACTACGATAACAACACTAATGTAGAACATGTGGTGGATGATTTCATAGATCGGTTGGACTATCAGAAGGTCAAACTAGAGCCCAGGATGGATCATTGACTTGCCGCAAAAAAAGGGTTGTATCTCTCCCAATATGAGAACAGTTTTAAGACATATTGTGAGTCATAGTTATTCACCCAAACACAATCGTAATGCAATTTATGCACACCCCAAGAAAATGGTTAGTTCTATAGATTATCACCACATAAGAAGTAAATTCACCCCTTTTTGCTCTAAAATTGGCCGTTAGACGCTAAGCTTTGAAAAGTCGGACTGAAGAGAATACATTCCAATTAGAGAAAGTCCTTACTGATTGGAAAGGCGATAGCGCAACTTAGGGTTGTGTAATCATAAAAAGAGCGCACCCGGTAAAGATATGAAGGCCACTCAATGTGTTGAATCATCAGAGCGGTATGGCTTCACTACTTAACCGGCCCTAAATGCCAATACTATTCTGTTGTAATCTTTTCCTACTGTTATAAGATCAACTTAAATGAAAATGCTTCACAAGGAACTCAAAGACAGCTTAAACTACTCCTATCCAATAAGGATGACCCTTAGAGCCAGATTGATTGAAAATTAGTAATTAAAGAAGTAATTACGAGAAAATTAAATTGCATTAAAGTAAAAAAAATTTGCATTAAAGCAAAAAAAATTTTAAAATTTTAACTTACAAACTATCTAGGAATGTGAATTATAATTTAGGCAGCCAAAAGCACCAGGAAATTAAATGGCAATGGAAAGTAAAAGACAACAAGATAATACTTAAGTAAATAGAGTTTTGGTTGACTATGTGTGAGCTCATTCTACTTCGTTGTCATCGAATATATAGGAGCTTCTTCGCACGTTCCCAACATTTACACGCCCCAATTACAGAGTCTAACTATCTACTCCAGCAACCTTCGTGGTTCTAGGGTAGCTGGGAGGCCCACGCTCGATTGTGAGTTGGGTCCCTTGCGTTTCTATGAGTAGTCGTGACTCTTGGGGCCGGTAGGACGAAGTCTGTGCTAGGAAACCAGGCCCGCAGATATGCGTCTGACCCGTATAGCCACGCGGAAGTTGATTATTCCCTCATTCTATCGTTTAATCCTCTTCTTTCCTCGCTGATGTTTATCCCAACTTAGATTCCCATGTAAATAACTTTTACAATTTGCCTACAATGTTTTACCGTCTTGAAAATATCTCACATCACAGGTAGACATCAGCTAGGTTTTTGGAGTTAGGCTCATGGGTCCAGCCAAAATCTAAACCGATCGAGACCAACTAAAGCCCTTGCAATAATGTAGAGGCATGTAGTCCCATGACCCAACAAGATGGCAGGTTTTGTCAAGCCAATGCCATCCTTTGCTCATCGATATCTTCTCCCTACATCACACCCTTGTCCTGAAAACATTAATAATTAATACATATAACCAATTGCATACATATAACTAACTTTCTAATTTCTTAATTAGGCACCAACACAAGCATGAGCGTATGGGCATTAAGGAGTCGAAAGCAGCATTCCCTTTCGAACAACCGAGAGCTAGTCAGAGAAGGAGCTTAGCTAGGGCACATGCGCATTAAGGCCAAATAACACAACACCTTCACGTGTTGCGCGCCTTCAATATTCAAGCTTCTCTAGCTCATAAAAGTAGCGTCTGAATAATTAAGCTGTGATAGGGCTTGGGAGGATCCTAAGCTCTCATGTGTTCCCTCTCTCCCAGACTGCATACTGATAAATGCATGTTACAGTCTCTTTCGGATATTGGGAAGATTTGCTTGTTTTTAGGGGGGTGCATTTGCTATCCTTGTCCAATTTCATTTTAATTAATTTCTGGATTTAAATTTATCTTCAAGAGCTCATTCAATGCAACACATAATAAAAAAGTTATATATATATATATATATACACTCAATCCACTGTAAGATTCATCATAGCAGATGGGATCACAAAATGGGGAACTTCGGATTAAAAATCAAGAAAATCGAAAATAAATGGACAATATGCATGGCTCCCTCTTGGATTAAAATGGCCAAAATTAAACAGACATAGGACCATCTCAATTAAATGTTATAGATTGATCAAGATCTCTGCACAGCACTTTCTTTTAGGGTGTGTTTGTCAAACCGGATAGTAAATGGTAGTTCCCACTATTTTCTAGTTGCAAATTTTATTTGATCAATGATAAATGTGAAAATATGAATATTCCATTTGTCGAAGACTCTTAATGTGGGAATTGGGATGCAAGCCTAGAGGAGGGGTGAATATGATTGCTACAATTTTTCGACTAAACTCAGAATATGCAGTGGAAATAATTTACGAAAAAATAAAAGCAAACCAACACAGGAACACACAAGATTTTATAGTGGTTCGGATCCAAATCCTACATCCACTCTTCCTTCTTGCGAATGGCCTTCTTTACTATGATCGGAGTTCTCCCAAATCACAACCGATTTGGTAGGCTTTACAGACAGGATCCTGGAATCTACCCGAAACCAGTTGACTAACCTAACTCCTCACAATGACCAGAAGAAACTTAGCCCTAGCTAGACACCCTCAATTCACCTAGCTTGAGTACGTCAACTCTCAATTACCCCAGCTTGAGTACACCGTCAAACTTATAAGTTTAAAATACACAACCAACCCAAAAATAATTAAAGCACAACTAGAAAAATCTTACAGCTCTTTTGAAAAATCGCCCTTTAAATCAATGATGATGAAGATTCGTGAAGAAGAAATGTTGAATTTGAAAGCAAAGGGCACTTCTCCTCACTGAAACAATTCTCTGATGTTGAGCGCGACGAGAAGAAGTTTGAACGACGCTCCGGGGGTTGAATTCTCAAATCAAACTCTCTCACAAACCCTAGTTGCATTCTCTCTTCTTGTTGTTCTTGTTTTTCTTATTGTTAATTCTCTTTCTCAATTCCCCTTTAAATAGATCTTGAAAACATAGGAAAGAGATCCTCTAATCAGAGTTCTAATAGAAGTTCAAAACTATCAAAGAACGACTGAGATTGAATTTCAAAATCTGCCAAAACTGCCAAATCGCATCCAAACCATTGATAGTAAGATACGATCATCGATGGTCCATTGATGATCATCGATGATTGACTAAAGTCCATCGATTGTGTAAATTTTAGTTTTTGAATTTTTGTGAATCTTGACTATAGTCTATCGATGGTCCTTCCGATCATCGATGGTAAACTGTAGACTATCGATGGTTCAAAATCTAGTTCTTGTTTCTCTGATTCTTTCCTGTGGTCCATCAATGACTTTACTTGACCATCGATGGTATCTCATGACCATGACCATCAATGGTTCAAATGCTGAAATTAACGTTCTTGTTGATTTTTTTCATCATTTTGAACCGCAGCTTATGCGTACCTGTTTATACCTGAAATATATCATCTCACAAACATATCAGTAGCAAATGAGAGTTTGTTATTAATCAAACAAGAAATTTTGCATGAACAACGTTCCACCCGAACAATGTTCTAATAATTTCCCTCTTTTTATAATAACAAAACTCCAAATTTGAAATACAGAATATAAAACATGGTGAGATATATATTCAGATCAAAATAAACTCATAACTCATGTGTAAAATGCAATAGATCAAAATAAACTCATAACTCATGTATAAAATGCAATGCAAAGCTCTCCCTACAAAAATGCATACATGAAAAAGTACGGGTATTCCAAAAACTCACTATGTCAAAAAAAATGTAAAAAATTTCTCCCCCTAAACCAAAGCAAATTTTCTCCCCTAAAACAAAGTAATTTTTCAAATTTCCACCTTTTCTCCCCTTTCTTGTTGTTATCAAAAGAAAAACATGCCTAGGATATACAATATACACGAAAATCCAAATAAAAATTATCTAAAGGTGAAAGGAAGAGATATACATACGGTTCACAAAAAAATTTTGTAGAAAATAGCATGAGAAATACATATATAATATCAAAATAAGTGAATCACGATAATAAGTCATATTAAAATTTACACACAAACTATAAAGATATTAATGAAAAGTTTATAAAAATAATAATAAAAGTAATTATATTAGTTCATAAAATAAATTTAAATATATCTTATCTAGTTTAAGCTTCTTTTTGTTACACGACTTGAAATATCTCAACCTTTAGAAAAGTCCAAAATCTCGATCTATCACCTCAACCATATAGGAATTTTTAAGAGAAAGAACGATTTGGAGGCGATGTACACCATATTTAAATATTAAAATATTTAGCATAGGATGGATACCCTTGAGATATTGCACAATCATATCTACGAGTGTGGGTCTTTGACCATCTTTTAACTAATACACTCAAATTTTACCGTGAATTTATAGAGTGTGGGTCTTTGACCATCTTTTCACGAACACACTCTATTTGCGTGAAGCTTTATAGCTCATATGTACTTTGTACATGAATAAAAATTTTGGTGCTATATTCAAGTATAGATTGAGCTCAAAACTATTTGATATATCCAAGAATACTTTATGAATAATATATTAAAAACCTTTATTCTTATTTTTACAAGACTAAGCATGATAAGATTATACTAATGTATGAAAAGTAATATGAAACATATCATGAATCATCATATTTATCAATCAAATATGTATAACTATGTGTATATATATATATATATATATATATATATATATATATATATATATATATATATATATATATATATATATATATATATATATATATATATATATATATATATATATATGTGAAAAATATGTGAATCAATATGATTAACTCATGCCTATATACCAACAGATAACCATATCTAAATATTTCATGTAAAAGCATATACATAGGCATGTTCAAGTTTTATTATTATTTTTAAATGAAAAATAAAGAAAAAGAAATTTTATTTTATTTTTGATTTTTAAATAAGAAAACAAAAAGAAAGAAAGAGAAATTTTATGTTTTCCATATATAAAAATAACCAAAAATCAAATAAAACAAAAATTAAGAAAAATCAAATAAAACCAAAATAAAAATTAAATAAAAGTAAAATCAAAAAATATGTACATACAACAAGTCAGGTGAGCATGCATAGAAGTACTAACTAAACAAATATATAGTGAAAGCAAATAAAAGTTAGTACATGCTAGTGTATCTAATGCATCATCTGAATATACAGGTCCAGAATAAGAAAATATAAGTGTAAAATAAAGAAAGATGAAAAATAAACTGAACCTAGAAAAGAAAAAAGAAAATCATCATCTCTCTCCATCTCCTCATAGCCATGTCCACGGGCTGTCTAGGGCACAAAATCTCTGTAGACCGGTGGTGTGGGAAGTGTAGGATCAGATCATCAAATGGCTCTCATCAAGTACTGGAGAGATGCATCGTAATACTGGTGTTGCGTCTTCATCTCCATATGCATGTGCTCCATCCTCTCTCCCAGTGAATCCAGAGTCCACCGAGAATCACCACCTCGTGAAGAGCCTAGAACATCCTCTCCTGTAGGCTGGGACCCTGACAGTTGACCAGCTGAGGACTCTTCCTTTCCTCTCGCCCCTAAGCTCTTCCTGGCCGTCTCATCACATAAAGATGCTCTCCCCTTCTCCATCTGATCAGAAGAAAGAGCCGGAATCTTCTGATAAAGAGCCGGAATCTTCTGATCTCTGTAGATACGAGTGATCAGGAAAGGGTAAACCAACTGAGTGTTCTGCTTCTTCCTCTTCTCAATCATCTTCCTAGCACTAGAAGCAATAAATGACATCCAAACAAAGATAACTTGTGCAGGACCAAAAGACTGACCCCTAACAATCCAATACAGAAGGATGACATCTCTAATAGACAAAGTAGTGCAAGTAGCACTAGGATAGAGATCAAACTTGAGAAAGAGATTGGGAAGATATACTCAGGTTTCAGATAACCTGAGTTGAATACACCCAAAAAAAGATTTAGCCACAAGAAACTCAGCCATGCGGGTGTAATCCTCAGAACCTATAGTGACATTCTCAGAAATATGAAAACGTCATGGCATCCCTACTGTGATTGTGGTAGATAGAGAATCCTACAGATGTAATCAGCAGAAATAGTAATCTCACGTCCTCTCACTATAGTCTTAGCTTCTGAAGATCCATAGGGCCGGTTGTAGTTCATATAGAACTCCCATACCCAAGAGATATTGGCCTTTTCTGCTCCTTTGTCCTTCATAGGACCTAAACCAACTCTATCCAAGAGTCTTATCACATTCCTATACTCCTGTAAATGTCCCTCATCTAGTCCTCTCTCATATGCAATGTGTAGCTTCTTGTATTTCTCAAGCAAGTTGTGAGATGAAGATTGTGAGGATCGAGCTCTCTTGCTGGACGACACTCTCTACAAAGTCAAATAAACACAAGATATAGGAACAAAATAAGTAGTTTTAGCCTATTGACCATCGATGGATGACTGACAACCATCGATGATTGAACACACCATCGATGGTGTTCTTCGACCATCGATGGTTCAAAACTGAACCCGACGAGTTTATGCCCTAAATCATTCAAAACTCATGTACAACTCAATAATCAAATATCTAAACTATTCTAATACTCATCAATCAATCATCCATGCAGTTTATATCAATAAAAACATGCTAATACCACAAGAAAATCGAAATTTAAGATTTGGGGTTTAGAAACATACCTGTTTTGTTTTGATTCAATTCTAAAGATGAAAGAAATGATGATGATGATGATGATGATAAAATCAATAAAAACAACGAAATCCACCATGAAATCAAAAAATCTCAGAGAATTTGAAGAGAAGAGAGATAAAGAGGATAAAAAGTAAAAAAGTAAAAAAAAAATAACTGCCCCCTTTTATCTACCCATCAACGATGAACCATCGATGTTGTCATCGAGAGACCATCGATGATTTCTTTTTTTTTATTAATGAAAACCTATACATATATACAAGGCTAGAAAACTTACCTGTATGAAGGCATAAAATATAAAAATATATCAAACCTATATCTCCTCATAATGCAGACCAATGATTGGATTTGATAACCTGAATCTTTAAGCAACCGCTGTGTGTCACCTTATTCCCTGGTCGACCTGTAGGTCTACAGAAAAGCAGATAATTGTGACCTAGGTATCCGCATAGGTCCATGTTGGTTAGTAATAAGGCCTTTCGATATCCAAATCCATTTGATTATTTTATTCCTATATCTCATATGACAGCTCATAGAAACATGTCTTGTTTTCCCACACAATGAGCATATAGAATAATAAGTTCCATTGGGAATAGAATCAAAATAACCGAGATTATTACCTTTAACAAAAGAAGATTGAAACCTTTTATATTTTTCAGAATATGAATAACCAAGTCTAGTTTTAGCTTTTGCAAATTGTTGATTGGAAAGAACCATGCTAAGACCTTTTGAGCCCAAAGAAAAATTCTTCACGACCTTTTCCAAATCACTAATTTTGGACTTTAGTTGTTTATTTTCAGAAATAATTGTTGTGCATCGACTTTCAAACTTAATTTGTTCAATGACAAATCATAATATAACTCATTTATCTTAGCAACAAGTTTTTCTTTTTCACTTTGATGATTTTCAAGTTGCTTAGATAAACAAGAAATTTATTTTTGTAATTCGAATATTGTAAACACTCAAAAGAGGTTGGATCAACTAAATTCAAATTTAGAGAAGAAAATTAAACTTTCTTTGATAAAATTTTATTTTCTTTCTTCAAGTTTGTATTTTTCTTTTTAGTTTCTTCATATTTATGAGCAGTATTTTCCAAATTGTTGATGGTTTAAATCACACAGTCAATTATTTTGAAGTTAAAGATGATCAGTGTCCGCTAACTTCTCCGAATATTTAGTTTTGAGATAAGCTGTTCTTCACTGCACAAGTAAAAGCTCATAAGAGGGCGGGGTTGGTTTCCCTGATTGTTCCTCTGACGATCAAGTCAGCAAGGTGCTTGAGTGGAGAAGTAAATGGTACTGCGAAAATTCTCAAGTGCAGTCAACTAGGGAAAAATGCTGAGAAAATACTTACCTTGGTGTTGGGAATAATCCGCCTCTTTATAGCGAAAAAGGAGGGGTAGTTTGGTCACTTCAGCCGAGTATGGGCTGGCGGCTGAGTCAGCATTAGCTTTATAGGTGTCAGCTGCTGAGTGGGCGAGGTCACTTCGACATTTAATGAGATTTGACAGGGGGCGTGCGGCGCCAGCGTAGTCCGATGTGCCCTAAAGACTTTCGGGGATGGAGCAATGATGACACTGATCATGCATTTAATGTGATGGCGACGAGCTGTCAGCGAGGGGCTCGAGGCAATAGTCACCTTTCTAGTCGCCTGGCCGGGTGTTGAGAAGTACCGCCCTTCGAGCCGTCTTCATGAGGGGTAGGCTAGGAATCGGTCGAATAGGTCGTTTGTCGAGTCGACGTAGCGAGGAGGCCGGCTCGTACCGCCTTTCGAGTCGTCTTCGTGAGGGGTCGGCCAGGGAGTCGGTTGAATAGGCCGTTTGTCGAGTCAACGTAGCGAGGAGGCTGGCTCGTACCGTCGATCGAGTCGTCTACAGGAGGTGTCGGCCTGTCGAGTCGTCCGGGCTTGGAACTTGTATGCATCTGATGGGCTGGTTCGATTATACTTTTAATGCGGAACACTTGTCTGCTACTAATTAAAAAGTAATACTTAGCGGTTAGAACACCATAACAGTTGGTCCCTTTCGCTTGGAGTCGGCTTGGGCCGGGTCTGAGTGAAATGAGATTGGGGTCTTGGTTGAATCATGATGCGCATTTAGTGAAGGGAACTGAAACGTCTCTTCAGATGTGACGCAGCCGATGTCAGCGCACATTCCTTGACTGCTGCTGCTTCGTGTTCCATGCCGAATTGTGGGCTGTTCAAGGTAAGTGGGTTTTGCCTCGATCCCGGAGTAACCATTTTGAATTTCATAATTAATCTTGGCTGTTGGCTAAATTTCGATCCGGCCGTTGGGATTTGGGCAGTTGTTGGTCCAGCTGCCCATAAATAGGGCTATGGCTGTGAGAGGGGCAGTTATTGCTCTTTGAAATTTCAATTCTGAACTCGTGAATTCCTCTGACCATCTTTTCTGGCGATAATCGAGATCATAAATGGCGGTCCCTACTCTCAACGCAAGGCAAGAGATACTGAAGGATATCCACTCCAGGGTGACGATGTCCCAGCTGAAGTCCCTCCATGGGAAATTTGACATCCCCCGTGGTTACTAGCTAACGGTGCCAATGAGGTTGGAAGTAGTTTACAATCATGGCACAAACCGGGCCCCGTTGTAACTGAAACACTTGGAGTTCAGCCTACGCCTGCCTCTGCATCCCTTCCTCGGCCAAGTCTTCACGGCTTTGGGAGTTTTGCCGGCACAAATGAAGCCGAACGCCATCGCGACCCTAGTAGGGTTCGTGGTGATTTGTCACTAGTTGGCAATCAAACCATCCTTGAAGGTGCTGGGTTGTTTGGTTAGCGTCAAGGCCAACCAGACCGAGCCCCACTTTCATTTCCAAGTGGTGGGCAAGTGCAAAATTATCACTGGTCTCCCTGACTCGATCAAGGATTGGAAGGAGTAGTTCGTCTGGGTCTCGGGGGATGACTTAGAGTTAGGCTGCTCGGACTGGCCCAAGATAAGGAGGGAAGCTCTGTCAGCGGGGGACTTGTCGGCAGCCGAAAGGGTCGCTCTGGACCAGATTAGGGCATACGCTGGCTCTCGTAAGATGGAACACTTGCTCGATAACTCTATCTTGCGGGTGGCCAACATCTCGATCGATGCTCCCACTATCAAGGATCAAGAGAGGACGCTAAGTTACTGCTTAGGGAGGAAGCCATTGGGGCGTCGACAGCTCCACCTGTAGGGCCCCGAGAAGGTTCTTCGGCGGGGCCGATCAAGCGTCCTCGCCAAGACTCGGCCCAGGGGGCACGGTGGTAGCTGGTGCTCAGGCGGCTGAAGCGGCGGCGAGGATGGATGATCCACCGCATTCGGCCGCTCTAGTTGACAAAAGAAGAAAGAGGCCACAGAAGATAGGCGGTCAAGGACCTGGGGTGGTGACTGAGGCAGATGAGACCGAGATCATCCCTGTGGAGGAGTCTTCGGCTCAAGGGGGAGATGGTTGACAGGAGATCAGAGCCGGGACAGAGCCCCAGACAAGGGGTCAGGCGTCGATGTCACTTTGATTTTCGAGCGGAGTGGTGTGGAGTAAAGAGGGTGGTGCTTCGATTTTCGTGAAGACCGTTCAGATTTCAAGGTTTATCTCGCCCACTTACTTTGAATTAAGCCTGTCGCTCTGATCTCTCCACGTGTCATCCTTGATGCCTATATATATTTCCTTGATGCCAAAAAGGGGATTTCCTTCACAAACTTTTGCCCTAAACTCTTAGCCTCCTATCTTTTGCTTTCCGGCGATCTCGTATTATACTCCGACAATCTTCCATGGCTGCTCAGACTCCCACCACCGGTCGCAACGAAGAGAGGATTAATCTTCTCCGGCCTATTCGTATGAATATGTGCACCCAGGAGCTCGAGATGTACTACGAGCTCTATGATCTCCCCAAATCCTTCACTCTGTCTGCGGGAAGTGAGGACAAGCCAGTATATTGTCATGGTCAGAATAAGTCGCCGCTCTACATCGCCCATCTGGAATATGGGCTCCGGTTGCCGGTCCATCCTTTTGTCCGTGACGTCTGTGTCGCTTTGGGGGTGTCCCCTTCACAGCTTACGCCCAACGCCATCGCCATTTTGGTGGGATTCCTAGTGATCTGTCACTGGGTCGGTGTTGAGCCGAGCATTCACTTGTTGGGGAATCTTGTCAATGCTAAATCGATGAAGAAGGACCCCCACTACTTTTTCCAGTACACCGGCGACTGCAAGCTGGTGTGAGATGTTCCGGATTCCAACAGAGACTGGAAGGAGAGGTTCGTGTGGGTTTTTGCGGCTGACGGTGTCTTGTCTTGCCCCCAACTAGCCGGAGATAAATAAGAAGGCGCTGAAGCCTTGTATACTCACGACCGAAGAAGGGCGGGAGCTTGAAAAGATCCGCTATTATGCCAGGTCTCGAGAGAGGAGCAATCTCTTCGAGGTGGCTTCTCTACAAGCAGCCAATTTCTCGAGGGTTCCCCCTACCGAGGCCGACAAGGCGAGGGTGGCTCTACTCGCTCTCCCTATGAAGAAGAGCCCTCAGAGGAATTCGAAGGGGGAGGAGTCGGCATCATCCACAAAATCCCAAAAGCGGTTGAGGGGGCAGCCGGCCCCCGAGGAGTTGGGCAGCTTGCGATCGAGAGTGGCGGAGGTCACAGCTAGGCTGGCCGGGTCGGGCGTCACCGTCAAGAAGGAGAAATTGGAAAGGAAGAGGAGGAGGCTGGACAGAGGCCAAGGACCCGGTGCGTCGACTGAACAGGCTCGAGGCAACTCGGCAGCGGGCCAGCAGTCAGTCATTCTTTCTTCCCAACAATCAGAGATCATCATTATTGATGAAGCTTCCCCACCGGGACAACCGGAGGGTGATCAAACGGTTGAGGCCGTCGAGGCTAGGGGCCAAGCTAGGGAGTTGACCACTCAGACCCCTTTACCCGAGCCATCCCATAGGCCGGGTAAGGAGCTTGTTGGGATGACTGGAGGTGCTAGAGAGGAGGCGGCCCCTCTCCAATCTACCGAGGAACTCCCGATGGGTGATACCGGCTCGGCGCCGGAGGGTAGCTCCCGCTGGCCCTTCCGCCATTGGGTCTCTGAGCTCGACCCCCAAGTGTGGGAGAAGTTCAGAACCATGCTGATGGGCGTGTCGGCAGGTGGCACCTCTCTTAGGGAGGAGCTTTCAGAGGGCGATAAGTTCATCCCCGAGACGCCTCTCGACAAGGAGTGCTCGGTCCTGGGGTTGAAGATGGCTCAAATCCGAGCGCTATAGCAGTTCGCCCTTCCTAGGGAAGAGGTGATCTTGCAAGAAATGTCGAGACTCAGCCTACACATGGCCCTGAAGGGCTATTTGCTGCAGGGGGCATTGCTTGAGGAGGAGTTATTCTCCAGGCTCTCTCATATGCATAGGCTTCCCGTCGACTCAGAGGAGGCACTAGCCCAGGAGAAGTCAGCTAGGGAGGAGGTGGAGAAGAAGGTCGCGGCTTTAGAGGCTGAGCAGAGCCGCAATGAAGGCAAGTAGTGTCGGGAGCTGGAGGCGAAGGATAGCCTAATCAAGGAGCATATGTTGCACCGCGCCAAGCAGATGACCTCCATCAAGAAGCTTCACAGCGACATGGCCAAGCTCAAGGAGGAGGTTAGCTGTCTCTAGCAAGGGATCACCAAGCGGGATGGCCGTATCGAATCCTTGGAGGAAGAGGTCGAGATCCGTGAGGGAGCAAGGAGGCGAGATAGTCGACGCCGGCTTTACAAGCTAGCGCCACTTCGGTTTTTCCCAAGGAACTGTGGCAGTATTTTTCCACCACCTCCGTCCTATGCTCCTCCGAGTCTAGGCGAGCGAGTTCAACCTCTAAAGCTTAGACAGAAGCCTTAGTGGTCTGGTGAGCCGACCGCTCCTCCGCAAGGTCTCGCTTCGAGTTCTCGGTCGATAGGCGATCCGACCGAGCACTCTCCTGAGCCTCAACCTTATGGCGTTATGGTGTTCTAACCGCTAAGTATTACTCAAATGAATTAACATCTCTTTATATTTAGAATAAAGCTCATCATAAGAAGGATATACCTCTTCATCCGTACACTCACCATCAGAATCACTTGAGTTACTCTGATCTGAATCTGAAAGCAAAGCGCCTCTTCCTATAAGACACTTATTCCCTTATTTGTCATCTTCACTTGTCTCAATTTCAGACTCATCCTCATCTGTTATATCCCTGGTTGTAACTTTTAGACTTTTGCCCTCCTTCTTCTTTTCCTTTCTGTTCAAAGAGCATCGATTCTTGTAATGACATGGTTTCCTGCAACGATAACAGATAGGTTTAGTTTCAGAATCACTTGAGGAACTATTATTTACCTGTTTAGTAAATTGATTCCGTCCTTTCTGAAGATATTTTTATCCTTTCTTTGACTTTAGAGAAGACTTGAACCCTTTTGCAATAAGCGCAGACTGATCATCTTCATCTTCTAAACTTGAGTCTGACTCCATCTTTTTCTTTGATCGAGATTTCTCCTTCTTTGCTCGTAAGGCTAATGACTTCTTCTTCGAATCATCTTTCGAGGCATCTTCTCTCTCTTTCTATCGGACTTCATGCATGATGAGATTGCCTACAAGATCATCAAGTGAACATTTAGAAAAATTTTGAAGTTCTTCTATCGCTGTTACTTTTGGTTCCCAATCGCGAGAGAGTGAAAGGAGTATTTTTCTACATAACTCCTTATTGCCGTACTCCTTCACTAACGCTTTTGATTTGTTCACGATATCGGTGAATCAGGTAAACATCTCCTGAATGCTCTTCGAGGCCTTCATTTTAAAATTCTCATATTTGCTCACCAACATTGCGAGCTTTGCCTCCTTAACCTGTGAAGTTCCTTCTTGTGTGACTTCAAGCGTTTTCCAAATTTCCTGCGTAGTAGTACAATTAGGAACACGGTTAAATTTTTCAGTAGTAAGATAGCAATATAAAGCATTCATGGATTTTGAATTATGAGAATAAATTTGTTTATCCTGTGGAGTCCACTTATCCTTAGGTAGAACAACTATAATACCATCTACCTCAGTAGTAGGTTTCTTATACCCACATTCTACACTTTCCCAAACATCGAAACTAGTGGACTATAGGAAAAATTTTCATACGTGCTTTCCAATAAGTGTAATTGGTATCATTAAAAAGTGAGGGTCGGTTGACAGCGTGTCCTTCAGGAAAAGCTGCAGCAGTGGTAAGGCTTGACATCTCTACCCTAGGTTATGATACCTAAAAAATAGGAAACGAGGCTCTGATACCAATTGTTGGAACTGGGATGCAAGCCTAGAGGGGGATGAATAGGATTGCTATAATGTTTTGACTAAACTCAGAATATGCATGATAATCACATTTTTATTATAATTTTATACCCTCATCATCTATCTTATATAAATAAATATACCACTAATAATTATTTTTATCTCAATTTGCAGGTTAATGAAAAAATAATGAATAAAAGTCAAACTCCCTGATTTTCTATCATTTATTAAAGCCCAAATATGAAGATAAAAGAAGGTCCAAGAAAGCTCAAGGATCCATAAAGAAATCGGGTCAAGAAATCAAAGAAAAAATAAAATCTGTTACAAACCAATCGGTCAGCCAACCGATTGATTCGCAACAGATTGGTTTAATGGCTGAGATTTAATTCCTTAATTGCCAAATTTCATCTAAGGATTCTCCTTCATTGATGTAGGCTATAAATAGGGGTAGAGGGTGAGGGGTTTGAGTGTGAAAAATTTTATAATCACTCTATTTGGAGAGGATGGTTATTCTTAATTGAGAAGACCTTTCAAAATTATAACTTTTGTTATAATTAATAAAAGAATTTTTTCACCTCTTCATATTTTTCTTTTCTTCTTTTTATTTGATCATGAAGATGAAGATAAGATGAAGATGAAGATCAAGATGAAGATTTGCTCTCATCAAGAGGCTAGAACCCTCTTGGAATGTAAGTTTTTCTTTTATCTTTTATTTTCTTGTAATATTTTCTTTTATTTTTCTTTTAATAGATTAAATTTATTTTAATGCTTTGTAGAGTAGATTTACTTTCATGTCTTTATTTTCTTGCTTTAATTTCATGTATTTATTTTGTAGTATAGATTTTATTTCTTTACATAGCTTAGATTTTATTTCCTTGCACTATTCACCTTGAGGCTAGAACCCTCTTGGAATTAGCTTTTATATTTGTTTTCTTTGATTCACCTTGAGGCTAGAACCCTCTAGGGAATTATTTTATTTATTTTCCTTTTCTTTTATTCACCTTGAGGCTAGAACCCTCTAGGAAATTATTTTTATTAATTTTTATTTTTCTTTGATTCACCAAGAGGCTAGAACCCTCTAGGGAATTATTTTATTTCTCTTCCTTTCATTTATTTCTCTGTTGTTGTTTTTCAAGATGTGGAACTAATTCGTAGGAACTCTAGAAATTGTATGAAACTAGTTTAATTTCTTTTATATTTTGTAAATCATTCTCTTGTGCTTAAAATGATCATGTTTAGGATAATCAACTAAAGAACTAATTGGTAGAAGGAATTCTAGAATTACTATTTAGTTATTGTTCTTTTCATGAGTATTAATTTCACTTGGATGATAATTTGATAGGTTATGCTTTCCTTGAGTGGTTTGATAGTCTATGCTTAATTGATAATCACATTTTTATTGCATTTATACCCTCATTATCTATTTCATTTAAATAAAAATGTCACTAATAAACTTGTTTTATCTTAATTTGCAGGTTAATGAAAAAATAATGAATAGAAGCCCAAAAGACTCAAACTCCTTGATTTTCTACCATTTATTAAAGCCCAAATATGAAGACAAAAGAAGGCCCAAGAAGAGACAAGGATCCATGAAGAAATCGGGTCAAGAAATTACAAAAAAACCAACCTGCCGCTAACCAATCGGTCGGCCAACCGATTGGTGAACGGAAGACTCAGATTTGTGGCTGGATTTAATTCCTTTGTTGCCAAGTTTCATCCAATGGTTCTCCTTCATTGTTGTAGGTTATAAATAGAGGGGTAGAGTGTAAAAATTTTTATAAAAATTCTATTTGGAGAGAAGGGTTACTCTTAATTGAGATGACCTTCCAAATTTATAACTTTTAGTTGCAATTAATAAAAAAAATTCACCTCTTCATATTTTTCTTTTCTTCTCTTTATTTGCTCATGAAGATGAAGATGAGATGAAAATGAAGATCAAGATGAAGATTTGCCTTCATCAAGAGGCTAAAACCCTTTTGGAATGTAGGTCTTCTTTTATCTTTTTATTTTCTTGTATATTTTCTTTTCTTTTCTTTTGGAAGTTTAGATTTATTTTGATGCATTGTAAAATAGATTTACTTTCATGTCTTTAATTTCTTGCATTACTTTCTTACAATTTTAGTATAGATTTATTTTCTTGCATAGTTAGATTTACTTTTATGTTCTTTTTCTTTTTATAATTTAGATTTATTTTTATGTTCATAGTTTAGATTTTACTTCTTTGTTCTTATTTCTCCTTTTGTAATTACTTTCTCTTTCATTCTCACTTGTTTTTATTTTTCTTTTAATTCAATAATGTGGAACAAAAACTTGTAGGAATTCTAGAATTTGTATGAAACTAAGTTAATCTCGTTTATAATTTGTGGATTATTCTCTTGAGCTTAAAATGATCATGTTTAGGATAATCAACTAGAGAACTAATTGGTAGAAGAAGAATTTGATAATCTATACTTATCTTGAGTGGTTTGATTGATTATGCTTATGAATTTAAGAATTACTATTTAGTTGTTGTTCTTTTCATGAGTATTAATTTTACTTAGATGATAATTTGATAGGTTATGCTTTCCTTAAGTGGTTTGATAGTCGATACTTAATAAATCTAAAGTAAAATGTGACAATAAGATAATAGTTCATGCTTTATAAGTGAGATAAGCTAGTGGATTCAATTTTAGATTCCTCATATCTTTAATTGAATCCTCCATTTTTATCTTCTTGATTTGCATCTTTATTCTTGATTTTCTTTTCTTGATTTTATTTTTCTTTTACTTCTCACTCTCTCTTATTTTGAATTATTCGCACATATTCACCTTCACTCTTTACCTTCCCACTTTCAATCTCATTTTACTTTTATTTATATTTTATCACTTCCACACTCTTAATCTCTTCACACTCACTTTCATTCTCATTTTATTTTTATTTGCATTCAATCACAACACTCTAATCTCTCCACATCCACTTTCATCATGTTTCCCTCCTAATTGTCACACACAACATAAGAAGCGAATTTGAATAACTCCTACAAACACTTTCCTCGTGGGATCGATAACTTTTTATACTATAACTTGATGGTTGTATACTTGTAACTTTAGGTTCACATTATTTTCCTATCATTAATAAATCTAAAGTAGAATGTGACAAAAGAGAATAGTTCATATTTTATAAGTGAAATTAGCTAGTGGATTTAATTCTAGATTCCTCATATCTTTAATTGAATCTTCCATCTTTTACTTTCTTATTTTTTCCTTTTTATTCTTGATTTTCATTTGTTTATTTTATTTTCTTCTATTTTCTCCATCATTCTTTCTCCTCACTCAATCTAGTTTTGTTTTATTTTGCACATATTCACAACCACTCTTAATCTCTCCACAACCACATTTTTTTCATCACTCCTAATTATCGCACACACAACATAAGAACCGATTTTGATTAACTCCTACAACACCTTCCTCATGGGATCGATAATTTTTTATACTATAACTTGATAGTTGTATACTTGCAACTTTAGGTACATATTTAGTTCCTATCAATGCAGCAGAAATAATATACGAAAAACTAAAAGCAAACCAACACAAGAACACACGAGATTTTATAGTGGTTCGGATCCAAATCCTACGTCCACTCTTTCTTCTCGCGAAGGGCCTTCTTTACTATGATCGGAGTTCTCCTAAATCACAACCCGATTTGGTAGGCTTTACAGACAGGACCCTAGAATCTACCCGAAACCAATCGACTAACCTAACTCTTCACTATGACCAGAAGAAACCTAGCCTTAGCTAGACACCCTCAATTCACCTAACTTGAGTACGCCAACCCTCAATTACCCCAGCTTGAGTACGCCGTTAAACTTACAAGTTTGAAATACAAAACCAACCCAAAAATAATTAAAGCACAATTAGAAAAATCTTACAGCCTTTTTAACAAACCGCCCTTTAAATCAATGATGATGAAGATCCGTGAAGAAGCGGTATTGAATTTGAAAGCAAATGGCACTTCTCCTCACCGAAACAATCCTCTGATATTGAGCGCGATGAGAAGATGTTTGAACGAGGCTGCGGGGGTTGAATTCTCAAATCGAACTCTCTCACAAACCCTAGTTGTCTTCTCTCTTTTTGTTATTCTTGTTTTTCTTGTTGTTAATTCTCTTTCTCAATTCCCCTTTAAATAGGTCCCGAAAACATAGGAAAGAGATCCTCTAATCAGAGTTCCAATAGAAGTCCAAAATTATCAAAGAACGGCTGAGATTGAATCTGAAAATCTGTCAAAACTGCCAAATCACGTTCAAACCATCGATGGTAAGATACGATCATCGATGGTCCATTGATGATCATCGATGGTTGACTGTAGTCCATCGATTGTGCAAATTCTGGCTTCTAGATTTCTGCGATTGCTCACTGTAGTCCATCGATGGTCCCTGCGATCATTGATGGTCAACTGTAGGCCATCGATGGTTCAAAATCTGGTTTCTGTTTCTCCAATTCTTTCATGTAGTCCATCGATGAGTTGACTTGACCATCAATGGTGCCTCGTGACCGTCGATGGTGCCTTGTGACCATCGATGGCTCAAAGTCTGAAATCAACATTCGTATTGATTTTTGTATTGTTTTAAACCGCAACTTGTTCATACCTATTTATATCTGAAATATATCATCTCACAAACATATATGTAGTAATGAGAGTTTGTTATTAATCAAACAAGAGATATTGCATGAATAACATTCTACCCAAACAATGTTCTTACACTTAAAGCCTGAAAAATGACAACAACTCTTACTATCGGATATAACTTTCATCTGATGCTTGATTGCTGCATTGAATATCTTGTGGTAGTTATGGTTCCATGTCTAGTTATATGTACATTATTTTCCTGCTTGTTTTTATCTATATATATGATTATGCATGTTTTCACATTTTAGCACATATTTTTGCATCTCAATTCGGATATCATATAGACAAATTAAACTTAGTAGAGTATTCAATATTCATACAGTTTAGGGATCCTAGAAATCTTAAATTTCATAGATCCTATTGTCCTATTTCAACATCTTACGCTTACAACAAGTGTCAGTTCAAGCTGAACAACTAACCACTTCAATTTACAAGCTTAATTATTTTTTGGGTAAATTACACTAAACCCTCAAAAACTTTCAGGGTTTTGTAGTATACCCCCAAAAAACTTTCAAGGTTTTGTAGAAAACCACTAATAACTTTCAACATCGCACTAAACCCCCAATAATTTTGGCAGAAAACCCCCAATATCTTTTGAGAAAATTACACTAAAGCCCCAATAACTTTCAAAATGCCTTTTCATTTTTTCCTTCTAATTATGGGGGTTATCTGCAAAATGAGGGTTCTCTGCAAAGCAAAATATATATTGAGTGTTTCGTGCAATTTTGAAAGTTATTTGGGGGTTTACTGCAAAACACTGAATGGGGATTTAGTGTAATTTACCCTTTTTTTTTAACACCCTGTTAGTCACATGGCTGTTTTATTTTTTAAAAATATAAAACACATGCCTGAAATTTTGCAGTGATTATGAAACACTCAAAGTGAAAGAAAGAGAGAAATTTGTTATATGATTAACACAAAGTCTCAAACTACCACATGCATGCAAAAGATTTTAACAACTTCATTACACAAAATATAAGCAACGCCAAGCTATGATTTCAAAGTCCATAAGAATTGATTGATTTGGAACTATTGGGTTTAGTCAGAGAGAAATGATGGCAAATATTATATTGGATGAAGCGTAATATGTACTCAACAACACAAAGCAATGTGTGGTACCTAACGAGTCACAATAGAGAAGCTAATCATTTAGATGCTATTCTAAGTTCATGATACAAGACGGAAAACTTTGCAAATATTCAAAGGAAAAAAGATGTATTATAGTTCAAAGGATGAGTTAGGTCTAACTACTCTTTGTGGTTTTGACATAACTTTAATATATATATATATAACAATAATTTGTTAACGTGCACTAAACAACCACTACTCTAGCTAGATCCTGACTTGTTACCAAACTCTTTTTTTTTCCCATCCTTTTTCTTTGTCTTTTTTTTTCGTTGTTGTGTTATTGGTTGATGTTGTAGTGTGTAGATTGAAAATGAGAAAGAGCCTTGTGACGCTAACCTCTCAACGACCTTGGATAAGTATTTCTGAACAACCATAGGAAGCTCTAAAGAATAAAATAAAAAGTAGAGAAGATAGATCACAATTTATGATGCACTGGTGGAGATGCATGTATCCAATAATCCAAAGAGAGTATTTTGTGTCACTATTATGTGAAGAAATCAGAGTGCAGGTGTATATTCTTGGCACAAGTCACGTTGGCGCAGACTGATCAACATTTCAAATACACAGAAATAACAACATGTGTCCATGTTAAATGGTTTTATATCATACTATTTCTCATTCTCATATCTTCAAAGACAAGGAGAGCATGATGTTCGATATGGATCAAAAATTTCATGATTCGTCATATATGTTCTCAAGGGATCAATATAGAAAATTTCGATATCGGTAACTCATTTACCTTGTGTACTCTCAATCACATATATGCACATATTTGAATGTACTACTAAAGGCCTTCATATACACAAAATAAAAGTGCTATGCTCGTGCTTGCAAAGGTAAGTGTCTGATTTCTTAGGTTTTTATAAATGATTTTTTTTATTTTTAGTTTCTATAGGTTTCTTTTCTGGTTATATCTATACTTCTAAATTGAATTGCACTGAATTCTTTTCTTTTTCATTTGCGTTTAAAGAAGAAAGTCATATGGGTGATTTATGCTGGCTTCAAGACATTGGTACGGCTTCCATATTGGAATAGAGAGGGGCTAAAAATCACCTTGTTCCTTGACATGGCTCTACTTATAGTTGTTGTTCCATCTTTTTTGTGTTTACTATATACTTCACTTTTCTCATAAATATGTGCATACAAATGACTTACACAATGATCTGTAATAGACAAATGAACATGATATTACCCTTCAAGTTTTGTTTTGGTGTTCTGAACATAACACGTGAAATGGAAAGTAGATTTCTTGACTTAGAAATTCAAAATTAAATAACCTGGATATTGGATCCTCTCTACTACAAAAAGGTAGTGGAGAGACCACTACTTTTTATTCCAACTGTTGATTATTTAGTAAGCGTTTGTGATACGATCTAAATCTAACACTCATCATACCCCCGTGTATTGCACTCATTTCTAATTTGCACTCAAAGAAACATCACAATCACCGACTAGATAATCGATGGTTGTGATTATGTAGTGGTCCCTCCACTACTTTTTGATAGTGGAGAGGATCCGAATCCAATAACTTGAGTCCGAGCTTTTTCCTTATAAAGGAAATTCAAGGTAACTGTGTGGATACCTTTCATTTTAAATTTTAAAATTGAAAATTTGATGGCTTAACCACCAATCCATCCTCTATAATATCCCTTTTTTTCATAATATTCTAAAATAAAAAAAAGAAGTTGATTCACTAAATAATGGGTGGATAATTTTTATTTCAAATTCAAAATTAAAGAGGGGCATGTGGCAATTTATTGAGATGCAATGCTCAAAGTAAAACACCAGTCTGAATAGCTTTTATTTCAAAATTTCAACTTAAAATTAAGAATGGACACGTGACAATTTTTTGAGATGTAACCACCAATCTCCCCTTATATAAAGGAGGGATATGCTTAACATTTCACATAAGAAACCAACCTTTTAAAAAATTATAGGCAAATATTGAAATTGAAGTGTAACAAATTTGAAAAGAAAAAAAGAAAAAAGATGAACAATGATTTGTCTTCAATCATGCTAGATTGGCACGTATTCCCTTTTTCCTTCCCATATATTGAGACACCTAGCATATATGACTCTAGATCCACTTCTAATACTTTTCTACAAAAAAATCTACCACTCCCTTTCCATGTCTTTATAAAAGAATCCCAGTCCACCTTTAATTAATTCGGGATACATCTCATGCCAACAATCCTCCCCAAACTATTATTTTACCTGCTCCAGCCACCTCCCATTGTTTATAATTTATCCAAATCCTTTTAGTTGAATCGTATAGTTAATGATCATATTATGCATAATTAAGTTTGGAACATAGCAGTGATTATGTCATGAACGGGGACCAGGTAACCAGTTATTTGAGGTTTGTTTGTCCTTGTGGTTTTGGCAATAATTGTAGCTTAATTAGCCCTAATCCCACTAGGTTTCTTAACAAGAAGGAAGAGCCCAACGTGTCACATGGGAATGTTAGTGTACTATATGTATATATACTCTACACTTTAAAGGACTTTAAAATCTTGCAATAATTGGGGCAGACTCGAGATTGGCACTTTTTCACATCTGAGTACTCTTTTTTGTATCACATCTTAGGGGGAAGATAGTTTTTGTTGTTCTAAATTTGGCAAGATGTCTAATGACAAATACTCCATCTCCATAGGTTGTTTTTTTTAATTTTATTTTATTTTTATTGTTATTTTTTTGCTGCGAGTTTAATGATGGTTGTTCCACATCAGTTCGATCATTCTAAAGAATTTTCTGATCAATCAAATGATTAACTTAATTTTAGGGTGTAATTAATTTTACGAGGAATACACATTCTACTAGAGCTACCCTATAATACGGGTCATCTATATCATTTGTAGATGGTTAGGAAGTTAGTTTAGGAAATTTAACTCTTCTATCTATGGTGCAGACCAGTGGTGTAGTCAGGAAATGAAGTTTGGGGAGATACTCTTATATTTTCTCTTAATAAAAAACTAAAACAATTATATTAATGCTAGATATCAAATATGTGAAGGTAGATGACATTGAGATTTTAACCAAAAATACTCATATGGAGTTGCATAGCTCATGATAATACTCGTAATTATATTTTTATTTTTGTAATAGAACAAAAGGTTAAGCTATATAATTTTTCCTTATCATGTATTTTATAAGATTCGTTATTGTTTCATCATAGATCAAGACCAACAAGCATCTTAGTGATATGTTTACAAAATAAGCAATGAGAGAGAGAGTCTAAGAAGTTTAGAAACAAATTGAAAACTTAAAATTTAAAGGAGATGCAGAACATAATTTGAAACTAAGAAAGTGATAGTTTTGCTAATTTATACTAAACTGCAAGTAAAGGGATAGTTTAATTTAATAGTTTTCTTATAAATCAGTTTAATTTAATAGTTTTCTTATAAATCCGAAATTTCACTCTTATTTACTTTAAAGCCTATGCATTTCTATGTGTTCTAATGTACCAAAAATATAAAATTTACTTACCTTAAATACAAAGTATAGAATAAAAATACAACTGCATACAATAGGGTACATAGTTATATACCTAAGTTTGTAAGCTATACACCCAACAGTATATAGTTATACACTCTATAATATGTATTGTATATGACTATATATTTTTATTCCATACTTTGAGTTCAAAGATAAATAAACTTTGTATTTTTGTGTATGAGAGAACATATAGAACTATGTGGAGTTTAAAGTAACTGAGGATGATACCTTGGGTTTATAAGCAAAAGTAGGATTTGAACTTGTTTTTATAGCGTACTCAAGCTGGTTGAAATTGAGAGTTGGGACTAGCTAGGGCTAAGGCGTGTTACTCATTGTGGAGAGTTAGATTAGACGACTGCGGGCAGATTCCGATGTGTGGTCATGTAATCTTACTGAATCGGGTTTGTGATTCAGGAGAACTCTTTGCATAGTGAGGAAGCCCCTTCACAAGAAGGAAGAGTGGACGTAGGATTGTTATCTGAACCACTACAAAATGTTGTGCGTTCCTGGTTGGTTGTTGTTTGTGGTTAATTATCGTTGATCGCTTTTATTTTATCTATTCCGCTGTATATTCTATATTTTTAGCAAAAAACAGTAGTAAACTTATTCACCCCCCACCTCCCAGGCTTGCATCTCGATGATCATTTTAGGTCATATATATATATATATATATATATATATATATATATATATATATATATATATATATATATATATATATATATATAAATCTCCTATAAACTTAAGTTTATAGGGAATAGTATCACCAACTTTTTATTCATTGATGTTGCTTTAGATTTGTGTCATCAAGAGATGCACAAATCTCAAATTGGGCTTCATATCTTTCATGGATCCCAAGGCAATATCAATGGATAGAAAAGTTGGTGTATGATTATTCCCTATAAACTTAAGTTTATAGAAATTTGATCTATATATATATGCACATACACACATGTAACACATACATACATGGAAAATGGAAAATTTGAGATGAGATTCCCATCACTCTGTAGGTTATTCAATATGTCTATCGGAACACAAATGTGATACTTTTATAATTTAGATTTTTTAATTTTTAGTCATTAGTATCAACTATTTACACAATGAAAAAGTTACACTACTCTATTACTTCAACTTAAATCAAATAAATAAATAAATAAAAATCATTGAATGCGTATCTCCTAAACTAGGATTAATTTCCCTTGTATATTGCACAATTGCGGATAAGCCCCTCATATATATATAGCTCTAATTGTACAAAAATACATTGCTCTTAAAAGGGATAAATTACTACATCGGTATTAAAATGAGATGCAATTACCAAATTAGTATTGTTTTAAACTTTCGCGATAATAAGGTATTAAAAATAGCACAATTGGACAAATAAGCTCAAAAACTCAACTCCGGCGAAATTTCTCCGACAGAGCCTCACGCAACCAAACACGTGCGCTCAAGTGGCATCATTATGAGAAGCTGCCATCGGTAGTTAGGCTTAATAAATCCATTAGAGAGGGTGATTTTCAAATTAGGATTTTCAAAAGAGGGGCTTTTAATTTCTAGATTCTCCTCCTTCCTCTTTCGATTTGGGCATTCTCCATTGTTGGATAACATGCCTTCTTCAAGCTCTAGTACATGCTCTTGGTCGGCGTCAAGCTTCAGTGAGGGAAGAAGTAGATCTTGACTCATTGAGCTCAATTATATACAGAGATGAAATTAAGAGACTTTTGGGCGCGGGGTTAGTTTTGGGGTAGTTATTATGACCCCCTAATCTCAATCACGTCTACATTACGAGAAAAAAATTAGCATTTAACTATGCCACGTCACCGTACGTGCTTGGTCATGTGAGGCTCTTCCGGAGAAATTTCGTCGGAGTTGAGTTTTTGGACCTCTTTGTCAAATAGTGCTATTTTTAATATCTTATTGTTGGCGGAGTTACAAAAAATACCAATCTGTTAATTACATCCCATTTTTAATACCAATTTGGTAATTTAGCCCTCTTAAAAGAGTCAAAAAAAAAAAGTTTTATAGATGGTGCGATATGCCCCAAATGGCTAACTCTTTTTACTCTTAAAAGAGTAGAACAGTTTACTGGGAGGGTTTACCCGCATTGGACAAATTGCAAAGAGATCCATTTGAACCAATTAGAACTACACGGGGCCTGTCCTCAACTGGGCGATGCTAATAAGCGCCGTCCGCAATTTAACTCTTTAAACTAACGCATGGGAGCGATCGATAGTTTCCGCGTACGGATAAATTAAAATGGTCAAAAGTTTTCACTGATGAATCCTAAGATTAAGTCTTAACTCTTAACCAGGCTTTGACCGCACGTGTTTATAATAAGACAGAATGAGAAGCAACTTTTTTAGTGAACGCGGAGATTGAATAGAGCATGTGATCATATTTTTTTGAAATCAAGTGTAATAAAGCTGCTGAAAAAGTATAGTGACTAAAAAGGCTTCAGTGATGTTATAATGTTGAAGAGCTTATAAAATTGTAATTGTAGTTATAACTTAAAACAGTAATTATTTTCAAAAGCTATTATTTGTTTCATTATAATCATTTTTTTCTTCTCAAATTTAGCTACTCAATGAACCATGTATTATAAAACTAACAAGCAATCTTTTTTAGTAACGAGGTCAGGATGTCCACATAATTTATTGATTAGATACAGAATATATATTAAGTGGAAGAGGGAGAAAAAATACAATAGAATGATATGAGAGAAAAGATTAGGGAACAGAAAAGACTAAAATAGTCATCTAAATCAGTGGGCCACAATGCTTTGACTCGATTGTCTATTCTGGGATAAAGCAGCATACCAGAAAGAAGGTGATCATACAATCACATGATGAATAGTACTTCAACATCTCTGCATTTATGCCTAAACGCTCTTTCATGTCGTTCATTACAAATGTAAAAGTAGCATTCAAGGATAAGACAATCTCATCTATTGAAGAAATTAATGAGATGTTCTACCACAAAGAGTTTCAAAATATTGCAGTCAATGAAAGAAGTGGAATGGATCAATGGTCTACAAGGATAGAATCCCAAATATTAAGAATACATGTAGGATTATATGCGGCCAAATCCTTTTAGCAAGTTATCATCTGTGAGCAATCTACCATCAAGTGCTAGCCACATGTGAATTTTCAACTTTATTGGAGCTTGTACAAACCATAGTTGCTGGACAGAAGGGATGTCATGAAGATTGTAGTTGAGAGTGGTAAAGAGATTAACTGCAAAGATACCCTTCATATTAAACTTCCAAATATTTCTGTAATCCAGTCTTTCAATTCAATTCTGTAATCCAGTCTTTGATTTGGAAAGATCAGAAGCCATGCTTTTGCTTTGATTACACTCCTTAAAAAGGAGGCACATGACTAAAACTGGAGCTCAACATCCCAAATATAACATCTTCGATATATAATAGTTGTTTTGCACCCCCCCCACCCCCAGCGCACGTGTGGGCGAGTGGTTGGGTAGTTAGCCTCCCAAAGGGAGGTCTGGCGTTCGAATCTCGTGTCCCTTAAGCGTCCTATTCACCCTAGTACTGCATGGGTAGGGGGGGCACAGTACCACGGGGTTTACTGGTTGGGGGGGGGGGGACTCGAACTGGGGTTCTGTCCCTGGGATCCCTCTGGGCTGACCAGGTTTCCCTCGATACCCAAAAATATATATATATAGTGCACTTGTTTAGCCCCCGGAGCATTACCATCAATAAAAAGTGTGCACCACAATTTAGAGAGAAGTGAAATATTGAAGTGTTTCATGTTTGATGTGAAAAAGACCTCCAACTGATTTTCCCCTAGACGATTCTATCCTTCAATTTACTAGATAAACTTCACCATTAAGCTCTTAGTTAATTATCCTTCCCAAAAAAAAAAAAAGCCCTATGTGAGTAGGATTAATGTGTGCAGAAGGTAGTAAAATGACAAGTTATAAAGAGAAAGGACGACAACAACAGACAAGTGGTAAAGAGAAAGGACGACAACAACAGAGTTGACAAAACTTAACCTGCGTACTCTAGAGACATTACAAGTCATTGTTGAGCTGATCCTCTAGCAATTATGAGAATTGTTTTCATTACGATCTAGTGATATAGTATACTAATGCCATAAAAGCTTTTATAAAAAAACGCCACACATCATATTTTCTGAAATGTTAAAGATTACAACATTAGCATTAAGATATACCAAACGCGTTCCAAACCCACATGAACAGTCACATGATTTTAAGCATTATTTAGTTTTACAATTCCCTCAATCTTAGTCCACAACTCAACCATTTCCCAGTCCTTTCCTAATTTTGACGCACATTTCACACCAACAACCCCCTTTCTAAATTTATTCCCGCAAAATCCCCTCGTTTAATCCTCTAAATCTTAGTTTGTTGATAGTATTAGTACAAACATTAAGGTAATGATAACCGATCATAGTTAATTAGTGTAAAAGCAATTAAGAAGAGACAGTGATGATGCAATTGAGAGCGGGTAAACACGAGCTCGCGTTCAGCTTTGCAGGAGGCAAAACAGCTTTTTCTTTATGGTTTGTTCAGTTGTTTGTTTCTTTTCTTTTCCTTACTCTTTGATCTCTTAATTATTAGGGCTGTTTGGTTCAAATTCTAAATATATAGGGTAAGGAAACTCCGTCAACAAAACAAATCCCTAGTTTTATATACATATCTTTGAATTTCTAATTTGGTGTTTGGTTCAATAAGATTCTAAGAAAGCAAATTCTAAAATTTGTAATCTCTGTAGTTTGGTTCAAACCCAAGAAATTAGGATACCAAAATTATAGAAACTTTTTCCACATATGGGAATTTAGTGAGCTCTGATGTGGAGGGGGTTCTGTCAGAGATATCCATCCAAATCCTTTGTAAAAGATACGATTTAAGACATTCCAAAAATTGGTTGCTTTTTGAGTTTTGTAGAAACTTTTACCTTTTTTTTTTGAACAAACAAATGATATGAAATCCTATTATATCAAAAGTATCACTTTTTTATTCTAAAATTCATTTTATAACCCAAATCCTATAAATTTTAGTGAACCAAACAGCCCCTTAAGCTCTAATTTAGCCTTAAAATCTCAAGTAATTCGTATTCAGGACATGTGGGTCTAGTCATTACCTTACACTGTTGGTGGCATGCACAGGAAAGATGTGTGTTAGCAGTGTATAGATGCCCAACGGTGTGATGTGGTTATAATTTATTTGTAGATTATAACCCGGGTGAATTTTTTTATATAATAACTCAGGTAAATTAAAACTTTAAACGTTGGATAAAGAGATTGGTTTTATAATCTGTGTGTTTTTTTCTAAATAAAAAATAGCAAAAACTCCTTTTGAAGGGAGGGAGAAAGGAAAATAAGAGGCTGTTTGGTTCAAAACCCTCACTATGAGAAAACCCAATTTTGAAAAAAAAAAATATTTTTTGTGTTTTCCAACCACTTCTCAGAATTGGTTTCTCTTATTTGGTTGGTGCAGAAACAATCTCTGTTTCTAGAAAACCACAATTTCCGTTGTTTGGTTGGTGAGTAAAAAGTAGGAAACTAAATTTATGGGAAATAATTTGGATGGTTCTCAAAAAGCCACCTCACCTTCTCTTACTATTTTATGCTCATTTATTTGTTTTTGAGCCCATTTCCGAGCAAAGAAGTCAGAAATGGGTTTTTCCAAAACTGTGACGTGGGCTGACGTTTTAAGAAGCCACTTCCCAGAAAAAAAAACCTTGAAACAAACATAGGATTAGAACAAATTTATGGGAAAAGCTGATGTGTATTTTCCCAGAAATGATTTTTTGGGTGTTTTCTTGGTTTTTTTTGGCCAAACCAAACAGCTCCTAAAAGGATGTCATAAAGTGTATGACATTTTAATAGTAGATTTAGAAAAACTTTCTTATGGAAACAAACAACAAGACTATCTATTTATCTAATAATTAAGATATAATATTATAAACAACATTTATGGTTCATGGAATAAATTCTAAGCTTAAATAGGCAGAAGATCTCAGAATGTAATTTAGAATAATCTTAGGGGTGTAACTGTCTCCCTAAGATGCAGTCGTCCCTGAGTATTCTTATCATTTACTAGGTCCACCAAAAAGATAACTAATCTAAAAATCCTAGGTTATTTTTTGGAGGACTATAATCCAAAGTAATCCACTCAAAAAGTGGTTACTAAAAATGCAAAGTGTATTATAATCAATTAGAATATACTTCTACCAAGTTGCAAAACATAAATTTCTCAAATAATGTTAACTACGCTACACTTTTCCAAACTACTCCACACTAGAAGAGAGAAAAAGAGTGGGCTCTCATAATCAGGCATCAATTTTGAAAAAACAAATCTTAAAAATAATTTTTGAAAATTTTTTTAAAGAGGTTGGACTCCATATTTTTCTCTCTTACAATATGGAAGTAGTTTAAGTGGAGTAGTGCAGTTATCACTACTCAAGTTTATTTATCCGGATTAAAATCTATTTTTGGATTTTGATTCCTTTTACATTTTGATAAGCACTTTTGAGTGGATTAGTTAGCATTATAATCCAACAGAAGGCAAGCTAAGACTCATAGATTAATTTTTAATGTACTGTAATCCACATGTTTAAACAAGTAAATAACAAGAAAGTCCATTATTTTTTTTCACATAGTTTTATTTTTCCTTCTTTCTCCTTTCACTTTTAAGGAATTTTTGATAAATTTAACAAAAGTCTATGAATTATAAATCACGATCTTTACCAAACACCTAAAATTATGTCCACTTGTGTTATAATAGACTAACGGATTAATCCAAGTGGTTGAATTATGGATACATATATATGTATGTGGATAGACATGCAAATATGAAGCGGACATGAGAAAACTAGATAAGACTGAAAAAATATAGTTCACATGATAAAACTACAGTTCATTAATATATTTGTTATACCTAAAAACTAAGATTAAATCTCTTGATGATAAAAGTAACCTCAAATCTAATGAGTAAAACAATCGCGAATCGGATATTTCACCATTTATCGATTATCGTAACTATATCCTATCATATACGGTATTTGTTAATCATATTCAGTATCTTAACAATTGGAATGGAGATATATGTGGGGATACAATTTTTTTTTGGCTAAATTGCACTTAAATACCCCATTAGTTTCCAAAAAAAGTACTTATATACCCCCAGTTAAAAAATGGAGCAAATATACACCCGAGTTGTAAAAAATATGCATTTTGCTACCTTTTGTTAACCAACTGTGAGAATATTCCCTACAAAATTCCCACGTGCTGGTCATGTGACTAATTCAAAACTATCTGGCCTTACTTATTCTATTAATTACAGCTATACCTACCACTTCTTCTTCTTCTTCAATTCTCAAGCTTTGCAATCTTAATTGTTAAAAAAAAGAAAAAAGAAGGCTACATGAAGTCCTCGTCCAAAACATTAATTGGTTCATCAAGTTACATTGAGGGTGAAGGCAAGAAATTAGAGTATGTTTCTACTAGACAATTTCTTTGCTGGAAGTTTTTCACCGTGTCCAAGTTCGTCAATCAATTCCTTTGATCACTTCTCGATGACCCCCTAACCAAGATCTCTCTCAAAGCTGTAAAATCAAGGCATCATTGTAGATTTGGGGGAGAGAATTAGAGAGTTTGGGGAAAACATCTTTACTTTTACCCAAATTGATACTTACCACCTTTAAAAAAAATTTGATGTAAACCACATTTACTTGCTAACATATTTGCAATGTCACACCTTTTTTTACTGTTCACCCACGAAAAATCAGATATTCTCATTTTACCTCCATTTTCTTCCTTCCAACCCCTAACCCTAACCCTTGCCTCCTCCATCCTCCTCTTCTACAAACCCTAACCCTAATCCTAAACCATGCCCGCCACCTCCTTCAAAATCCTAGCCCTAATCCATGACCGCCACCTCCCCCAAAATTCTAACCCTAACCCATGGTCGCCACCTCCTCCAAACCCAAATCCTAATCCTAGTTCCCACTTGGAAAGGAATGGGAGAGTGGGAGGTAGGGGAGGAAGAGGGAGGACAAGAGAGAGGGGGAGAGGAGTTGGTGGAGGAGGGAGAGGAAAGACAGGGAGAAGAGGAGGATGAGGAGGCTAGGGTTAGGGTTAGGGTATATGAGGAAGGAGATGAAAAAAAAGAAAAGAAAATGGTGAGTGTAAAATGGTCATTTCGCGTATTTTTTTGGCTGAAGATTGGATTAGGTGTGACAATGCAAATATGTTAGCAAGTAAATGTGTTTTATATTAAAAAAACTTTAAAGGTGGTAAGTATCAATTTGAGTAAAAGTAAATGTGATTTTGATGTAAAAACCCTATTAAAAACACACATGACAACTCAAACACCCTAAACACAAGTCAAAGCACCTTTCCTTTGGATACCTCATTTATCCCTCCTCTTTGTACCCTGAAAAAGGACCCACCATTCTCCCGGGACCCACTAATCTGAGGATATGAAAAAATTAAATAAGAATATCATTTAGAGACTACTAAATAGGGTTAGTTGAGAATAAACCCCTCTCGTACAGCTTAATTCCGGATAGCCCCCACCTAGTTCTAGTTGTGGGGATAAACGAAGTGAAATTTTCTTACTTCTAAAAAAAGTCAAAATAAAATTATAGAGACAGATAAACCCCTTAGCTCTATCGGTACGGGTATACCCTTAAATGCTAATTTTTTGACTTTAAAAGAGTGAAAAAAGTTCAGCAAGGTCTATTCGCACAAATAGAACTCTAGAGAGTCTATTCGTAATTGGCGATATTACACGACATTAAGTAAAATCAACACAGAGATAAGAATCAATCCAAACAAAACACTAGGTTTGGACAGAAAATATGGACTTCCATACCGTTAAAGCCATATCTAAATTGTTGGTGTGAAAACTAAATAATCTGATAATAGAAGGGTTACAATATTCAAATTCAAAAAATATTGTGAATATTTGAAAAATATTTTAACAACATAACCATATGATTTTAAAAATACATTTTTTGATAGCAATTCATTACATATCCCTACACTAGGAAGAGTATAAAGTGGCTACATAAGATTTCAATTAGGTGATAATTAGAGAGAGTCTAATTATTCTAATCTTAAGCATATATTTTAATTTAAAGCCAGTTAGTACATGACCACGTAAAATTCTACAGTTATCGAGAAAATTACAATTATCTTAAAAATCACTATTACAAAAGTCACTTTTGGAATAGTGAAAAATTCTATGGCGTCTCATCTTATCCCTTTATATAGAAATAAATGATAAAAATTAGAATAACTCGATATTTTATTGTTACCATCTAATTGGAAAGGATATTATGGATGCAAAGATTTTTAGTATGATTAGCATTATCCTAAAATCAGTATCGTTATTGGCAAATTAATTTGAAGTAAAGCATGTGATCTCTTGCCTCAGTGCGAACGAAACCGCTGCATCGAAAGGGGTGCCGGCTAAAAACTTCAAAAAAGAGCCTCGTATACACCTTTACCTTAGCCAGCTGGCTCCTACGCAGCGACACCCCTACTCTACGCGTACCTTGCGGCAGCAATCTTTGCCCATCCATATCCAATAGTAAACTGCCACATGGGATCCACTTTCGAAAATTTCTCCATAGACTAGAGACTACAGTGGTAGAGGGAGAGGAGGGAAAGAAGTAGGCCTTTGTCTTGGGAAAAAATTATTGGGTTACGGGTCTGACCACAGCCTGTCGGAATGGGACCCATTAAGTCCTTTTATACGAATGATTGGATATAATACATCAACTCCAAATAAATCTCGACCGTAAATATTTAAATTAACGGCATATATAGTATGGGTGTATAGAAACTAATATGCGATGCATACTTTTCGGTGGCAGAAATGGGTCCTCGTCGTCTTTGCCCGGTTCATCTACAGCTGGCAGTGTCCCTGCCTGACGCGTCTCGATTATTGCAACATCCCCGCGCTTATCCAAACTCAAACTTTTTTTTTTGACTTACCAGTGTCATTAAATGTAACTTTAGTAATTAGCTTAGCTCCTCACTCTATTTTTCTTACTAATTACTAGTTAATATGTGCATTTCTGAGTTTTGGCGTGAAGAAATTGACATCCATCTTTTAAAGGGGAACACGCGAAATTGAGAGATTGGTGTTTGATCATCTAAAGAACAATGCCCCACATTTACAACTTTCAATTGGTGGCCCTTCATCACTACCATCCCATTAATAATAAGCGCATCCACATCAAGTGGACTAAGCGTCCATTCCATGAAAATGAACTCCTAACAGTTATCGGAACTATTTTTTGCCGGCAGGGGGGTTCATAAGAATTGAGTAGTAATTTTGAACCCCCTTAAAATTTGTCAACTTACTAAGAAAGTCCCCAATGCTATTGTTTCATTATAAAAACACCCTGTTGTAAAAATAATAATAAAACTTATATATATTCCAAAACTATCCTATTCTTCTTCATCTTTAACATACTCTCTCTTTTCCTCAAACGCAAGACGTAAATTAAAAATAAAAGTTATACTACATAGAAGCTAAATCAAAGGGTTAAAGAGATTACCTTGATCTTCTATTGATTTTCTCTTTGTTTATGATCACAGTTACTTTGGTTTGATGTGAAGACAGAAAATGAGTTTTGCAATAGCTTGAGAAAGAAGAGCAACATTATTGAGGGGTATTTTAGATAAAAAGATAAAAGTTAAATGAGTTTTAACAGCAGATGATAATGAAAAAAATAACTCTATGAGGTTTAATAGCAAACTGTCATCCCTGAAGAGGTTTTCACAATAATTTTACATAAGAATATTAAACTCAATATGAGGACCCACGCGTAATTTCACCAGAAAACTAAATAGATTCTATGACAAGGCAAGGGCAATATCGTCATCAACAGTGGAAGGCAATTGGGTCTTTGAAACAACGTTCGTCTCTACACTAATTAGCTTAATTTAATTTAATAATAATCCACTGACCAAATCCTCACTCATTTCGCGTTTCCCGCCGCCTTCTACCTTTCTCAGCCATTAGACCCCCTTATTAAACCCCCCACTCCTCCACTTTCTCTCTCCTTTGTATTGGACTTCCAAGAACTAGAGAGAAAACCTCTCTCTCTCTCAAGAACTAGAGAGAGAAAGCTTCAAGAAAAAAGAAGCCGAAAAGGAACCCAACTCATCAATGGCGAAATCAAAACCCAAGCACCTCTCCTACATCTCCGTCCCCTCCGCGATCATCCCTCTCCACAGCCTCCTCATCTCCCCCAAGAAGTCATCGCGGTCCGGTCACCGCCTCTTCCGATCACCGAAGCTCTACCTCTCCCTCATCCTCTTCTTCTTCCTCTTCGGCTTCTTGATCATCGAGCTCAAGCTCGACCCCATCCGCTTCTCTCCGATCCCCTGCTCGACCTCCGAACCCCAGATTTCGTCATCCTCTGCGGTAACGTTACCGGTCGGCGAGTTTGAAGAAGAAACGAAGGAGGAGTTTTGGAGGCAGCCAGAGGGGTACGGTTACCGCCCGTGCTTGGATTTCAGCGCGGTGTATCGAGAAGCGAGCAAAGGGATGATGAAGGATCGGAGGAAGTATTTGATGGTGGTGGTATCGGGAGGGATGAATCAGCAGAGGAATCAGATTGTTGACGCGGTGGTGATCGCGAGGATCTTGGGGGCTGCGCTCGTGGTGCCGATCTTGCAAGTGAATGTGATCTGGGGAGATGAGAGGTATAATTACTGTTCTTGGATTTTGTTGCTATTTTTCGGAAGTGTTGGGATTTTTTTTTCCCGATAGGTGAACTAGTTTCATTCAAAGAATGTTTTTTTAATGAAAAAAGTTGTTTTTTTTTGGAAGGATTGTGATGTTTTCCTATCTTGGAGAAGTTGGCTGTAATTAATGATGAATTTTAGGCTGGTTTGTTTGTTTGTTTGTTTTGTTGGAGTATGATCTTGTTTTGGGGCTAATTCATTCATCTAGCCTTTGAATTCTTGATTTTCTAGCTTATGAAAATTTTTCTGATTAACCTACTTTAGATAAATTGTCCTTTTTTATGGGCATTTCATAAAAATGTTATTTTGAAATATAAGATGGAATAGAGTTCCCAGTTCTTGAATCATTAGAGGAGAGAGAAATGTTTATTTTCAATGAAAGTACGTTTCGCTAGTGCCTGTTTCTAATTTGGGGCTTCCATGATTTTTAGATAGATTCTCCAACAGCCATTAATAATTGTTGCTTTCTGAAGATTTAATGGTTCTCAATCGAAATTATTTAATTGTTGCAAGCATAAATCTTGAAACTTTACTCATCTGTAGATGGTGTAGTTTACTTCAGGAGGAAAGAAGGAAAACATTTTCCTAGTGTTTTGATGATTAGTGACGCTAACCACTTGAGGTTGAGGGGGGTTTTCATTGAGAAATTTCAGCATTCTTTCTAGTTTATTTGACGCTAAGTAATGAAGTATATCATTGCCTTCTCGTTAAAATTGCATCAGGAGTATTGCCCTCTGTTTCAAAGTAATTTGGTGTATTTTTTTCCTCAACAAGTTATGATTACTCCTTCTTTCATACTTGTTTGGTATTGAATCTAATATCTTTGTCATATGCTTTTGGCAGTGAGTTCGCTGAGATATTTGACTTGGAACATTTCAGAAGAGTGCTTGCTGATGACGTTAGAGTAGTATCTTCTCTGCCTTCAACCCATCTGATGTCAAGGCCACTGGAGGAGAAGAGAACACCTCTCCATGTATCTCCTCGTTGGATTCGCTCTAAATACTCGAAGAGGGCAAGTCTCACTTGAGTTATTATTGTCGCTTCTGAGCTTACTGTATCTGAATCATGTTTGGATATTTATCATAAAAGATGTGCAATGTCTTTTTGAGAGAAGTCTAAGCCATATGCCTATTGAACCAACAATCTATGTCACCTCTAAAATGCCGATGCAACCTATGATGCTGCCTAATCATTTTTGATGTTTTAGTGTTTGGTTTACCTACCCGCCAACTGGCATCTTTCGTTTTAATATTAGGTCCCTGTCTTGCCATAGATGTGTCAGTTCTAAAATTAGGCACCTAGGCTGAATTGTCCCTAGAATTGGTGGAATGAGGGATTGATTAGGTCAATTTATTTTGAGAATCTTTTACCTAAAACGATTGCAGTTATGGTATAGCATTACCAATTTAGTATAAATGATAAAAATATTAGCTGTTGGACCTTTTCAAAAGTCAATACTATGGAGGATGCCAGTGGTTCTATCATCGTGATCGTCTTGTAACTCTACTCTTGTTTGTGTAATTCTTGAGATAAAGAACAATAATAGATTTCATTAATGTCTTTGTACTGAAGTTTTAGAATGGATAAATTTTTGGAACTTGGAACTCATAATTTTCCCTGTTCTTGTCTGCAGCTTAACAAGGAAGGGGTTCTACTTCTTCGAGGTTTGGACTCCAGACTCTCAAAGGACCTCCCTCTGGATCTGCAGAAGCTCAGATGCAAGGTAATACCTGTCTTCCACATCAAGTTCCTTGATTTGAAATCACTTATCCAGCCAAAAATTGCTCCCATTTGCGCTTGCTGATGCCAAAATTCTTCATGACATTATGTAGGTTGCTTTTCAAGCTTTGAAGTTTGCAGCCCCCATACAAGAATTGGGAGGCAAGTTTGCAATGAGGATGCGAAGCAAGGGCCCATACCTTGCACTACATTTGAGAATGGAGAAGGATGTCTGGGTTAGAACAGGTTGTCTCCCTGGGCTTCGCCATGAGTACGACGAAATTGTCCATGAAGAGAGGAAGCTCAAACCAAAGCTCCTAACAGCTAGATCCAACATGACCTATCATGAACGCAAGCTTGCTGGACTCTGCCCATTGAATGCAGTAGAAGTCACTAGGTACGTACCTAACTCTATTCTATGAAATGTAAATTTAAAACAAATCATTCTTCTTTATCTGTTACTGAATTATTCACTTACTGAATTATTCAACGATTTTGTTCAGGCTGCTAAAAGCTCTGGAAGCCCCTAAAGATGCAAGGATATACTGGGCCGGTGGAGAACCATTTGGTGGCCCAGCTGCACTTCAGCCACTAACCAAGGAGTTCCCCAACTTCTACAACAAGGAGAATCTGTCATTGCCGGGAGAATTGGAACCATTTGCCAAAAAAGCTTCTTCTCTAGCTGCAATCGATTACATAGTCTGTGAGAAAAGCAACGTATTCATGCCTTCTCATGGAGGGAACATGGGTCATATGATTCAGGGTCACCGAGCATTTGGAGGTCACAAAAAGTTCATAACTCCTAACAAGAGGCAGATGCTGCCCTATTTTCTTGATGACTCTCTTCCGGAATCTGAGTTCAATAGAATTGTGAAGGAGTTGCATCGGGGTTCTCTAGGGCAGCCGGAGATCAGAAAGGTTGGAAGGGATGTCACTGCTTATCCCGTTCCTGAGTGCATGTGCAATTCTACTGACACAATATCAGCAATATAAAGGATTGACCTGAACAATGTGGGATTTGTTTTATGAAGCAGAGTGATTGATTTGGATCGCTCAGCAGAGGCTCTCAAGCTTCGAAAGAGAATGAAATTATGAGTGTGAGGCTGCTCCTGGTCTGGCAGCTGAAATTTTGAGCATCGAGTGGTAGCTATGAATATATGCGGAGACATGGTCAGTGAAGGGCCAACACGATCACATATTGAATGATGGAACTGTTGCATATACCTGAGATTCCTACTATTTCTTATACTTGCATTGTTGTATCTAATTCTTTGTAACATACCTACATATAGGATTATTCTTTTGAGCAGATTCCTTGTTGTATCTGTATGATATATGTATCCCAGACTACGAATGTATATAATATACGTCATTTTGAATATAAGACGAAACATTATTGATACAGTTTATTTCTCTTGCTGTTTGACGGATGTTTTTCTCGCATTTTGTTCCCACTATTACTAATTGAAGAAAGGTTAATTTTGTTGTACAAGCTACCTCGTGCAGAATTTACCAAATACTTGTAGGTACTTGGTAATCCATAAGCACAGTTAAAGAGTATTCGTGTAACAATTTGCTTTATAATCTTTCACTATTTTAGAGTTTAACTTAGTATGCAACACGTGCATTGCATGTGACGCATGTTAAGAAACCATATTAGATAAAACATTTGAATGCCAACTAATATTTTGCACACCAATCTTATCCCTATTTATGAAACACATACTTCACAAAAGGAAGAGGCTAACAACATAGTTGTAATTAAACTACAGAGAGAAGGAACATTAATATTACTTTCTGTAACTATCTGGTGGTTGAACTAACCATAGAAGATTACAAGCTTCTTGAAACCATTATCCAGACCATCGAGATTTTGTTCTAAATAATTGTAAGTTATCTACATCAACATCATGCGTTATGTAAAGTTGTTGGGTATATCTTATGGGTTTGTCTGTTAAAGCTTCTAATTTTTCAAGCTTGTGGTATATATCTATTTATTTTGTTGGAAGAAAGTAGTTTGATTAGCTTGAGAAGTCTTTACTCCTACAAAGCATGCACATAGATGCTGCTTTTGTGGAAGCTATGAATTTTCTGAGTAGGAAGAGAGTCTTATGTTTTCTCATTATAAGTACCTAGTTAAGTGAGTGTAGCTAGTTGTCCTGATCGTCTTATAATCTACTCTTTGTTTTATGAATGTTGCATTTCTCCAATTAAATTTGTTGATGATGAGCTTTATCAAAACTCCGTCTAATTATATGTTATAAAAATACACAAATCCAGGTCATAAATTCTGAATAATAATTTATCAATTACATCAACATGAATTGCAGTTAGACATCAAACAACTCTAGTAGATAGATAGCAATAACATATTACAAAACTAATAATATTGTGCAGACTTGAGTAACCTCACTTCATATTGCAAAATTTTCGAAGTCACTAACCAATTTCTCAATCCAATGCGGATCAGTAAATTCAATGATTATATATGGATCACAGTAACTTAATGTGTGACATGTTCAAAGAAGTTTAATGTAGAAAAACTAAGCCAATAAGTATATAGACAATTAGAATGCTTCTATCATTAATAGGCGAAGGCGCTGATGCACAAGGTTTAACCTTTATTTTTCTGTGTGTCTTTCATGTTTTTGGCAATCGACATTTCAATGGAGTTGGATTAATTGGTTTCTAACATGATCATGAAAGTCCACATTCACGCCATCTCCCCGTTCCAACACATATAGTACACTCATCAGCATCACCGGCCACATGGGATAGACATTGCTTGATTCGATCATTCATCACATCCTACACAAAACACACGCACACACACACACACACACACACACTCAATTTCAGATAAATTTCTGCCTTCTGAAGTATCTCAATAAGTTTTACCAGCTATTATTTTCTATTGCCTATCAAACTGGAGATAGAAGAGAGAGACTAAAAATTGGTGTTGATGAACAAAGTGCCCATCTCACTGGTGCGCTTCCCTCATGATGATAAAACTGGTGTCGGTTGTGTGAAGAGCACCCCAATAAAAGAGAGCAGGCTACAAAATGTACTCTACATATATTGAAGAGATTGCAATTGAATTACTTAATAAGAAATTAAGAATAATGCCCACATAGCACCCGAAAAAATAATGCCCACAATTATTTTAAGTTGACTCATTTTATATAATAATTTAAATAACTAATTATTGAAAAAATCAATTCTGTTAATGGAAGCTTTCTTCCCTTGGTATAGGGGTTTTAGCTTTGAGTCTTCCTCAAAATGCCTTTGGTAAGTGACGTGTTTATTTCACTTTCACTTTTCAGTCCAAAGAAGTCTAAATGATGAAAAAATTTGTGTGAGCTCAAGGATGTACACAAATATATGACACTGCAACAACAACGTTGTTGCAATAATTGGCAAAATTTAAATTGCTTTTCCTAAAAATGCAGTTAGTTACAATGTGCTGTAAGGAGAGAGCCCAATACGTTTTCTGAGCCAAAAATTATCATCAATAGCTAACCAAAGTATCACCTGGTCTCATGCTATCAATTCCAAACTTTAGTCCATTAGCAGCCAACATAACTGAAATTTCCAGAGGATGAAAAAGAATGAGAACCTAAAACTGATTATGATAAAACAATGAACCCAAAAAGATGGACAATTTTCCTTGGAGAAAGAATAAATGCATCAAGAAGATGCAGATTTTGATCATTTAAGATCAGAGACATCAGCGCCTCCTAAACCAAGTCAAGAGACAAAGGTCCTCGAGGACCCACAAAAGCAGCTCAACACTCTCACACGACGCATAAAGCTAAAGAAGGTTGGGATTACTCGACCTTATCCCATCGAATGAGATTCTGTTCCTTATCCGATAAAGTTCAAGCCACCGACGTTACACACGTTTGATGGCAAAGGTTCTCCGAATCAACACATTTACTACTTCCATCAACAAACATGAACGTAGTAGTAAATGACGCTATTAAGGCGCGACTCTTCATTGGCACCCTTCAGGGGGTAGCCTTTGATTAGTTCCAATATCTGCTCGAAGGGTCAATTAAGTCCTGGGCTGATCTGCAATCTCAGTTCCTCTCTCAATTCCATGAGGAACAATCACATGTGACCATGGCCAGACTTCTTTTCGAAAGGCAAAGAGGCGATGACTCGGTCAGAGATTACATCGAGTGGTTCTGTAATTTGAGCTTATGTTGTCAGGATATGCCATTGTCGATGCTACTTCAGACATGTCGGCACAATTTGCTGAGCCGTCTCAAAGCCCATATGGGTGCCGTCAAGGCTCATACCTAGAAAAGACCTAATGGAGCAAGCTGAGATCGCAGGAAAATCAGCAGAATGATTCAACAAGTTCGATCCCCGATCGAATAAAAAAAGGGGTAAGAACAAATAGGGACAATCATCCCAGTTGAAAGCCAAAGAGACTTTCACGGTTGAGGTTAAAAAGCCCGACAACTAGAAAAAGGAGCCTAGGAAGAATGCTCAATGCACCTACTCCTTCAAAGATGAACATACGATGGCCATTTTCCATGTCCTCAATAAGAGCAACCGGTTAAAGCTTCCCGAAGCTCGACACCCCGAGGAGATGGGAAAGACTGACGACCCCAATTACTGTCTCTATCACAGAATGTTGGGACACCCAATAAAAAACTGTTATATCCTCAAGGATAAGATATAGACTTTTGTCGACTCAAGAATCCTCAAGCTCTGACCCGTGTAAAAAAAGTCACTGCTAACATGGTGACTCTTCAGCTCGGGTCAATGCCGAAAATCCAGACTCAAGATAGAGTTGTCCCCATTCCCACTGCAAGAATGGAGGTGGTCAATCATGACCAACAAAATCAACAAAGCGAAGGCTTGGTCCCTCTCACTACGGCGAAGGGAGAAGTGATGTGGGTTCATCCCGATCTCCTTCAAGATGAACATTATTGGACTCTTCCAAAGTCGAAATCGAAGGGTAAATGCAAGACGAATCTCTGCAATGTCATCTCTGCGATCATAGGAGAAGAGTCCCTGTAAATTTCTTTACTCACAAATTCGGAGGAAGAAAAAATTATTTTGACGGGGACAAGATCCGACAAAGATTATTCAAAGAATTATGATCAGCCGGAACCCCCTAAGAAACCCGAACCGACCAAACAAAAGAAGACTCGGTTCGACAAAGCATTACAACGTCCTTCAGTCGACTCTAAAGATCCATTATGGTATGATATCATGGTCCAGTTAGCTGACATCCCGGCTCATATAACCTTATTCAAACTTCTACATTTATCTAAGGATACGAGAGAGGCTTTGAAAGAAGCCTTAGATGATAGCGAGGTGTTTCTTGCCCACATGCCCGAGCCTCCCCAAGATGAAGAATGCAAGCAGCGCTATCAATGCCAACAGCATACACCTTGCATTACCTTCACTTCGGATGATATGCTTATCAAAGATCATCATCACAACCGACCCCTCTATTATACTGGGTATGTAGGGTTAGCGATGGTCAAGAGCATTCACATCGACCCAGGGTCTGCCTTGAGCATAATCCCGCGAAGGCTCCTTAGCATCTTGGGCATTCCCCTTTACTAGCTTTCAAAAACTACTGCCACCATCTTCGGATTCAATTCCAGTAGTAGCCGGTCGCTTGGAAAAATCTGGCACAAATGTCAGATTGGTGACTTGAAGACTGAGGTGACTTATTATGTCATCGATGTCGAAACCCCTTACAACCTGCTCCTTGGATGACCTTGGATCCATTCTAACATGATAGTCCCATCAACGCTTCATCAATGCTTCAAGTACATCGATGAGCAAGGGGTTCTACAAAAGGCTGATGCTGAAAAGCATCCCTATAAAGGGGTGGAGAATTACTTTACCGACTCTCTCCTGTATGATGATAAGCATACAATCGAAATTGCTCTTCCCAATGATGAGGATAGCAGTAATGAAGCAGATAATGAACCAGATCCTAATGAGGATCCAATCTGGAAAATGAAACCACTTGTAATTACCCTTGAAGAACTATGTACCATCTAGTCAGCCAAAAATCAGGGCGACTGGATCTTTAATGATAAAATTGAGTTTGCTTATGACTATTCTTTAGACTCTGAGTATGAACGCTCAAGAGACGAGGCTCTATTGTCTAGGCTAGCTTTAGACTCAACTTTGCACATACCTGTGAATGAGTCTTATTTGACTCATCAACAACTAAATGGCTCAGAAGACGTTACCTTTACGGTTCAAGCTAAAGGAGGTGCACGAAATCCTATTGTTTTTGGGAAGGTCAAGCCATGACCACATATATTAAGTTTAGATGATGAAGTTGAAGGAATACCAGAGTTTTCTCATTATAGCCAACAGTCTCGGCATATAATGGCAAAAATGGGGCACGACTTCACTCTAAAGCAAGGATTGAACTTCAATCAAGGGCCGAGAGTTGCTTTAATCCCCTTTGTACCAAAAGGAGAGGCCATCGATTATTATAACAAAACTAAACATGGACTCGGGTATATTTCTCCAGAAGCTAACTCACAAACAGGACCAGCGCCTGATGATTTCCTAAGTAGCTCTTCAGACACGTCTAGCTGGGATTCTGACATCAGTATTGGAGCCATGTTCGATGAATTTATGGTTAACATGGTTTCGTACAGTTTAACCATGGATATTGATGAATCCGAAGTGTTCGAAGATACTAAAGATGATACCTGGGCGAAACATCTTGGAGAACAATGGGAGTCACGCTTTGAAATCAGCGAAACACCCACTGAAGATAAGGTGATCCAAGTCAACATAGGTGACGAAGCCAATCCCAAACCCATCTTCATCAGCGAGAGTTTATCACTCACTGAGAAAGAAGAACTTATAGCTCTCCTTCGAGAGTACATTGACATCTTCGCCTGGAGTTATGAGGACATGCCTGGCTTGGATCCTGATGTGGCCATACATTGCCTTACCAATGATCCCAATGTTAAGCCGGTCAAGCAACAACACTTCCGTCGCGAGTTGATGGAGCAAACCGACAAAGAAATCCGCAAACTCATCGAGTGTGGGTTCATCCATGAAGAGCAACATCTGGATTGGCTGGCCAACATCGTTGTGGTAATGAAAAAGAATGGTAATATCCAGATCTGTATTGACTTTAGGAATCTTAATCTCGCTTGTCCAAAGGATGAGTTCCCCCTTCCTATCATGGATATCATGATTGACAATACATGTGGGTTTGAGAGGACGTCATTCATGAATGTTTTCTGCGGATACAACCAGATTAAGATGCATCCGGATAATCAGAAGCATATAGCTTTCAGGATGCCCTTGGGGGTATTCTGTTATATAGTAATGCCCATTGGTCTAAAAAATAATAGAGCAACTTACCAACGTGTGATGAACATGATTTTTCATGAGCATTTGTGCAAGACGGTGGAGTGCTATGTCAATGACCTCGCAATAAAGAGTCATCACAAGCAAGATCATATTAATGACTTGAGGACAATGTTTAAAATCATGAGAAAATATCAACTCAAGATGAATCCGACCAAATCTTTCTTTGGAGTATCATCAAGCAAGTTACTTGGATTTTTAGTAACATCCAAAGGGATACACGTCGATCCCGAAAAGGTGAAAGCCATCCAAGAGATGCTACCTCTGAAAAATCTCAAAGAACTCAGAGGCTTACAAAGGCGACTAGCCTACATTCACAGGTTTATAGCTAACCTGTCTGAAAAATACCAATCATTTCAGAGGTTGATGAAGAAGGATTTTTCATTTGTTTGGGACGATGTTTGTCAAAAAGTTTTTGATGAGATCAAGAACTATCTCACAAAGTCGCCTGTCCTAGCCGCACCAGTATCAGGTAAATCTTTCCTGATCTACGTCAGGGCTATGGATCACTCCCTTGGAGTACTTCTTGCTCAAAAGAATGACGATGGCCATGAGCAAGCTATCTATTATCTCAGCCAGACTATGATTGGCGTCGAGCATCGCTACAATTTGGTTGAAAAAAAATGTCTAGCGTTAGTTTTCGTAGTCCAAAAGATGCGATACTACCTGACTGGTCAATCAATTCATTTCATCTCAAGAGTCAACCCTCTATGGATAGTCATGATGAAGCTTGGATCCTTAAATTCCAGGTTAGCCAAATGGGCAATATTGCTTTAACAATACGACATGACGTTCGTGCCAAAAAAGCAGTGAAAGGCCAAGCAATAGCCGATTTCCTGGTGGATCATCCTATTCTTGAGTCATCTAAACTCTACAAAGGCATTCTGGATGAAGTTTTCAAGTCGAATGTCGCTTCGGATCACCAAGTGGCAACTCTACTTTGATGGTGTGTCACGACGCAACCACAAAGGAGCAATTATTGCAGGAGTGGGGGTAGTGCTTATTGATCCCTACAACCATGTCCTCACTCAGGCTTATTCACTGACTAAGCTATTCTCCAACAATGTGGCTGAGTACAACACACTTATAATTGGTTTACAACTTGCTCAAGATATGGGTGTCAAGTATCTTGAAGGCTATGGAGATTCTAAATTGATCGTAAATCAAGTCAAAGGAGAATACGAGGTCTGCCACAACAACCTCATACCTTACCACGAAGCAGCAATGAAGCTTGCTCATTTATTCAAAGGCTTCTATATCAATTATGTAGCCTGCCTCGAAAATACTCAATACAGACGCTTTGGCATCACTTGCAGCTACTCTCGCCTTGATTCCTAAGTCTACCAGGTGTATTATAGTGGCTAGCCACCTATTGTGCTCTCCAGAATAAATTTTGGAAGCCAACAAAGTGCATGTTGTGACAACTCATTTCGAACCTAATGATTGGTGTTATTCGATCATTGATTACGTCTTGCACGGAATTTTGCCAGATGATCCGAGGCAAGCCACCTCCATCCAAAGAAGAGCCTCATGCTTCTTCTATGATTCTCCTACACACATTTTATATCGCTGATCATTCAACGGTATACTACTCTAATGCTTATCACCAAGCGAGGCTCGAGAGTCAATCAAAGAACCCCACGATGGTACATGTGGAGCTCATTAACTCGATCCTAAAATCTAAGACTGACTTTATCATTTAGGCTATTATTGGCCAACGATGATCGCAGATGCAATCGCCTATGCCAAGAGATGTCGTGTGTGTCAATTTCACACTGATTTTCTACACCAACCGTCGGAAGAATTACATCCGACTATTGCCTCACGGCCATTCGAAACATGGGGCATGGATATTATTGGGCCAATTAGTCCACCATCTATCAAAGGCTATCGATTTATTTTAGTCATCACCGATTACTTCTCCAAGTGGGCCGAAGCCATCCCGCTTAGGGAAGTCAAAACTTCTAACATGATTAAATTCTTGAAATACCATGTTATCTATTGATTCGATATCCCTCGGAGGATTGTCTATGATAACGGTCCACAGTTTATCAGCCGACTGTTCTTCAAGTTCTGTGATAAATTCTGAATCCAAGATGTGGCTTTTACGCTATACAACCTGGCTGCTAATGGTTTAGCTAAAGCTTTTAACAAAACTATCATCAAGCTTCTCAAGAAATTCATCTCCTCCAACAAACGAGATTGGGATGAAAAGCTTGGAGAGTACGTATGGGTTTATCGAATGACAGTCCGCACTCCCACAGGCGCCACACCTTTCTCCTTGATCTACGGCTGTGAGGCTATAATACCATTAGAGATCCAAATGCCGTCATTAAGAATTGCTCTTGCTGAGAAAATGACGACTGAGGAACAACATCAAAAATATCTCCAAGAACTATAGGCACTAGACGAGTTGAGACTTAAAGCTCAACAACGAATTAAGATCTACCAGTCACGGATCTCGAGAGCCTTCAACCGGAGACTCAAAGAACAATCCTTCAAAGAAGGCAATCTAGTCTTAGCTGTTCGTCGACCCATGGTTATGACACATAAGACTAAAGGAAAATTTCAACTTAAATGGGAAGGCTCATTTGTAGTAGAGGCAGTCTACTCAAATGGAGCATATCGCCTAATTGACCCAAATGACAATAGGCTCATGGCGCCAATCAACGAGAAATTTCTCAAGAAATATTACTCTTAATTTCTAGCAATTTCTACCTTCCCACAAAGATATCGGTCACGTTTAAGTTTCCACCTCTGACCGTAAACCTTAATTTAAATATCTTAATCAAAAGCCCCAACGAGTCATCAAGTTCACATCACACTTTTGCTTGACTCCAAATGCATCACCACCGTCATGTTAACATTACACCTCTTAACGGTTTGTGCCCCAATGACCCGACTAGTTAACATCACACCTCTGTCGATTTGTCCTTTTGGCTTTGACTAGTTAACATTGCATCTCTGTCAATCCATCTCTCTCAGAAATCGATTAGTTAACACTACACTTCCATCGATTTCCTACCGTTAAGTTAACATTACACTTCCAAACGGTAGTCATCCTCTAGACTCCTTTGAACCTGATCGGTTAACATTACACCTCTATCAGTTGTTCTATTTGGCATGTTAATATTGCACCTTTGTCAAAAAATCATAATACTGTCATGTTAATATTACACCTCTGAACAGTACCAAACCTGATACATTAACACCACACCTCTATCAGTTTGATTCTACCACCTCTCTCCCCAACATAGATATCAATACGATACGTTAATACTACACCTCTATCGTACACATATCAAATGATAAAAGTTATTTATTATTATCAAAAGAGCTAAGTTATTACAGAAGAGAGAATCCTATGGGGAAAAAGGGAAATAAAGATCGAATGCGCTCAATGTGCTCGGCCATCTTAACCTCTCTGGCATCAAGAGCACCTTTTAAAGCATGCTCTTTCAAGACCCCAGGATTGATAAGGACAGCTTGAGCTTTAGCGGCTTCTAACCGAGCTGTTTTAATCTGAAGTTGAGAAGTGTTAAAATCCCACTCAGTGACTAGCTCAGAGGACTTGAATTCAAGCTCCCTTTTCTGCTCCTAAGCCATCTCTAAAATGGCTTGAGCCTCAGCTATGACAGCCTTGGCCTCCTGGATGATGGTCTCTCATTTGAGAATGACGTTGTCAAGCTTCGTCTACTTACCATCAACACTTTCAAGGTGAGCAGTCAATTCTTGGAGCCTATGATTGATCTGCTCCACATCCATGCGGGCGGTCTCTTTAGTCTTGTGGCATTGCCCCGAGAGCCGATAGATTTCGAGTTCAGCAATCCCAGTAATATCTGCCTCGCGTAGCTGGCACAAATGTTGAAAATGAAGCTCAGCCTCATCAATCATCTTCTTTTATGGCTCGACATGCTCAGATCCCGCAATTGATGCCAGGACACTAAGTTGATTCCTCAACAAACTAAGAGTTTGAGGAGATAAACCTTTGTTGGTAGCTTCAACACTTCGGTTGAATAGCTTCACTAAGCTCTCGACCATAATTTGAATTTCTGACTCAATCAAGTCATCGGAGTCTGGAGATTGTGGAACCTCTACACGACTCAAAGGACCTACTTCAGTTGGGACCACCAATGAGTCAGTTGTTGAAAAGATAGCCGGCGTAAGCTCCACTTGATCGCTACTTGGTAGGAGATATGGTGAAAGTGAGGCCAATGTGCTTGAAATATTTGGTTCAGTAGAAACCACAGGCGTCGCCTCAATCAAGGGAGCAGCAGACCGTACAACCAACACTGTTGTCAACGGCACACCTATTGGCGCAACTTCAATGGTAGTAGCTACAATCTCCGGATCGACAAACCCATCTGCCATCTTGACAGACTCGTCTTCAAATTGAGGTTCAGGACTCAACAGAATTATCCTCCTAACTCCTAGAATTAGAGAAATTAGTACGTCGTCATCTTCTTGAGATGACTCAGGAACAATCAATTTGCGCTGCGCTGCGAAAATAGGTGCGGGTGCAGGACTTGCCGCTATGCTGATAGCTGGCTCAGGTTCATTAACACTAGAAATCGCAACGGAATCGATTGTCGGTGTAGGCTCGCTAGCAGCAAGATAGACACAAAAGCCGCTTTGCTACTGGTTTTTGGCTCAGGTTTGTCATCTGCAGAAAGATGAACAAAGTGTTAGTTGTCAAGCCAAAGGAACAACACAGACTTGGCCAAAGTAGACCATACCTAGCATGTAGGAAGAACCACCAATATCACCCTCGAAGATAGTGTCATCGGGGTCAGTGAGGTATTGGCCTCGTAGTCTTCCTCACCATCCGAATCCTCTTGTTCGAGAGGGACGGGTTCTTTACCTACATATAAAGAGTACACGTTAGCCAAGCGCGCTTCAACCAAATTGATGCAAAGATAAATATAGGGGGTTTACCTGAAGCTGTTGTAGGCTCAACCGTAGGCTCTTGTGTCAGAACTGTGGAAGGTTCCTCTCTTGTCCTTGTAGAACCCTCTGGCACATATTACTTCACCGAATCTAGTAGTTCTATGCGTCGCTTCTTGGACGGCTCCTGTGGACGTTGGGTTTGTAATGGCCTCTTTCCTCGAGCCCCTCTTCCTCTACTATGTGCTCCTCGGGGAACCAGGATTCTATCGATTCCCGAATACCGATACCGATGGGCCTTTGAGGTCATGGCTGTCTGCTTGGTGACCCCGAGTCATCATTGTCACTCTCTTTCCTAGCCTCTGCTAAATATTCATAGAGTCCAAGAGCTCGACTTTTTGGACCTTTCTTGGAAGCTTCCTTATACTTCCAGATGATCCACTTCACACCTATTTTGTTCACCAGAAAGTTTGAACTGGGAACGTTTACCACGCTATACCATTGGCAAAATCCTAACGTGGCGTAACAGTTAGGAATCTTGTAAGGTAAGAAGAATTTTGTGCCAGCAACCCTAGCAGCAAAGTGGTACCAGGCACGAGCTCCATCGACGAGGCTCCCTGAGCGCGACAGTCCTATGTTTGGATTACCAACAAAAAGTTGGTTGTATGCGAATTGTCGCGCGGAACGATAAGGCAAGTATGGCTCAATGTAGCACTTAGTCCCGTTTAGCCGAGCAACAAGATGACTCTGCCTGATGTTAACTAAACAGTTGAAACAACCACTAGTTAAACAAGTGAATTCATCTACGCAAGAAGTATCTTCAAACTCATCTCCAAGATTGACGCCATTAATGTCTGGGAAACAGCAGTAAAGGCGATAGTGCTCTGGTTTACGTACGTGCCGATGAATTCCCGCAACATACCTAATGGTCCACTTGGAGCGCTCGTACCTTTGAAGTAATGAAACTCCCTCTGCACGCCCAGTTGTAGAAGACATGAGCGACGAATAGTGAAGAGTTTACCACACCATCAGATAGGTATACGGTAGCTCCACTCGGGGGTTCGGAACCTTCTCCCTTGGGCAATCTTCTACTTGGTTTAGATACTCGGTGGCCAATTCCCTTAGCCCATGACGTATACAACTGACAATTGCGGGAAGCAAAGCTAAGTTGTACCCATGAGTGATCAGCGTGGCAGGAAAAACACCTTGATGGAGATGCAGTCCTTTGGTCGAGAGGGTACACCACAACTGTAGACGGTTAAAAAATACTCTCTCTTGGACCAATGCTCAGTCTGAGTCCAGGAAGTGAACACCCATGGGCTAAACACTTCACGGAGGCTCAAGCATCAACATATGGTAGGCTACAGCAAACTTTACTTGGATCACATGTGAGCATGACTGCATCCGAGCCAAAGAGGACCAAAGTCCGAGTCAATCCTCATGCCGACCAAGTCAAAGTGAAGCTTCTAGTGAGGCTCGCCCAAAACGAGCTTTAACCAAATAGTCCACTTGGGTCACATAGCGAAGTTCGCCGAAGCCTTAGCGAAGTTAGATGAAGCCGCAACGAAGCTCACCAAAGATGTAGCGAAGCTCACCCAAGCAGCAGCGAGCTTCGCCCAATAGCCCACGTGAACCGTGTCATCCATTCTAGCGAAGTTTGGTTATGGTCGTTATTGGCGAACCTCGCCATGTCCATTATTGGCGAATCTCGCCCATGGCCGTTATTGGCGATCCTCGCGCATGGCTGTTATTGGCGAACCTCGCCTATGACCATTTTCAGAGGCTACTTTTAAGGAAGTGGTTAATGACCACTAACTCACCCATTTAAGAAGAGTTAATGACCACTAACTCACCCATTTAAAGGGGAGTTAATGACCACTAACTCCCTCATTTAAGGGGAGTTAAGCCCACTAACTCACTCCATAATGCTCCCAAGCCTATAATAAGGCATGATCAACATGAAGCAAAGGAGGGGAGGGCATAAGGTAGAGAGGCGGAGGAAAGGTCTTTGCCATGGAGAAGAGAGAGAGAGAGAGAGAGAGAGAGAGAGAGAGAGATTTAGAGGCTAGACAAAAAGCTCATCTCTCCTCCATTCTCATTGATCTTCATAGATCATTATCTAAGGAGATCTAATCGAATCTAATCAGAGGATCTCAGGACGATAGCATCTTAGATAATCGGATCTATCTAAGAAGACTGTGTCATCTTCTGAAAAAGATCAAGAGATCAGCCCACACGCATCGCTCTCACGAGCTTATTGAGAAATATCGTTGAGAGAAGACTGAGTTAGCTTCCCAACAATTTGACCCTCATCAATCAGCAAAAGACCTATCATCTTAGTCGGCTCGTCAACGGAGTATAAGATTCACGCTCTACCGGCACACAGACAAGAACCCCCAAGAAATATAAATTTTTTTATTTTAATTATAATTCTTTATTGTAATTTGCATCAATTGCAATACACAGAACCCAAAATAGGATGGCGACTCCGCTGGGGACTTCCTTCTCAACTGACGAGAAGATTGTGTCGCAAGTCGACACTGAGACCCTAGGGTCTTTTGCTGAAACGTTGGTCATTGAATTTGACTAAGTAAAGTTCTAGGAGTCTATCTCCATGAACAAAAGCTCTTCAACGGCAGTTGTACATAGATGTCGTAGAATTCACCGCAGTGCGAGTCTCGGTTCTAAAATGACCCTCGCGTATGTGAAGGCAACCTTCGCTGAAGATAGTTTGAGCTTAGCTGGAAGCCAAACGAACTTCACCAAGAGCAAAGGAAACTCGACTCTTGTCTTGAGTAAAGATAAAGATGTTAACACATCTGTTCTCGGGCTTCAGTCCACAACTCCTTTAGGAGTTCGATTTAAAGCGTCTCATGACACTCGCTATGCTTCCCCAATACAAGTTAAGAATGGGGATAATTCCTCATTAAAATTCCCTCAGAGGAATGAAATCACCATTGGTGATCCCGCTGGATACACATCTAGCCAGCGTCGTCGTAAGCGACGTTCGCATTCTAAGGCAAAAGCCAGCGAAGTTGGCACCAATATCTATTTACGAGAATTCATAACTCTGAAGAGAGCTCACCAATGTCAGCATTGTGTGACCCTCAGAGAAGTAGTCTCAGTAGTCCAAAAGAGTTGCCAATGCAAAGAATCAGTCTTCAACTATCTCGGTCATGCTCCTGAACCTTCAGAGGTTCAGACTAAATGACGACGACGTGCCCGAAGAGGCAAGACACAAGTATTCACTGTCAACATGACAAATGTAACTTCTAGAGATGGTGAAGAAAGTATGGATAGCTCACCTGATCCAGTATATTCTCCTGGTATCGGTTCCATACTTCCAGAAGCTGAGGGTGTGTATCGTAACACTAGGCTAAGAAGGAGAACGACAATTCCTTTTGACTATTTTTGCATGCAAACACCGCAATCTTTGTCCCAAGCAAATCAACCAACCTCTAGTGACGCCAACTCGGCCATAGCATCTAAGCCAACCCCTAGTTCAAGTCAAGGACGACGATGGGAAGTTAATGCAACGGACCGAGATGACATTCTGACTCAAATGGCAATCCAGAAAAAAGAGGCGAATGACCGAATCGAACACCCGGAAAAGATGATCGAGCAACTCTTGTTGAATCCTCATCCTCAAGCAAGCTCTTCAAATAGAAAAAGGCCAATTGGCGAAAATCCTCCAGAAGAAGATCAAGAACACCAAGTCGACGCAGATTCTGAACATGCGAAGTCAGAAGCAACGATTCCTTCGAAGCCAAGTAAGGAATCAAAAGCCTTGGAAGACATCCAGAAACAGCTCAATGTTCTTTCTCAACAAACTGAGCTCAAGAAGGTTGGAATCATCCGGCCTTATCCCGTCGAGTGGGACATAGCTCCCTACCCGATGAAGTTCAAGCCGCCTACGTTACATGCGTTTGATAGCAAAGGATCTCCGAACTAGCACATATACTACTTTCACCAGCAAACTGAGAATGTAGTGGGGAACGATGCCATTAAGGCACGTCTCTTTATTGACACCCTTCAGGGGGTAGTCTTTGATTGGTTTCAGAACTTGCCCGAAGGTTCAATCAGATCTTGGGCGGATCGAGAATCCAAATTCCTCTCATAATTCCATGAGGAACAATCTGATGTTACTATGGCCAAACTCCTTTCCAAGAAACAAAGTGAAAGTGAGACGGTCAGAGAATACATTGAAAGGTACCGCAACTTGACATTGCGATGTCGAGATATGCCTCTACCAATGCCGCTACAAACTTGCCGACACAGCTTTTGGGCGAGAATTGAAGCTCATATGGGTGCTGTCACCGCTCATACTTGAAAAGATTTGATGGAACAAGCCGAGATAGTTGAAAAGTCATTAGAACATTTCAATAAGTTCGAGCCCCACACCAACTTCAAGGGCAACAAGGGCAAGTAAGGGCAGACGTCACAACCGAAAGCCAAAGAGACTTTCGCGGTTGGGGTCCAGAATTCCAACAACAACCAACAAAGAGAACCAAGAAAGAACTTTCAGCGCAATTATGCATTCAAGGATGAACATACAGTCGCCATCTCCCATGTCCTCAACAAAGAGAATCGTCTAAAGCTTCCTCGATGTTCCGAAGAAGTCAGAAAAATTGATGACCCCAACTACTGTCTCTATCACAGAATGTTGAGAAATCCGATGAAGAATCGCTACATCCTCAAGGACAAGATCCAAACGTTCGTCGAATCAGGGATTCTCAAGCTCAAACCCGAGCAAAAGAAGGTCATTGCCAACATGGTGACACTCCAGTTCGGCTCCATGTCAGAAATTCAAGCCCAGAATGGCATTGTCCCCGTCCCCATTCCTACTGCGAGAATGGAGGTGATAAATCATGACCGCCAAAACCAGCAAAGCCAAGGCTTGATTCCTCTCATCACGGTGAGAGGAGAAATAATGTGGGTACATCCTGACCTTCTTTAAGATGAAGATTGGACTCTTCTGAAGTCTAAATACAAGTGCAAGATGACGACTTGCAATGCCATCTCCGCAATCTTTGAAGGGGAATCCATGCATGTCACTTCACTCACCGATTCAGAGGGAGAGAAAGTGGCCCTGACAGGGACGAGATCTGACAAAGATTATCTAAGGGATTACAATCAGCTAGGAACTTCCAAGCAACTAGAACCGGCTAAGCAAAAGGAAATTCGGTTCGATAAGGCCTTACAGCGTCCTCCAAGTGACCCTAAAGCCTCGTTCAAATATGACATTATGGCTCAATTGGCCAACATCCCAGCTCGTATCACCTTGTACGAACTCCTACATTTGTCTAAAGATACGAGGGAGGCTTTGAAAGAAGCCCTGAATGACAGTGAGGCATTTCTCGCCCACATGACCGAACCACCTCAAGATGAAGGACATGAGCAGTGCTATCAATGCCGACAGCAGACGTCTTACATCACTTTCACTCCGGAGGACATGCCTATTAAGGATCATCATCACAATGGACCCCTCTATTATACTGGGTATATAGGGTTGTCAAGGGTTGAAAGGATCCACATCGATCCAGGCTCTGCCTTGAGCATAATTCCACGAAGACTCCTGAGCTTTCTGGGAACCCCTCTTCACAAGCTCTCAAAGACTTTTGCGACCATACTCGGCTTCAACTCCAGCATTAGCTGATCTCTTGGAAAGATCCGACTTAAGTGTTAGATGAGAAATCTGAAGATAAAAGTGACTTGCTACGTCATCGACGTTGAGACACCTTACAACCTTCTGCTCAGACGACCTTGGATTCACTCCAACAAGCTTGTCCCTTCAACACTTCATCAGTGTTTTAAATACATTGATGAACAAGGGGTCCCATAGAGAGTCGAAGCTGAAAAGCATTCTTTCAAGGGGGTGGAGAATTACTTCACCGACTCTCTCTTGTATGATGAAAATCACACCATCGAGATTGTCCTCCCCAATGATGAGGATAGTGGTAATGAAGCAGATATCGAGCTAGATTCCATTGATGATTCAATCTGGGAGATAGATTCACTTGTAATTACCCTAGAGGACCTCTCTATTGATCAATCTGTAGAAAATTAGGGCGATTGGATCTTTAATGAAGAAGAGTTCGCTTACGACTACTCTTGAGACTTTGAGTCTGAAAACTCAAGAGTCAAAATTCTGATGGCCAAGCTAGTTTTAGAACCGACATTACATGCGCCGATAAACGAGTCATACTCCACTCTCAAGCAGCTAGACAACTCGAAAAATAGCACCTTCATGGTTCTACCCAAAGGGAATATCCTGAATCTGATCATTTTTGGGAAAGTTGAAACGCGACCTCACTTATCAAATTCTGATGAAGAAACAAAAGTAACACCGGAATTCTCCTGATACAGCCAGCAGTCTCAATAGATTATGGCGAAGATGTGATACAACCTTACTGCAAAACAAGGGTTAAATTTCAATAGAGGACTAAGAGTCCCTTTGATCCCCTTTACACCAGAAGATGAGGTTTTCGATTATTACAATCGAACCAAGCGTGGGCTCGGTTATGTTTCTCCTGAAGTTAAACCACAAACAGGACCAGCATCTGACGACTTTCTAAGCAGCTCTTCAGACACGTCCAATTGTGATTCTGACATCAGCTTCGGAGTCTTGTTTGTAGCCAACATGGTCTCATACGACCTAACCATGGATCTCGATGAACCCGAAGTGTTCGAGGATCCTGAAGGTGATTCATGGGCAAAACAGCTTGAAAAGCAATGGGAGTCACGTTTTGAAGTCAGAGAACCACCTACCAAAGACAAAGTGGTTCAAACCAACATTGGCGATAAAACCAACCTCAAGCCCATCTTCATCAGCGAAAGTCTATCACCCGTTGAGATGGAAGAACTCATAGTTCTCCTTCGAGAATATATTGATGTCTTCGCCTGGAGTTATGAAGACATGCCGGGTCTAGACCCCGACATAACTGTACATCGACTTGACATCAACCTAAGCGTTAAGCCAGTCAAGCAGCAGCAACGATGCTTCCGTCCTGAGTTGATGGAGCAAATCGAAAAGGAAATCTGTAAACTCATTAAATGTGGATTCATCCGTAAAGAACAACACACTGATTGGCTAGCCAACATTATGGTGGTGATGAAAAAGAGCGGCAAGATCCGAATCTGCATCGATTTTCAAGATCACAACCTTGCTTGTCCAAAGGATGAATTTACTCTCCCTATCACGGATGTCATGGTCGATAATACATGCGGGTTTGAGAGGATGTCCTTCATGGATGGGTTCTCTGGGTACAATCAGATCAAAATGCATCCAGGTGATCAAAAGCACACGACCTTCAGAACACCCTTAGGAGTATTCTGCAAAACAGTAATGCCCTTTGGTCTGAAGAATGCTGGAGCTACTTATCAACGCGCTATGAACATAATCTTTCGTGAAAATTTGCACAAGATAGTGGAGTGCTATGTCGATGACCTCACGATCAAAAGTCATCACAAGCAAGATCACGTCAATGATTTGAGAATGGTGTTCGAAATTATGCGAAAGCACCAACTCAAAATGAATCCAACCAAATCCTTCCTGGGGTATCATCAGGCAAATTCCTATGATTTATTGTCACATCCAAAGGAATGCATGTCGACCCGAAAAAGTGAAAGCCATCTAAGAGATGCCACCTCCGAGGAATCTTAAAGAACTCAGAGGCCTATAAGGACAATTAGCCTACATCCAAAGGTTTATCGCCAATTTGTTTGGGAAATGTCAACCATTTCAAAGACTCATGAAGAAAGGTGTTTCGTTCGCCTGGGACGACACCTGCCAAGAAGCTTTCGACGAGATCAAAGGTTACCTCACAAAGTCGCCGGTCTTAGCTACACCGGTATCAGGTAAACCATTCCTGATCTATGTCAGGGCAATGGACCATTCTCTTGGAGCACTTCTTTCTCAAAAAAATGACAATGGCCACGAGCAAGCCATTTACTACCTTTGCCCGACTATGATTGGTGCTGAACATCGGTACAATCCAGTAAAGAAGGAATGTTTAGCATTGGTCTTCGCAATTCAGAAGATGCAGCACTACCTCACCGGCCAATCTATCCACGTCATCTCAAGAGTCAATCCTCTACGGATACTTATGATGAATCCCCGATCACTAAACTCCAGGTTAGCCAAATGAAGCGTCTTGCTCTCCTGATGCGACATGACTTTCGCATCACGTAAAGTCGTTAAAGGTCAAGCAATAGCCGACTTTCTAGCAGAGCACCCCATTTCAGAGTCTTCTAAACTTTATGAAGACATCCCATATAAGGTCTTTGAATTGAATACTATCTCAGACCATCAAATATGGCAATTGTACTTTGATGGCGCATCAAGACGCAACCACAAGGGAGCAATTATCGCAAGAGTGGGGGTAGTGCTAATCGACCCTCATGGACATGTTCTTCCTCGGGCCTATTCACTGACCGAGCCATGTTCCAACAACATAGCCAAGTATAATGCCCTTGTAATCGGCCTACAACGCGCTCAAGACTTGGGCATCAAATATCTTGAAGCTCATGGTGACTCTAAGCTGATCGTGAATCAAATCAAAGGAGAAAATGAGGTTCGCCATGACGACTGTCATGCCCCGCTTCCCAAAATACCCGAAAGCGGTACGTGAACAAGTCCGCGACGTATTAGGTTGAGGAGAAATACGAATAGTAAAAAATATTTCTTCTCAATCTAATACGCCAAGCCAAGTAATCATAAAATACATCACGATCCACGAGATCCCAATCACGGCCGGTAAGAATAAATAATAATCGAGCGAGAAGAGTACATATCACCAAAATGAAATAACATCGGGACTATAAAAGAGTCCACATATCCAAAACAATTCATGTGGCTAAAGAAACTAGAGTCATGAAACAAATGTCAAGCGAGTTAAAATGGAAATCTTGAAGGAAGTCTAAAGTTAATCAACTACTAAAAATAAAGAGGAAACTAAGCTTATTCGATCCACTCCGTCGTGCAGGAGGTTCTCCGCCGAGAAAACTCCGGCTCAAGTGTATTTGCATCTTGGACTGTCCGTCATGTAAATCGGCGTACACCAAGAGAATAGATGCGTCGGCGTGTATAACACGGCAAGATCCACGAGCAATGGCGATTATAATAGTAATGCAAATAAATCGATGTCGAGAAAATATGAGCGAATATAATAGGGTGAAGTGATGCATGCATACGCCTAGAGTCGACCATATAAACAACAGGAAAACTCGGCATTCCAAACAACGATAGCGGGTAACTAACAATTCTATCATAGTCTCGGATCTACATCTCATTTAAAGTCAAGGTTCATATTAATCGGATAGCGGCGGTTCATTATCCTCTGGCGCATCAATCTGCGGAACAACGAGCGGTCAAAGGACTACCGCAATCGGGTTAGGCTTGTCGGTTCGCGAGACTTCGGTGAATACAAAAGTACAGCCCGCGTCGCGAAACAATTCCGCGGGCCCAACAAACCCGACCCAGTCGCGGGAAACAAGGTCACAGCGCAGTGCGGAAGATACATAACGACCACATCAGAATACATGAACCAAGACTTTCCCATCCACGGTCTCGGGTAAATCAAGTCAACGATGCCGATATATCAAACGGGTTCACCTCCTAAGCATGGTCAACACACACATGTCACTAGGTCATGTTCATGACAACCAAATCCCTAAGTCATGAACTACTACTGCTCGACACAACAGACTATGTATAACTACAATTAACATGTCATATGTGCAATTACTCTACGTGTCGGTGTCGTGTATCATGAGCGATAGCGTGAATAACTATCAACAACGGTACAATATGAAAATGTGAAATAAGAGAAGTTAACCACATGAAATGGCGTAATTTTCAACATAAATTCCCATGAAAATCCTTTAAACTAATTCCCAACTTAATTATCCAATATTTCAATTAAAATATACTTTTTCTCTTTAGTATTATTTATGAATGATAACTATTTTCTTTTTCATAAATCACCTCTATTTCTTTTCTTTTCAACAAAACCTCTTAAAATATTTTAAAATTCTTTTTCTCCCAAATAATTTTCTTTTAATCATAACAATTAATTAAAAATACTTTTACTCAAAATAAATTATTTTTACCAAATAATTTCTTTTAAAAATATTTCCATAATTTTAATAAATACTAGAAATATCCAAAAATACATTCTTTCTTCCAAATAGCACTAAATTAATCATGGATCAATTCTAACCTATCCAATCATCACTGATAGTTTTATACTATCAATATTCATCAAAATGTAAAGGTTAATCAAGAAATGAAATCAAACCTGCACGAACCGAACTATACATATACAAAATAATTCATAAATAATCTAAAAATATAAAATCTGAGTCAGCGGGTATCGGGATATTGCCTACTACCGAATCGGTCAGGCGACGGCCGACAATAATCGCAGACGACGACGCACGGCCAATCCACAGCAACGGATCAGACGACAAGACCGAGATCCGGCTGGCCGGGCGCGCGGTGCCGGGGACGTCGGGACTGCGGCAGCGAGGAGGAGGCGAGGGCGGGTCAGGCGGCGGTGAATGGGAAGGAGATAAATGAGAGGGGGAGAGGGGAGATGGGGAAGGAGGTGGGGCAGTGGGTGGCTGGGTGGAGGAAGGAGTGGATGAGGTGGAGGATGGAGGAAGAGGGGGCGGCGGTGGTGACTGAGGGCGAGTGGTCGTGGCTGAGGGCGAGCGGATGGCGACGGGTGGCGTGGGTTTGGATCTGAGCACGAGAGAGAGAGAGAGAGAGAGAGAGAGAGAGAGAGGAGAAAGAGATGGGGTGTACGGTTGAGGGAATGGGGTTTTCTTTTGTTTTTTCAAAAATAAAATATATTAGATATATATAGGGTTAGGGTTAGGTTGAGGGGTATAGTACAACACATAAAATATGTGATTTATTATTATGATGATAATTAAACAAAATTGATATTAATAAAATTATTACACACATATATATATTTCTACGTACCAAATACCAAGCTCATGTTTACAAAATCATTAGTAATATCAAGAATCAAGATTAGGACTGAAAATATTCATCGCAATTATTAAATTTATAATGTAGCTAAATCATAAACATACATATAAAACTCTATTTTGAATTAGTAGAAAATCACGAAAATTTGAGAAAATATTAATAATACTTTTAGAAAATAATATTTAATTTTCAAATGCTAGAAAATAATATTTAAGATTAGAAAAGTAATATTAGAAGACACGTATCGAAAAATATTAGGAAAATAATACTAGAAAAATAGGTACCGAAAATATTAGAAAAATACGTATCGAAAATTCACGGGTGTTACAACTACCTCATACCCTACCACAAAGTGGCGACAAAGCTCGCTCAGTCATTCAAAGGTTTCTATATCAGCTATGTAGCCCACCTCGAGAACACTCATGCAGATGCTTTAGCATCCCTTGCGGCCACACTTGCTTTGGCTCCCAAATCTACTAGGCGCATTACTGTGGCTAGCCATCAACTATGCTCCCCAGAGTATATTCTTGAAGCCAACGAGGTGCATGTCATGCCAACTCACTTCGAAGGTAATGATTGGTGGTTCCCAATCATCAACTACATCCTGCACAGGATTCTACCGGATAGTCCAAAGCAGGTAGTCTCCATTCAAAGAAGAGCTCCACACTTCTTCTATGATTCTGCCACGCAAACTTTGTACCGACGATCTTTCAACGGTATCTTGCTCTGATGCTTATCACCAAGTGAAGCTCGAGAAGCATTAAAGCAAGCCCACGATGATACATGTGGAGCTCATCAACCAGGTCCCAAAGCCATTTTCCTTGCACTACAGATGTGAAGCCGTGATCCCTCTAAAAATTTAGGTGCCGTCATTAAGAATGGCCATTGCCAAAAAAATGACAATCGAAGAACATCACCAAAAGCGCCTCCAAGAACTAGAAGTGCTGGATGAGCTGAGACTCGAAGCTCAGCAAAGAATCAAAATCTACCAGTCATGGATTTTGAGAGCCTTCAACAGGAGAGTCAGAGAACGATCCTTCAAAGAAGGCAACTTGGTCTTAGCTGTTCATCGACCCATGGTCATGACGCATAAGACTAAAGATAAATTTCAACCCAAATGGGAAAGCCCATTTATAGTAGAGACAGTCTACTCAAATGGCGCATATCGCCTAATTGACCGAAATGACAATAGGCTCATGGCGCCAATTAGCGGGAAATTTCCCAAGAAATATTACCCCTGATCATAGCTAATTTCACCTCCCCACAGAAATCCTGGTCACGTTTAAGTTTCCATCTTTGACCAGAAATGTCAATCTTTTTAATCCAAAACCCAATCAAAATCTCCAAAGAGTCATTAAGTTAACACTACACCTCTATTTGACTCCAAATACTTCATCACTGTCATGTTAACATTACACCTCTAAACAGTGTCACCTCTAAATATATCCTTATACTGTCATGTTAACATTACACCTCTGAACATTACCACTTTGATTAAATCGTCACGTTAACATTACACCTCTGAACGATTTCTCATTTTTAATGATATGACCGGTTAACATTACACCTCTGAACATTACCACTTTGATTAAATCGTCACGTTAACATTACACCTCTGAACGATTTCTCATTTTTAATGATATGACTGGTTAACATTACACCTTGGTCAGACCATTTCGTCGACCGGTTAACATTACACCTCCGTCGACCTACCTTAGCAAATTTGACCGGTTAACATTACACCTCTGTCAATTCGCTCATATCAAAAATCAATTAGTTAACATTACACTTCCATCGATTTTCTACCGTTAAGTTAACACTACACTTCTAAATTTTAGTCGTCCTTTCGGACCCTTTCGAACCGATCGGTTAACATTACACCTCTGTCGGTCATTCTATTTGACTAGTTAACACTACACCTCTATCAAATATCCTCATACTGCCATGTTAACAGTACACCTCTGAACAGTACCAAATTGGTCAAACCATTATGTTAACACTACACCTCTGTCAGTTTGATCCCATCATCATTCTCCTCACCAAGGATGTCACTACGATACGTTAACATTACACCTCTATCGTACACATCTTTAAGGAGACAAAAAGTTTCTTTTATTAAAAAGAGCTGAAGTGGTTACAAAACGTTCTTACAGGGAAAGCGGATAAAAAGTGTGTATTTGTGCAATACACTCAGCCATTTTGGAATCCCTAACATCACGGGCACTCTTCTGAGCTCTCTCCTTCAAGATCCGATGGTCAATGGGAGCAGCTTGTGATCTGATGACGGAAAGCTTCTTCGTCTCAGCCTGAAGCTCCGCAACTTGAGAGTCCCATTTCTTGTTGAACTCAGCTTGGTCAGGTTCAAGCTCTTCCTCCTGGCGTTGAGCTACATCCAAACGTGCCTGAGCCGCAGCAATGGTTGCCTTATCTTTATCGATCACCGCATCCTTTTCTTGGATAGCGCTTTGGAGCTCCGCTTGATAACCTTCAGCGGAGGCAATGCTATCGTTCAGATTTTAAACTTTCACACTAATTCGTTCTGTTTCCACGCGAGCAGATTCACTGGCCTTGCGATGAGTTTCTGACAAACGACAGAATTCAAGCTCGGTAATGCCGTCATGGTTGGCCGCACGAAGAGTTTGCAGCTCTCGATAATAAAGCTCAGCCTTGTCAATTGCTATCTTGAAGGGCTCGGTACGAGCAGGACCAACAACCGACACCAGAATGCCTAGTTGATCTCTCAGCAATTTAAGAGTACAAGTGGACAACTCTCTCTAAGATTTCAAGGCAGCAGCAATGCTCTGGTTGAACAGTCTCACCAGACTCTCCGTCAAGATCTTTATCTCCACCTCGACCAAGTCTTCAAGATCGGGAGATTGGGGAACCTCCATGTGACTCGAAGGACCTGCTCCTATGGTGAGCACTATTGCATCCATGGTAATCGGAGAGATAGTCGGCAAGACCTGTATCCATTCGTTGCCCGACATCAGGAATGACGCGAACGTGACCAAGATGTTCGACACATCTACAGTGGACGGTGTCGCGGACGTCACCATAGTAGACGAGACGGCAGCCCTCACAACCATAGTCATGGTCATTGGCACATCTATAGGCGCAACTTCAATGCCCGTGGATGAGACCTCCGACTGGTATATGAGGTTAAAATGCTCCCTACACTTCGATGAGTATACGAGTATAAACTGCTTCTCCATGCTCCAACGCCTTAAGAGCTTAAACTGTGTAGACTCCAACAGATACATGAGTATAAACTGTTTCTTACGCTCCAACTAAACAAGAGCCTAAACTGTGGACACCATGAATCTCCCTAGCTCGGTCGAGATGATACTCCAGCTACGTACGAGTATAAACTATGGTTAAACATCCGGCTACACTCTAGTAGTTACGCCAACATCCAGCTACGCTCTAGTAGCTATGAAAACATTCGAACACGCTCGAGTAGCTTTGCTCCAAATATGGGTTCCAAACACAGAATTGGGTGGAATCTCAACAACAAGCACTTCAAAATGCAACCGAGAATTCAACCAAGATGAACTACAACGAAGAAAGTCACATTCAACAGTACACCTCTGGCAACCAAGTAGAAAAATGAGGACAAATTTCAACCTAAGCAAGACGACTCAAGCTTGTTTAACAGTACACCTCTGGCGATTACCCAAAGTATTTCGTTCCCTGTTACAAGTCTGAATACATGATCACGAAACCTTGGGGGGGGGGGGTCTTGTAGACGGTTAAAAAATACTCTCTCTTAGACCAATGCTTAGTCTGAGAACAGGAAGTGAACACCCATGGGCTAAACACTTTAGGGAGGCTCAAGCATCAACATATGGTAGGCTACAACAAAGTTCACTTGGATCACATGTGAACATTGTAGGCATCAAAAATTACTTATGGAACTCTAATTAATTCATACCAGAGACAAGATGGTGAACTTCATTATCTAAGCCAAGGAGGATCGAATTGGCGAAGCATACGAGTCAATTGAACGGCAAAACAACGAAGAAATGACTCTGCTAGGGAGCTGCAGTATGCCCATAAAGAACGTAGGACCATGTGTGTTTTGCTCATGCCATGCATGTCTCGCTAATGGGAAATTATAGATATATTCTCTAGCTTTCCAAAACATTTTTAATCACCTCATTCGGAGATCGGACGAGGGAGTTATCGCCAAAATGGTCCAGACTGTCTCGGCAGTGGCTGAGACACAAAAAGGCCGAGACACTAAATGTCTTGCAGATTTTGACCATGATAAATTTCGAATCTGAATAATATTAAAAGATAAAAGTTGTCACTCTCCATATCAGATTTCCAAATCATCTTGAATCACCTCATTCTGAGATCGGACGAGGGAGTTATGGTCAAAACAATCAAGACAGTCAAAACTGTCTCGCAGTGGCCGGGACAGTCCAAACTGTCTCGCTGAGACACCAAATGTCTCGTGGATTTTGGCTATGATGAGATTTGAATCTGAAGAAGCTTAAAAGATAAAAGTTGTATCTCTCCTCATCATCTTTCCAACTCATCTTTCATCACCTCATTCTGAGATTGGACGAGAGAGTTATCGTCAAAACAATCAAGATAGTCAAAATTGTCTCGCAGTGGCCGAGACAGTCCAAACTGTCTCGCCAACGCGAGACAGTCTAAATTGTCTCGCCAGTGCTGAGACAGTCCAAACTATCTCGCCATCGCCGAGACACTAAAAGTGTCTGAAATATTTTCCAGATATTTTATCATTATTTGTGGGACCCGTTGGACCTTTTCAACACGTGGGGACACCCATTAATGTTAGTGGGTGGTTATACCCTTGAAAAACGCCCACTAAGTACATAAATGGGGCATTAAACGTGCCTTAAAAGGAGGAAACAATGGTTACAACGGTCCTTTGGCCGAGACAGTTGTAACTGTCTGGACAACTAGAGAACAAACTGTCTCGGGTGAACAGTGCCACGATACACCAAAAACTATCTCGGATGAACAGTGTCGCGAGACACCAAAAACTGTCTTGGGTGAACAGTAACCGTTTGTGTTCTTTGAGGCAGTTATGCTTTCTAAAGCCTATAAATACCTCTTTAACACGTGTTATTGAGGGGGGAGTCATTTTTACAGAGAGGGAAAGATCTATCTAAGCAGAGAGGAGTCCTTAAAGAGAATTCTTCATCAAATCAAGAGCATTCTTGAAGCTTCCTTTGGAGATCCCTCGAGATTAAGCCTTGTCTTATTCTTGGGAAGAGTAGATATCTTACTTGGCTAAGATATTTGCTTAAGTTCTTATTTCCTTCACGAAACATAAACTCAACCCCGCTTAAATCTTTGTTTCAACATTGAAGCATTGATTTTGACCTTTCTACATCGTCGATTTGAAGCGTTGCTTTCGGTGGTCTGGACGGCGTCCGTACGAGCAAAGAACCCAAGCAAGCAGGAGATTGCTACGTAGTGACTTCTGTGTGTGTTTTGTAAGAGAGTGAGATAATTTTCTTTGTAATAGAGAGATCTACACGTGTAATCTTTCACTTATTTTCATTTTCGAAACGTTTTGGAATGGAAACTGCAAGGAAACCCACTTTCTGCAGAAACAAACATGACTGCATCTGAGCCAACGAGGACCTGAGTCCGATTCAATCCTCATGCCGACCAAGTCAAAGTGAAGCTTCTAGCGAGGCTCGCCCAAAACGAGCTTTGCCCAAATAGTCCACTTGGGCTACATAGTGAAGTTCGCCGAAGCCTTAGCGAAATTAGCCGAAGCCGCAGCAAAGCTCACCAAAGATGTAACGAAGCTCACCCAAGCAGCAGTGAGCTTCGCCCAATAGCCCACGTGAACCGTGTCATCCATTCTAGCGAAGTTCGTTGATGGTCGTTATTGGCGAACCTTGCCGTGGCCATTATTGGCGAACCTCGCACATGGCCGTTATTGGCGAACCTCGCGCATGGCCGCTATTGGCGAACCTTGTCTATGATCATTTTCAGAAGCTACTTTTAAGGAAGTGGTTAATGACCACTAACTCACCCATTTAAGGAGAGTTAATGACCACTAATTCACCCATAGAGAAATGGGATACTTCATACATCTTGTGGGGAGCTATTCCCATCTCTCCGATTGGAGTAAAGAAAGTGTTACTGTCGACGTTTATGTAGGCATCAAAAACTGCTGAAGAACCCCAAATGTGACTTAATCATGAGAAGATCGAAGGACGACGTCGTCAAAATCTCAAGAAGTCAACACATGGGAAGATTGTGTCTCGCCATAGTGCGAGACACTTGTTTGTGCCTCGCCACGAGCGAGACACTTGCTTGTGTCTCGCTGCTAGCGAGACACTTGTGTGTGTCTCGCCACTAGCGAGACACCTTGATGTGTCTCGCTATAGGCGAGGCACTTACTTGTGCCTCGCCAAAGGCGAGACACCTAGAATATTTGAAATGAGCTCTTGAAGGGTCTAAATCAAAACTGGTGGGGCTCACTTGACTTTATCAACGCAAAGAGACGTTCAGATACTTTAATGGGCGGTTACACGCTGAAAATACGCTCACTAGGCGTGATTTTAGGGCATTTAATCGTGCCTAAGAAGTAGGGAAACCGTTACAACAGCTGGAGATCCGACATTGCCTCGCTAGTTAGCGAGGTACCGATATCGCCTCGCTTAGCTTAGTAAAGCACTCGCCGCCATGAGGGCTTGGCCGAGGCGCTTTGAGCCGCCGCTAACTAAAAGTGTGTGGCACTTATGACACTTGTGTTTCTTCAGAGGGCACGTTTCCCAAAGGTTATAAATACCCCCCTACATCCACTTGGGCGGGGAGGCGTCGTATCGAGAGATCAAAAAGCGAGCTTTACGCAGGAGGAGAGAATCCAAGCTTCCAGAGTTCAAGAACACAATCTACGTGGAGATTCCTCGAGTTTAAGCTTTGACTTATTCTTGAGAAGAGTAGATATCTTACTTTGCTAAGATATTTACTTAAGTTCTTGTTTCCTTTGCGAAGCATTAACTAAACCCCGTCGATTCGATGATCGCTGTTCTGTTCCACTGACACGCTGGCCCCCTACACGTGCAAAGTCCCACGAAAATAGGAGATCTACACTTGTAGTGTCTTTTGTTCGAGTTTGTGAGAGAGTTATTTAAAATTTCTTTGTGACTGAAAATTAAAGTATAATTTTCTTAAGTTTTGTAATGGAAACGACAAAGAAATCAACTTTCGACCCAAACAGTTTACAGTTCCAAAATACTGTACAACACGGGTGCATAAATTTCCACTCCATATTTTAAGGCTCGCACTGCAGAATAGAACCCCAACCTTATTAGACTTTCCTCCAAAGTAGTGAGGGCATAGTCAATCAAACATGCCCACCACTTGGTATCAGTTGATCTGATCCAACCAGGGAATCTAGAATCCTCTTTAGGGTATTGACTCTTTGCGTCTGTGAAGTGCTTGCCAAAAATATTAGGGATCACCGGCATTTCATTCACAGGAGCATCAACCTGGACAGAACAGGGACGAAGACCCGTGATGCTACCCCGTAGAGTCCTTTTTGATGAAAGCCACCGTCATGCTTTAAAGAACCCACCTTCACGCTATCCTCTTTGTTAGTAAGGGTGAAGCGCATCAAGTGAGAAACCGCAAGGTGCTGCAGATACATGAATGATACTTGTCGTTCGATCGCTGATAAAAAGTAGCATTGATCCCCCTGCACGTAGTACCAGTGTTCCTTCTCCCGATTGAAGATGGAAGTACCCCCAGGGTTGCCATCACCAAACAAGAATTGGGGTTTCCCCAACTGATCAGTCTTCAGAATCGAGAATTCGGCATCTATCACGAGTTCTCTCAATGTGTTAGCGTTTTTGAGCCGGATAGCATCAACTCGCTCTTGACTACTATTTTTGAAGAATAGAGGAATACTCCCACTAAATACAAGCTTCATACTAGCATCCTGATACCTATTGTGCCCATAGTGACTGTGGCGGCTAAGTGGTGTATTCACCAGAATAACTGCACGAAAAAGGGAAAACAAGTCAAAAGACTAAGACTCGAAAAATCAACTAAGTCTTCGTACTTAGATGCAAGGCCCGACAAGTCTTCTTAGGCGGAGCTCGCTCATGAGCGAAAGTCATCGTAACACTAGCATCAGAAATTTGGCAAAAGTTGACAAGTCAGGCGAAGTTTGCACCAACAACTGTGAACTTCAGCACAACAAACAAATCCGCTTAAGAAAAGATTAAGTAGATTGGATTGGTGAACCTCGCTCAAGTGAAGTTTGCTCAAAAATCAAAATCAGCGAATGTCACATAAGCGAAGTTCGCTTAACAGTCGATTGGTCAAATCAGCGAACCTCGCTCAAGCGAAGTTCGTTAAGAAGTCTAAGAGACTATATAGGCGACCCTCGCTCAGACGAAGTTCGCCCAAAAGGCTAATAGGCCAAAGTAGTTAGCTTCGCCTAAGAAGTGTAGTTCGCCTTGTCGAGCGCCATTGATGGTTGCTGTTAAAGCTTTGTCGTCACCGGTGAAACTCGTAAAAAAAGAGATCGGAAACGGTCATAAAAATCGTGCCCTTGGCAGCAAAATAATCTTGTGTACCCTAAGGGGCTATTGAAGCTCGATGGAGTCTATTCTTGGCAAATCAAGAGATCGCCATTATTGGGTTCAAAGTTTACTTAACGCCATCTCGAGTTGCGATGGCGTAACGTCGGTTAATGGCTGACGAGATCTTCCAACGACACCCCTTCCTCTTGAGATCGCACGACGAGGAGCCTTTGAAGAAAAAATTTGTCGTCGAAAAGAGTTTTCAGTGGGTTTTTAGAGAACTAGGGTTTTGAAATTAGAGTGAAGAAGAAAGGAGGCAAACAGTTATATTTATAGGTTTGTCCCGAACTTCGCCAAAGATTATTACCCGGAGCTTCGCCAAGATTCTCACCTAGAACTTCATCGTGAACTTCGCTAAAGATCAACCTTCGCCATAATTTCAGGCGCAAAAATCGAGAGTTTGAATTTTAAATCCTCATGGTGAGCCCTGCTCAACCAACTTGCTGAACTTCGCCCCCCAAGTTCGTAGAAGGAGATGAACTTCGCCCAACCGATTTAACATCGAAGTGAACTTCGCCAAAGTGATGTAGAGAACTTCGCCAAGTCTCCAAATTGACCAAATTCAATTTGTCTGAGACTCTACTTGGTGAATCTCAATCCGACGATCATCACCAACATAATGAAGCATGAGCCTTGCCTCCGACACAATAACTCCATGCAGAGTTTAAGTTTGCCGCAGAAGTAAAGTATGCACAAGATCAAACACACAAAGATGGGCAATTTCAGAAAAAGTTTATTTTTATTGATTAAATACTTTACTACATAAAGACAATATTCAGACAATTCAGTTACAGGGATGATGGATATTCACTGATACTCGCTATTCCAACCTCAACACTAGTCACAGAGGTAAGGAGAAACCAAAATCAAGAGCCTACCCTATACTCCTAATCATGGATAATGAGAAGGAAAAAGAACAGAGGAGCTACTAAGCCCATGTTCCTCCGATCTCATAAAACTAGGGGAGTAGAATTTTTTCCCTTGTAGAATAAACAGGTCATATTTATTTTTTCCCTGGACCCTATGCCAGGGGATGAGAAGAGCTGTTAAGCAAGAATTGCCCTTGTTCCTCTAAGTGAAGCATATCAACAGGAAGAAGCTCGTTCTTGCAAAGAAAATTTGACGTCAGGCCTGAGATAGCCAAATGACGTCTAATTATGTTTTAGGTCCACTCTTGTGAGACCTAATCACTTTCAGAGTCTTTGCTTGTAGAGCCCTAAGGATCTTTCTTCAGCCGCCATCTTAGCCTTCGAACAGTCCTACGCAGAGCATGGCACTCAAACCTCCAAGCGTCTTTGTCGCGATTCAACTCGCCCCAAGCTTTCGACTGATTCTCGACTATTTGCTCGAGCACAACCTTCTCAGCCAAAAGCAAGTCCATCAATTGGTGGAGCATGCGGACTTCCTCCGCTTGATTGCCCATCACTTGGGCTAGCTCCTATTGGAGCCATTTAATAATTATTTCAATAGTGTTACTTAAACTAATGATTACGTTACTATTTAATAATTATGCTCTTAAATAAATTGTTTAATAACATAATAATAAGATAATTTAAGTAACTATTAAATGAATGTTAATAATAGTATAACTACTAATAATAGTTTAACTTAATTTTTAATAATAGTGTAATAAAATAACTTATAAAATATTAATAAAATAACTTATAAAATATTTATACATACTTTATTAAAATAATATAATATTAAATACAAAAACATAAACGTGCAATGTACGTGCATTACAGTAGTCAACTATAAATGCGTAAATCCTCTTAATCAACAGTAAGAAACTTTTAATATTTTAATTGTTATAATTTATGATGTAATTTATGATGGGACCTGCAAGACATGTTTTACGTTAGAAGAAAAATATATCATATAACATAGAAATTTCAGTATGGTAAATTACCTGAATCAACTTTGTTATTATCCCCTCAAGGGAATATGAATAAAATAGAAACTCCTTTTTTTAAAAAAAAGGAGAACTAACCAATACATTATATCTTTCATGTAATTCCTAAAACGTATCTTAAAGTAAAGAACTTACTATTTGACAGGGATTCGTAGAGCAGTTGGTAGATCAACATCGCTTCGGACGTGACCCAACTCAAGATAGACGTTCCACATGCTTCTTAGTTGGTTCTGTATAATGCAGCACGATGTCCTATCGGGTGAACCAGAAACCCCTAAATGGGGTTCCTGGCCCATCCATAAGTAGAGTGTAACAGTATAAAGGATGGATTATGAAAACAAAAAAAAAAAAGAGCAGCCCTGACTAGCTAGAGAATATCTAGTGCATATGAATTCCTATATCTGTTTGAAGTGTCTGCGTTTGGCGCAATTGACTCACGAAATCATTTGCTTAGTACATGGTGTATATATAGTCGAACTTGAGCCAATCTGCATTGAATCTGTTAATAAAAAATTAAAAATGGTTCCAAATGCATGAACATGTATTTTTTGATATGATGAAATAATTAATTCAGTACATAATCTTGTACCCAAATTCATACAAGATGCATGAATTTTGGATATATATTATTTTCCTTCAATAAACGTTCTTCTTTTGCTAAGGCTCCGTTTGGATACCATGATATTTTACTTGTTTTCATGGTGTTTTTGCCAAAAATAAAACACCATGCGTTTGAAAACCATGGTGTTTTTGAGCTAAATCATCCTCAAATCAAAAACTCAACACTTACTTCAAAACGCCTTTTAGATGTTTTAAGTTTGGTGTTTTGATTTTGAGTTTGAGGAGGTGTTAATATAATATCTAACATAATATATTAAATGTAATTAATATATAGTTATTATCGACATGCTTATTATATTATATTATATTATATTATACTATATTATAGTTAATCTAATATATTAGTAATATTTATTCAATAATATAAAAATATAATAATTAAAATATCTTATATAATAATATAATAACATATTAAATACTAGTATTTAATATGCTGATAATGTATTATATATAAATAATAATAAAATATAAATAAACTAATAAAAATAATAAAAATTTATTGATAATAAATAATAATAAAATAATGATATAATAATATACTATGCAATATTATAATCACTATAATATTATTAACTTTTAATAAATAAATTGTAATAAATTAATAATTATAAAATATTATATAATAGTAACATATTTAATAATAAAACAATAATATAATAATAATAATATTATAATATATTGTATGTGAATGTAATATAATATATAAAATATTAATATATTATATAATAATAATATAATATATTATAAAGTAAAATAATTTTAAGGGTTTTTATTTCTAGCCCCATTTGTTTACTCAAATTTACCTCCAAACCCAATCACTATTGCTTGTATCCTTTGACCCAATTATCTTTTTGTATTTGCCTTTATACCCAATCTCCAAAATACCATACTTGCATATGTGGGCCCCCCTAATATTTTCTTTAAATACCAATTATATCCTTTCATATATCTATTAAGTGGGCCCCTTTTAAAAATTAAAAACTTAAGAAAATGTGGGGGAGAGAGAGGAACGGGGGCTGTTCCTCCAAGGAGAGAAACGGTGGGACCCACTGTTCCCCCTTCTCTCTCCCCCCTCCCTTTCTCTCTCATTCATCTTCCACTCTTAAAAGCCCAACAATTAATTCTCACTCACTTTATCAATCCATCAATTAATTCTCAACTTCATTAATGTGTAGGGTGTGATTTTGGTGGATATTCATCACTTTCTTAGCAATTGAAGGTATAATTTTGCATTTTATTCAACTACCAAGTTTATAGAATTAATTTCTCACTTTATTCATGACAATTATTTCACATTATTATTCACGAATTCATAAGAATTAGTAAAATTTATTATATTTCATGAAATGTTAGTTAAATTTGATTTTAGTCAACTACTCATCAATTTCAAATTATCACACTACACTTTCATTTTTCACGCTACACTTTCATTTTTTCACGCTACACTTTCAGGTTATCACGCTACACTTTCATTTTTTCACGCTACACTTACAAGTTATCACGCTACACTTACAGGTTATCACGCTACACTTACAAGTTATCACGCTATACTTACAGGTTATCACGCTACACTTACAGGTTATCACGCTACACTTACAAGTTATCACGCTACACTTACAGGTTATCACGCTACACTTTCATTTTTCACGCTACACTTACAGGTTATCACGCTACACTTTTATTTTTTCACGCTACACTTTCAAGTTATCACGCTACACTTTCATTTTTTCACGCTACACTTTCATTTTTTCACGCTACACTTACAAGTTATCCGCTACACTTACAGGTTATCACGCTACACTTACAAGTTATCACGCTACACTTACAGGTTATCACGCTACACTTACAGGCTATCACACTACACTTTCAGTCTATCACGCTACACTTACAAGTTATCACGCTACACTTTCAGGCTATCAATAGTGGAAAACTACGCATCCTTGACGGGCTTTCCCGTCAAGGATGCCCACATAGCCGTCAGAGATAGCTATCCTTGACGGCGAGCCGTCAAGGATAAGCCGTCAGCAAAAGTCCCGTCAGGGAAGTAACATCCCTGACGGGCAGCCGTCAGTAATGTCTATTACTGACGGCATTACCTTGACGGCAAGTGCCGTCACTGATGTTTACACATCCCTGACGGGCTTACCGTCAGGGATGTTTTTAACATCGCTGACGGTAAGCCATCGGCGATGCTTCAACATCGCCGACGGCTACCGTCGATGATGAACATCGCTGACGGTAAGCCATCGGCGATGCTTCAACATCGCCGACGGCTACCGTCGATGATGAACATCGCTGACGGTAAGCCATCAGCGATGCTTCAACATCGCCGACGGCTACCCGTCAGTGATGAACATCGCTGACGGCAAGCGCTGACTCCTGTCAGCGATGTTTAATCGACTAAAAATTTAAAGCTGGTGGCGAAGCTGGCGAAGCGAAGCTCAAGCTGAAGCTCAAACTGAAAGTGAGCTAAACACAAATTTCATGGCATGCATAGACTCATATGATACAAGAAGCATATCTAACTTAATAGTTTATGCTTCCATATTTAAGTTTTCCCCCCTCCTGCTGTTGTCCATAATGAATGTAATATTCCTCATAATGAATAAACATGCAGTTTATATAAAGTAATTTGGCATGTGGAATGCTGTTTATTTTAGACTACTGATTGTCTATATTGCTACAAAGGAGACTTAGGTGAGAGAAGAAGTTGATCATATGTAAAGCAATGAGCTCATAAACCTGTTATGAAGACTGTTCGAGCAACCAATGCAAGTACCAGACCAACTAAACCTGTGAAAGGTTACAAATGAAACGTTAGCAGTTAAGAATACCCAGTTGATGCTCCAGCTACTTGTTCTTAGAGGAAAAAAATTGCAGAGGAACTTCCAATCCTTGTGCAACAGTTAATATCTTGTAAGTTTAAAACAATGAAATCACCTGTTCCTGCACCCAATTCTAGGGCAGTGATGCCATTAAAGTCAGAGGAAGTAGAAATTTTGTGCAATGCAAAATCAGTTAACACCAATGCCGCCATCCATATCTGAAACAACATAGGAAAAAAGATCAGGTCGAATGCGATAAGTGCATAGAAATAGAAATCTAGGAACTAAAACATTAGTTGCAGTCCAACACTGGGAAGTGAAGATGTGATGCTGTGTTGGATAGTTAATGCACAAATTGGATATCTTTCTGTAGATATAAAAAGAAAAGAATTAGATGCATCTGATGAAAACATAATAATATATTTTATTTTTGTTTAGGTTTGTATACTTTTGTAGATCTAAATCTCAGAAAAAGATTCAAGGTAACATACAATAAGAGTGGAACTCAGCAGAGACTTACTATAGTTACAATAAGGTTTGTATATTTTTGCTTGAAGTATCTTTGACATGGGGATGTAGGTCCTCAATGCATTGGGCTCGATTGTGTACCACTGTGTACGATGGTCAATATGAGCAAAGAAAAGATTGTGTTTAGAGCAGAGGGATAAGATAAGTATGGATCCTACTAAAAACTTACAGGATTTACTATCTCGTCGAGCTAGAGCAAGATCACCATCATCATCTAGTCTAAGCATTACAGTTGAAGGTTCCCCTTCTTGTAGTTGATCACTATGTCCCCAATCCAGTATACCTAATTAAAAATCATCCACAAACTCAGTCCATGGATCCTTTACCGAAAGAATGCAGGTCGGCATGAAAATATAGTTTTAAGTCTAATTATAACATACCTTTGGCACTACTTTGGTACTATTATATAATGACATTGCGAATCCCCTTACCTCATCATCCATTTCAAGATGAAGTATTTGGGGTTTCACACAGTCACACTTTTTTGTCACTTACTTAAGTATTTCCCATTACCTATAGCTCACTAGAAAGATCTCCACCAGCTTACTACCATCACAACTCATGAAGAATGACTAGCAGCACAAAGTCTAATCTTCCATAATGATGAGATGAAAATGAGAGATAAATCATTTGTACATGACCAAAGATGACCATCAAACAGGAATCAACCAAGCCAAGAAAGTTCATGATTGACAACGTGAAACATACAGAATACAAAGCACATAATTTTCTACGTTTCAAATTCTCTGTTTAGTCTACTGAAATATCAAGCAACGTCACCAGTAGTCGTAGGTGAGGCAAGCATTAGAAAAAAGTGAGCAAGGACTTGCAAGTTCTTCTTGTTAAAACTTCTGAAATTTTATATCGAAAAACCTTGTTTTGCTGACTCTAATTTCAACAAAATATTATTTTCCTCTCCCATTTAACCATCCTAGTTAATCACATGCATAACAAACTAACATAAATATCATCTTAGCGTAAGGGTAAAATGCATTGAAACAAATTTACTAACCAGATATGGGGCCAACCACCAAAGCCTCATCCATCACACCATCAGCCGCCGCAGCAGCATCATCCATCTCCTCCTCCTCCTCCTCCTCTGTAAACAACCCACCCTCCCTCGCCGTCCTCCCACTATCAAACACCGACATAGAGAACTTTGGAATCTAGACATACAAAATAGCTTTTACCCTTACGCTAAGATGACATTTATGTTTGTTTGTTATGCATAAGTTAAATTGGTAGATTTGATGAAAACTAAAGTTAGGGTTAGAGTTATCAAACTTCAAGTGAGCTTAAGTAGGATTACATGCTATTAGGGTTATGATAAATATCAATTGGGGTATATCAGTCTAATTAAGTTAAACTTAGATTTTTAATTTTAAAATTTCAAATAGGAACAATTCATAATCCATAAAATTGTAATAAAAATCAAAACTTAGTAAATGATAATACCTTCACAAGACTGGGGCAACTGAGTCACGGCGGACGAGGCGACGGCGACGGGGGCGGCGACTATTTCATGGGCGACGGCAGCGGCGACTGCTTCACGGGCGACGGCGGCGTCTGCGGGCTTTCGACGGCATCTGCGGGAGACTGAGACACGGTGACGTCTGCGGCAAAGGCGGAGGTTCAACGGTGTGAGCGGCCGGCGGCGGCGGATGAGGTAAAAGACGAAGGCGGCGGCGGGTAAGTTAGGGTTTTACTGTGTGTAAAAAGTCGGGGGGGCTGGTAAAAAGGCATATAAGTAAAACATCGCTGACGACTTATCAGCGATGTTCAAGAACCCGTCAGCGGCTCTCTAACAATGCTGACGGCTTCTTCCTTGACGGCTTTAGCCGTCAGCGATGTAAACAACGCTGACGGCTAACGCCTATCATGGATGTTGCCGTCAGCAAAACGCAGATTTCTACTAGCGTATCATGCTACACTTACAGGTTATCATGCTATATTTTACAAATCAAACTCCACGCTATATATACACACACATATAGTCTTACAAACTCCAAAATTGCATCAATCAAAGATGAAGTTTACAAACAAATAATCCATTAATCAAAGAGAAATTTACATACAAGATCAGGCTTGGTTGCACTCACAAAATTGCACAAGACCCAAATAGCACTCACAAAACTTTCAAATTATCTACTTTCATAGTCTTACAAACTCCAAAATTGCACATAATTCCATCAGAACAAAATTGCACTAACAAAACTTTCAGATTATCTACTTTTATAGTCTAACAAACCGAGAACAATATGTTACAAATCAAACTCTATACACACACACACACACACACACACACAAAAGTGAGAACAATCTGAGAAATTTGCATATCACAGTTGGCTTGGCTGCACTCATAGAACTACATAAGAATAAAAAAGCTGAGATTGATGGCATCTACCATCCGGGGGACTTAGCTTGAGGTGAATGTTTAGATCCTGAAAATAAAAGATACGCGAATCAAAAGAATAGTAGACGGAATGTAAAAGCCACCAGCATTTCATATCTCTAAGAAACTGCCTACATTGAACATTACACTTATCGAAAATATACCTTTAGATAGAAATAGAGCTACGATACGAGCTCTATGTCTTGCACAATCCTTTTGATCTATTTCATTCATCTACAATGCGCAAATTTTTATTTGGATAAAGTGAATAGCATTAGAAATAACAAGAAGCCACACATTAACCAGCATAATTCAGTCACGGTCTCTGTCACTTGAAAGATAAAGTTCACAACTATGTAAAGCTTCTTTTACATCAAAGCAAGAAGAGATCTAGTGATTTGTGTAAAATATAATGTTATCGATAAAGATACATGAATGCTTGATCTAGGTAGAAAACATTAACAATTAAATTAGCACGACTAAATCACCACACTTACCATTATCTCGCAAAAAAAAAGTAAAGACATTAATAACATATATAGTGGCATGCCCACCACCGCCAGTGGCATTCCCAACACTGCCGGCACTACCAACAACGGCACTTTCTTTTCCGGTTTCCAAAAAAAAGGCAAAGAAACAATATGAATTGATAGATTCTTATACTTAGTTCCTCTTGCAAAAATCATAAATCATTTTCATATTTGATTGTAATGTCTATTTCATTGCAAGTTACTTGCTACACCTATTTTTACCATAAGATCATAATTCAAGAGGAAAAAAATCTAATCGTGAAAAGTTAGTAGAAAAATAGTTTATTACCCCCATATTGAATGAGGTCTGCAAATGCGAGAGGTCCTCCTTTGGAATAAGAATCAATTTCCTTTTTCGCCTCTGTTAAGAGATTCATAGTAGAAGAAAGCCCACTATTTTTAGATATAAGTAATCAAAGCAACAACATTCTAGATAGCAAAAATAATCCTAATTTGTGCATTTAAAAGATTAAAATCCAAATTTTAGGTAGAACTTAACCTGCAATCTTGAAACTTGAGTGGATCCAACAAGAAATGAGGGCTTCGAGCTTGAGAACGAAATCATCTAGTTCGAAACCATCAGGTTCTTCAAGTGTCGGTTTCTCGCGCTCCGGGAATTGAAGATAGAGCATTTAGGGCATAGAGCAGACTCCGATGCCATTGCTCAAGATGGAGACGAGAAACCTTAATTCAAGCTCAGATCGGAGAAATTGAATGGAAGCGAGGGTTGGAGATGTTTGTGGCGAAGAGGAAGGGGAAAACAAAGAGGAGAAGAGAGAATTTATATGGGATCAATGATTTTTGGGTTCAGTCTCAGTTAGGGGGATCTGGTACAGAAAGGAAGAGAAGAGAGATGGGTAAAGGGAGGAGAGAGCTTTGAGTAAAATTGGGGGTATTTTGGGGGTTTTTGCTTTCAAAATGTACTTGTACAGTATATCCTAACTTTGGATTATACTATTTGGGCTTAAAGATAAATACCCAAAGATAATTGGGTGTAAGGATACAAATAAAAATAGTTGGGTTTAAACATAAATCAGAGTAAAGCTTTGGGTCTAAAGACAAAACCCTTAATTTTTAATACTAAAATAATTTATTGCTAACAAATGTTAATCTAAAAATAATATATTCATATATAATAATATTTATTTATATCATAAGTTATTAATATATTATTAATAAACTCTAACATATTAGAAACTATAATATATTATATAATATTAAAATATTTATAATATATTAATTTATTAATAATATACTAGTAATAACATAATATTAGCATTATTAATAATATTATATTATATTAATAATAGTATAATATTATATTAATAATAAAATAATATTATTTTAAAAATATTATATAACATATAACAATAACAAATTGATATACCAAAATAATTAATATATTATTATTTGAAAATAATATGTAATAATTATAATATAATATAACACATTAAAGTATAATATAATAATATAATACATTATACAATTTTATATTGTATTATATTTAATATTTACAATACTATAATAATGTAATTTAAATATTATAACATTTTATTTATACTATATTTTATTATAATTAATATATAATATATTAATAATATGTTTAATACTAATGTTGTAACGGGTCAAACTAGCGTTGACCAAAAACACTCAACATGGTATTTTGAAAACACTTTAAGGGGAAAACGCAACACCATGATGTTTTTTTTTACAAAAACACAGCAAGGAAAACACCATGGTATCCAAACGAAGCCTAAATAATTTAGTCTCGTTTCTTTCTCTCAAAAAACCAAATCCTTATACGGTACTAGATATGTTTTCTCTAAATTCATCCTTCTATTGCAGATGCATGCATATTAATTGTAAAACAATATAGCATATGGCGAAGGGAATCCGCCTATAATTATTTCTTTGGAAAGTTCACATTTGTGTAAATTCATGATTGTTGATGTCAGTTATCTAACAGGGGTTTAAGTGTAGATTATACAGGGAGTTAGGGTCCTCAATCTTCTTCAAACGGCTGGTTCTTGAGCCGAGAGTCCTATCTTGCACATGAAGAACACGTAAGAGGTTAGAGTTGGGATCTCCGGTGGTTCCTCCGACGATCAAGTTAGTAGAGAGCTTGAGTGGGGAAGAAGGAGAGTTAAAAGTGAGTTTTTTAGGTAATGTTAGATTACCCTAGGCAACAGATCACAACAGTCTCCCTTTATAGCAGATCCAAAGGGTAGATGAGTAATTTCAGCCCAGTCCAAGCAGGTGGCTCAATCGACATCTACTTTACAGGTGTCGGCTGCAGAGGGTATGAGTCACCCAAGCATTTAATGTGAGGGTGACGGAGCGTGCATAGTGCTGACGAGGTCCGATGAGTCATGAAGACTTTCGGGGTTGGAGAAATGATGACTTTGATCACGCATTTAATGTGATGCAATCGACTATCGGCGGGGGGCCCAAGGACACCCCGCCTTTCAACTCGTCTCTCTAGAGGGTCGACAAGTGACGCCTTTTTAGTCGGCCTCGAAGGTTGTCAACCCGGCTTTGTAGAATGAAGGGGAGTGGAGACGACAAGTGAAGCTTCTCGTCTCGATCTTGCGAGGGGGCTGAGAAGTACCGCCTTTTTAGTCAGCTTCGAAAGTTGTCAACCCGGAAGCGTCGAGTGCTGAAGCCGCTTGAGTCGTCCCTTTCAAAGTATGGCTGATTAGGTATTTAGTTAAGATGGGACACGTGTCGGCTCTTCGCTGATGATTAACACTTAGCCATTTGCATGACATAACAATGATACATCCTTGATCTACCCTTAATTTGTTTTTTCACCCATAAACATGCATTCTTGATTCCAATAGAAAAATACAAGTCGAAACCCTAACCCATGCAAAGCCTACATTCTCTGCATACATTAGGTCAGCCTTAAAACCTAATCGATATTTTAAAGTTAAATCATAGAATAAGGCTATTATTGGTGTACTAAAATTTTGTCCACCTCAATGATTTGGTTAATTATTAGGGCAGCCGGAGATGAGGAAGTTTGGAAGCGATCTCACTGCTTATCCTGTTCCTGAATGCATGTGCAACTTTACTGATACAGTATCGGCGATATAAAGTATTGATCGAATAATGTAAGATCTGTTTTATGAAGCAGAGTGAAATGGATTGCTCGCCAGAGGCGATAAGCCTGGAAGCGAGTATGAAATCAAGAGTGTTATGCTGCTCTTGGATGCTGGAAGCCAAAATTTTGAGCATAGAGGGAGTAGCTATGGATATAAGTAGAGAGATGTCCACTGAAGGGTTAACAGGGATTACAAATTGAAGGATGGAACAGATTCCTTCTTGTGTCGGTATGATATAGTATCCCAGTCTACTAATGTATGTAAGATACTTCATTTTTGAATATAAGATGAAACATTATCGATACAGTTATTTTCCTGTGGCTGTTTGATGGACGCTTTACTCACATTTTCTTTCGCTAATACTAATTTAAGAAAGTACTTGCTTACCCAAAAAAATGTTGTAATGAAATGGAGCAAATCCAATACTCTTATTCTTCTTATTTTCGGCCAAATAAGGCTCACAGTCTGTTCATGACTTCGGCGAGCCTGAAACACGCAACATTACATAGATTCAGTAGTATTCATCACATACTTGTAATCAAACAGAGATTAATCAGTCTTCAGACTTGAATCCCTCACCGTTATGGGACTATTCACGATGAATAAGCTCCTTTCCCACGTCCCTGGTTTGTGAATGTAACTGTAAACTTTGCCTTCTCATTCACCCAAAAAAAGTTCCTCCAATAGTAAACTCCTTCTCGTCAAGAGCCCGTATCTTTACCGTATACGTCGACTGTGGGTGTCCGTAATTAGTGACTGTACGTGTAACTTTCACCAATTCTCCAACATCCATAATTATCAGGACGAAAGGATAATTCAACTGCACGCCAGCAATGGAACCGAAATCAGAACACTTGACATCCCGACAAGCAATTGCACTGACATGTTTATTGGAGTCCTTCAGGCATAGATATACGAGATGTAATCGTTGGTGGTGATGTCGTAGATGAGACCTGGCATGTTATCTTGTGCTGCATCAACATGACCAGCTCCTACAGCAAAAAGACTTGCAGGTTTTAGAGTTTCGTCAGGATAGGAACATCCCTATTGGTAGTCGTATAAGCAGTAGACATGATTGCTGATTTGATTGCAGCAGGAGACCAATCTGGATGCAGTTTTTTTCTAGATTAGCAGCAATTCTGCTGAGATGCGGAGTGGCCATTGAAGTTCCTGACAGCACTTTGTAAATTATTCCAGGCGATCCCATATTGGTTGGCCATGCAGTGAGAATATTGACGCTGGGTCCAATGATATCAGGCTTTAGAATTCTGGGATCTATCAGCTTTATTCGGTCCTCTTGACGAGAAGGAGTTTACTATTGGAGCGTGTACGGGTTTTCCTATAACTAGCAAATAACCCCCGCGTGACGCGGGGGAAAGTGAAAAGCGGGAAACAAATACTTGAAACTTGTTACAGTTCAAGTAAAATTTAAAATATGCAAGAATTCGATGATAGATGCAATATATATATCGATTGTACTAAGGGTGAAAGTTAGGAAGTGCAAGGATTATAATCCATTGTAAACGTTCCAACATACATACATTATACCTAGAAATAGTAAAACTTAAAAGATGTAGTAAATAAAGAGGGTATAAGTGGAAAAGAAAAAAAGCCCCCTGTACAGCTTTTATACAATATGTTATATTGGCCAACTTGGTTAGTTTCTCAAGTCTACGAGAAAATGAAACCTACTATTTATCAATATTCTTGAATAAAATAAATGGTGTACATTAATTAGCATATTCATTCATTAGATTGATTAGATTGATTGCTATTAGTTGCTTGTGGGATGTGAACAAACCTTGGTCTTTTTGAAACCTCTGATCCATGTTCTCTAGCAGCAAATTGTTCCTGTAAAGATATAAGGATTAGATTTAGCAATATTTTAGAATTTTTTTTAAAAAAAAGCCCCATCGTAAGGACCATCTATAAGGAAAAAATTACTTATTACATAATTATTGAAAATTGGATTTGAGGCAAAGGCTACACTTTGTTGAATTGAATCATTTGATTCACCAACATATGACATGATAATAGTTAAATAAAAATACAATTTATGGTTTCTCAAGTTAACTCTAGAAAAACAATCTTGAATTATCCTCCCCTAACTGAATATCATTTTTGAACTTGAATTTAGATCAGAACAATTTTCATCCTTCTAGTCTCATAATTTGTCCTGCACCATCACAACCTCCTCCAATTGTAAACCCAAACCGTAACCCACCTCTTCCACCATATCAATAATTAAAATACCAAAAAACAACTTTAAAAACTCATTACAAATTGTTAAGAGAAGCGATTTTTTTTAACATTAACTTATCAAGAGAATAAATTCAAGTTAAAAGAGGGAGGGAGGGGGAGGAAGAGAGAGATCAGAGAGAGATAGAACCTTGAGAGCAGAGATTTTAGGTTGAGTTGTTCTCCTCCTCTTCCCCTTTTATAGCCCTCATCTTCTCCCATATACTCAACAAATCCCTCACCCTCCCTCATCACTTCCTCAGCCTTCCTCACCTCAAATATGAGATGTACCTCAGCCCCCTTCACCCCTCCCTCACCTCCACCTTACTGATCTCACCAACTCCTTTTTGTTTTGGCCCAGTCATTTTCCTTCAACAGCTCTGCGGTGAAGAGGAATGGATTATCATCTCCTCAATAGTTCTTTTTTGTTATTTTGCTCTTAGTCAATTTTTGGACCAAAATTTTCTAAAATAACCCTCCACTAACTGTTCCCACTTTGTTTTGGCCAGAGATAGAGGAATGAATTGATGAAAGAGCACAGTAAAGTTAATTTTTGGCCCCATTTCTTCCTAAAATAACCTCCACAGTAAGCCTTCCCTAAATTACCCTTTATTGGATATATACAGTAAATAAAGAGGGCATAAATGGAAAAGAAAAAAAGCCCCCTATACAGCTTTTATACAAGTATGTTATATTGGCCAAGTTGGTTAGTTTCTCAAGTCTACGAGAAAATGAAACTTACTATTTAGCCATAGTCTTGAATAAAATAAATGGTGTACATTAATTAGCATATTTGTTCATTAGATAGATTGCTATTAGTTGCTTGTTGGATGTGAACAAACCTTGGTCTTCTTGAAACCTCCGATCCACGTTCTCTAGCAGCAAATTGTTCTTGTAAAGAGATAAGAATTAGATTTAATAATATTTTAGAAAAAAATTTAAACGAAAAGCCCTATCAGAAGGACCATCTATAAGGAAAAAATTGTTTATTACATAATTGTTGAAAATTGGATTTTAGGTAAAGGTTACACTTTTTGAATTGAATCATTTGATTCACCTTAATATGACATGATAACACTAATATAAAAATACAATTTATGGTTGCTCAAGATAACTCTTGAATAACAATCTTGAATTATCCTCCCCTAACTGAAGATCATTTTTGAACTTGAATTAAGATCAGAACTATTTTCATCATTCTATTCTCATAATTTGTCCTGCACCATCACAACCTCCTCCAATTGCAAACCCAAAATGTAACCCACCTCTTGCACCATATCAACAATTATAATACCAAAAATAACTTAAAACCCCCATTACAAATTGTTCAGAGAAGCGATTTTTTTAACATTAACATATCAAAAGAACAAATTCAAGTTAAAAGAAGGAGGGAGGAGGAGGAAAAGAGAGATTAGAGATTAGAGAGAGAGAGAATCTTGAGAGCAGAGATTTCAGGTTGAGTTGTTCCTCCTCCTTTTTCCCTTTTATAGCCCTCATCTTCTCCTATATACTCAACAAATCTCTCACCCTCCCTCATCACTTCCTCAGTCTTCCTCACCTCAAATAGGAGATGTACCTTAGCCCCCTTCACCACTCCCTCACCTCCACCTTACTGATCTCACCAACTCCTTTTTGTTTTGGCCCAGTCATTTTCCTTCAATAGCTCTACAGTTAAGAGTAATGGGTTATCATCTCCTCGATAGTTCTTTTTGTTATTTTGCTCTTAGTTAATTTTTGGACCAAAATTTCCTAAAATAACCCTCCACTAACTATTCCCACTTTGTTTTGGCCAGAGATAGAGGAATGAATTGATGAAAGAGCATAGTAAAGTCAATTTTTGACCCCATTTCTTCCTAAAATAACCTCCACCATAAGCCTTCCCTAAATTACGCTTCATTGGATATATATAGTAAATAAAGAGGGTATAAATAAAAAAGAAAAAAAAAGCCCCCTATACATCTTTTATACAAGTATGTTATATTGTTCCATCGAAAGAGGTTGATGCCCTTGGTAACTTGGAAAAAAAACATGGTAGTATATTTGATAAGCAATCCGTCAGATTAGCTTAAATGAGCTGTAGGGAGAACATGCATCTCGGCTTCAGTACCATATCCTTCTTTTTTTGTATTGACCAGAATTATGGCTTCTGATAACGAGCCCGGAGCACAAATTTTGGATTCTCTGCTTCGTTTTCAGGATAAAGGAGTTCACTTGAAGTGGGAGGGAAGTTCTTTGGCCGGTGGCTGACTCTCCGAAGAATTGAACTTCGTATTCTGGAGTCAGCGGTTGCTTGGACTTTTTTATCCATTGTGCTCGCACTGACTGTTAGAACCCACGGTGCCTCGTTGGACATGGTTGTAGGTGACGGGCCAATGTTCCCTGCAATGCCAACAACAAAGATGCCCTTCTTGGTTGCTCCGAACACACTGATTGTGATGGTGTCGTTGTAGAGAGTCTTTTTAACATCACCCATTGAGATGGAAATTATGTCAACGCCATCATCAGCGAAAATTCTTAGGTGCTCATGGAGCACCTAAGACACATCGTCCATCCCCTTCAATATATCAGACTCTGCACACCCAGTTCTGTGGCAGACTTTATAGACTGCTAAGTGAGAATAAGGCACGACACAAGCAGTAGTGCCTTTTGCTTGCCCATCGACATTGGCATTGTCGGTGAACATTCCGGACGCCACCACATGGGACCCGTGTCCGTTATAATCGTACGGGGGTCCTTCCATTAGTGTAGTCTATTGGTGCATGGCATTGTGCCCCTTGACGAAGTCTCTTTAGTAGTGTATTCTGTTGGTGCATGGCGTTGTGTCCCTTGACAAAGTTTTTCGCGCTGATAAGCTTCTTGTTGCAGAGGAGACGACTGAACTCACAGCTTCCCTTCTGTTTAACTGGTGGTTGGGGTGGGGGAATTAGCGAGTTCTCTCGGAACAAAGGGTGATGCGGATCTATGCCAGATTCAAGAACTCCGATGATCATTCCTTTGCAGCAATTGCTGTCGTCCAGAGGCCAGAGTCATGTTGGTGGATCGAGGTATGTGTGGGTGTACATCGATCATCTGTATCTGCAGAATCCGATCAGGGTAGGCACATGGGAATCCTAGTTTACTCTTTACTTCAAACAACTCCTTCTCAATAGGTCTTAACTGTGAAGCATTGATGACATTGCGGTACGAATAGATTAGCCGAGACTTGTCGGAGGTGAGAATCCCGGTTGGCAAGAAGAAATTGTACGAGCTGGTTTTCGGTCTTGGGAGGTTGAGACGCGTGTGGAGTTTTTGGATGTTGGGCGATTAACATGGACAATGTATGTTTTTAGATTTGTTGTGGTTGCTTGAAGAGCATAGTTTGAGAAAAAGAAGAGGAAGAGGAGGATGGGATCCTGCCAATGTAGCTAAGTTGCACCTTCATTATTGTTTGTGATTGGAGCTAGAGCATGAGATGTATGGAACCCCTAGTTAGGGGTGGCAATTTATGACCTGACCCAACCCGACCCGTTATAAATAGGTATGAGCCACTTTATATGGGTCGGGTCATAAACGGGTTGACCCAAAGAACCCATTTATTAATCGGGTGGTAAACGGGTCAACCCGCCAACCCGTTTAACTTTAACCCATTTATCATTCAACCCTTAACATTCAAAATTTGTAAAAACACACCCATAAAATATCAATATTTATGAAAACTATAAAATTCATAAATTACATACAACACTATGAAAATTTTACAATTTACAAAATAAATACCCTTTGAGATTTGAAAAACATCCTAAAAGTTTTAAAAATTGCAAAATATACCCTCAAACAACTAAATTAATGAAAACACAGCCCAGAAATATCAAAACACAAGCGATACAAAATCTAAAACTTACAAATAACACCATGAAATTTTGAAATTTGTAGAAAACACCCGATAGTTTCAAAAGTTATAAAAATACCCTAAATAAGTCAAAATTTTACAAAAACAAGCCCTAAAAATCAAAACCTATAAATAACTACACAATCTATAACTTATAAATAGCACCATGAAATTTTGAAAATTTTAAAATTTGCAAGTAACACCCTAATAGTTTTAAAAGTTGTAAAAAACACCCAAAATAAGTCAAAATTTTAAAAATCTGAGAAATTGAAACTTATGAATAGTGAAAATTTATAATTTATAAATTACAAAACCCCACTGAAAGTTTTGAGTTTTGAAAAAACACCCTAAATGTTTGAAAATTGCAAAATACATGCTCAAAAGTACAAAATCTTTAAGTTATAAGCAAAGACCATGAAATTTTTGAAATTTGTAAAAAACACCCTAAAAGTTTAGAAAATTGCAAAATACACCCTCAAAAAGTCAAACTATTATAGAAACACACAGGAAACAATAAAGTATACAAATAGTACCAAATCTATAAGTTATAAGCAAAGACCATGAAATTTTTGAAATTTGTAAAAAACACCCTAAAAGTTTTAAAATGGCAAAATACACCCTAGAAAGTCAAATATTTCAAAAATACACGCCAAAAATATGAAAACTTATAAATAGTATAAAATCTATAGCTTATAAACAGCAACGTGAGAATTTTGGTATTTGCAAAAAAACACCCTAAAAGTTTCAAAATTACAAAAACATCCTAAAATTCAAAATTAAAAAATAACTGAAAAGTAAAACTTACAAAGGGTATAAAGTTTATAATTTAGAAAAAGTCCATTGAGAAAATGATATTTGCAGAAAATACCCTAAAACTTTTAAAAAACACCCTCAAAATTTAAATTTTACAAAAACACCTTGAAAATATCTAAACTAAACAGTAACAAAACCTATGAATGATAAATAGGATCATTAAAACTTTGACCATGGACTCTATATTAAGTACATGAAAATTATAAAACAATTAAATGAGTCACTTGGGTCGATGGGTAACCCGTTTAATAAATGGGTTGACACGATTATTTGATGGGTCGGGTGACTCGGGTCTGGTCAATAGTATATGGGTCGGGTCAAAATTTATATGGGTCAGGTCGGGTCGATCCATTTGCCACCCCTGGCCCTACTGCCAGTATTTATAGAGTAATAGTTGACATTTGCTCCAACCGCTTCCATCATCGAACAACCTAGCTTTGATACCAGTTCTCAAAGTAACTAATTGCGTCTAACCAAAAGTTAGTAAGCCTTAGATTGAGGGCACGAATAATTTTAATCCAAAAGTTTAAACCTATTAGGTAAAGGTTCAACTTTTATTTGAACCCATTACTTTTTTTTTAATGTTTCCAATGTGTGACCATACACACTCATCTATATCCAACAATCACTTCCTCTTCATTTGTGAGTATAGTTCAATCATCCATCTTAATTCATAGGATCTTCAACCATACATGAACTAACTTGATCTTTGTCTGTATAACTGTTGATGGTCTAAATCAACAGTCAATTAAGTATGTTGTTGAGATGATTAGGGTCCCTTATTCCCCTTGATGGCTGATCCCCCAATGAACCACCGCCGCCGGAGCTACCTGCAAAACTACAACCGGTGGGAATGGTACCTTGACTTCGGCCTAGCGAGAAGGGTCGCCGATCTCCACGGTGGGAAGGGTACCTTGACCCACCGTGGGAATGGTACCTTGACTTCGGCCTAGCGAGAAGGGTCGCCGATCTCCACGGTGGGAAGGGTACCTTGACCCACCGTGGGAATGGTACCTTGACTTCGGCCTAGCGAGAAGGGTCGCCGATCTCCACGGTGGGAAGGGTACCTTGACCCACCGTGGGAATGGTACCTTGACTTCGGCCTAGCGAGAAGGGTCGCCGATCTCCACGGTGGGAAGGGTACCTTGACCCACCGTGGGAATGGTACCTTGACTTCGGCCTAGCGAGAAGGGTCGCCGATCTCCACGGTGGGAAGGGTACCTTGACCCACCGTGGGAATGGTACCTTGACTTCGGCCTAGCGAGAAGGGTCGCCGATCTCCACGGTGGGAAGGGTACCTTGACCCACCGTGGGAATGGTACCTTGACTTCGGCCTAGCGAGAAGGGTCGCCGATCTCCACGGTGGGAAGGGTACCTTGACCCACCGTGGGAATGGTACCTTGACTTCGGCCTAGCGAGAAGGGTCGCCGATCTCCACGGTGGGAAGGGTACCTTGACCCACCGTGGGAATGGTACCTTGACTTCGGCCTAGCGAGAAGGGTCGCCGATCTCCACGGTGGGAAGGGTACCTTGACCCACCGTGGGAATGGTACCTTGACTTCGGCCTAGCGAGAAGGGTCGCCGATCTCCACGGTGGGAAGGGTACCTTGACCCACCGTGGGAATGGTACCTTGACTTCGGCCTAGCGAGAAGGGTCGCCGATCTCCACGGTGGGAAGGGTACCTTGACCCACCGTGGGAATGGTACCTTGACTTCGGCCTAGCGAGAAGGGTCGCCGATCTCCACGGTGGGAAGGGTACCTTGACCCACCGTGGGAATGGTACCTTGACTTCGGCCTAGCGAGAAGGGTCGCCGATCTCCACGGTGGGAAGGGTACCTTGACCCACCGTGGGAATGGTACCTTGACTTCGGCCTAGCGAGAAGGGTCGCCGATCTCCACGGTGGGAAGGGTACCTTGACCCACCGTGGGAATGGTACCTTGACTTCGGCCTAGCGAGAAGGGTCGCCAGTCTCCACCTGGTGGGAAGGGTACCTTGACTCGGCCTGGCGAGAAGGGTCGCCTATCTCTGCCTGGTGGGAAGGGTACCTTGACCCACCGTGGGAATGGTACCTTGACTCGGCCTAGCGAGAAGGGTCGCCTCCGCCTGTTCGCGGTAAAAGTCGGGATGATTGTCATTGATTTGAGTTTTGCTTACAGCTTCTTTGGCCTACAACGAAATTCAAAAAGAAATGCCTTTTATTTTAAGGCGTACAATGAAAATCAAAAAAGATTACAACTTTTATCCTTAGTGAACAAACACGAGGATCTACGTTATATCGGATCCTCGCTATGGGTTCTTTGCCCGTGCCGGGACTTATTGTGTCCGTGGACCACCGCAATTCCAACTCGTGTAAACCCGGTTCGAACTACAGACGAGGGGCTCGCTTCACGAAGGAAGCGGCGCTGGGGATCATTCTCAAGAAGGAGAGGATGCGCTGCGGGGATCACACTCACGAAGGAGAGGATCACGAGCGGTGAGATCTACAAGGAGAAATCACAGCGCTATCCCTGAGGTTAAGACGAAGCTTAACCTAGAGGGTATCTGTAGTTCGACCCGAGTTTGTTTACCTTCCGCCTATAGATCTGACGTCGACTGGACTTGAGCTCGCCGGTGCTCGGAACCGTGCGTCGTAGATCTCGCGAGGGCTCTTCAGAAGTCCGCCAAAATCCAAGCCCAATTCCCAAAATCCGACCTTGAACCACCAAGACCCCCTATTTATACATCTCAGGGGGTGGCCGCCATGTCGCCGAGCCACCTCGCCTTGGCCGAGGAGGCTCGGCCATGTTTGGCCGAGCCACCTCGCCTTGGCCGAGGAGGCTCGGCCATGTTGGCCGAGCCACCTCGGCCTTGGCCGAGGAGGCTCGGCCATGTTGGCCGAGCCACCTCGGCCATTTGGCCGAGGTCCCGTTTACGCCGGTTCGAGTCATTTTTCCGTCGATTCTTCGTCGATTCTTCGGTCTTCCGGGCTTAGTTTTGCTCCGGTGATGTCGCCGTTGTGTTGAGTCCGTGTCGATCAACTTTCGAGCTCAAACGGTTCGCTTGCATCGACGGACTAAGTACGGTTGATTCCGTCTCGTCAGCGTTTGAGTTTAGCCAACTTCGCCTCGTTGAGCCGTCGTCGGGTTTTCTCCACGACGCCGCTTTCATTGCCAGACGCCGACTCACTTCATGGGTTCGTCGGCTTCGCTTTATCGTTTTCGCGGCGTAATCCGCGTCGGCGGCGTTAAGGTCGGCGCCGTCGGATGGATCGTCGGTTGTCGACCCACCGCTTACGAAGTCTTGTTCGCACCGATAAGCAATTTTTATGCCTACAGATACCCTCCAAAGCCGCCTCGCCTCGATTCTTGATGAGTCCGATGCTTTGGACATGATGGTTCCCGCCTTCACCGGCCGAGGGTCCCAAAAGATAGCTTCAAGTCTTCGATTCTTTCGATCATCCAGCTTCTTTGTAGGATTCTCGATAAGATCACGGTCTTTGCATTTATTGTCTGACCGTTTGTTGAAATCTTGATTCGAAGCTGGTGGGTGAGTTTTGCTTGTAACTCGTGTCGGTTGGTTGTCATCGGACTTTTAGACTTATCCGTATGTCGGCGAACTCTTTGTTGGCGACATGTTAGTTGTGTCGAGTACATGGAATTTCATAACCCTCAGTCGGCTATTTCTTCCATCATCACGTGTGTCGTTAGTTTAACCACAGCGGGGGGACTGATCTTTTCATGGAGATATACTCCGAGGATTCCTTGTCGAAACGGGAGACCATTTTGGTTTCAACTTTCGTCCTAGCTTTCGGTCGGCGAGTGCGACGCTTTGACCGGTGTGGATCCGAACCGTTGATCAGTAAATTTTTGGCGACAACGCATTGGTTGGCGTCGCTACTGCATTACTCCTTGCTGGAGTATTATTATCCATAGTGGGAGGAATTTATTCCGTTCGGTTGTTGACCGATAGGTCTTCCTACAAAGAACGCATCTAATTGGTATTGGTGCAGTGGGAGGAGTCTTTTCGAGGTAGAGCGCGTCGTCCGGCGTCAATATAAGCCTCGTCAGAATTCGTCAATTTATCCCTCTTTAAGGTTCCACAATAGGAGAAAATTGAGGGTTATTGAGTTATCCCTAAGAGTATTTCTTGTGAGAATATTCTTCTGGGAACTTCTCAACGAATTAGGAAATAGTTTATACTCGTAATCCTGATTGGAGTAGGATTAGGCGACGCGTTGATCGGCGTCGATGCAATCCGCATGATCGAGTTATCCCTAAGAATATTTTTGTGAAAATATTCTTCCGGGAACTTCTCGATAAATTAGGAAGCGGTTTATACTCGTAATCCTAGTTGGGTAGGATTAGGCGACGCTGATCGGCCGATGCATCCGCGATGATCGAAGTTATCCCTAAGAATATTTTTGTGAAAATATTCTTAGGAACTTCTCGATAAATTAGGAAGCGGTTTATACTCGTAATCCTAGTTGGAGTAGGATTAGGCGACGCGTTGATCGGCGTCGATGCAATCCGCACGATCGAGTTATCCCTAAGAATATTTTTTGTGAAAATATTCTTCCGGGAACTTCTCGATAAATTAGGAAACAGTTTATACTCGTAATCCTAGTTGGAGTAGGATTAGGCGACGCGTTGATCGGCGTCGATGCAATCCGCACGATCGAGTTATCCCTAAGAATATTTCTTGTGAGAATATTCTTCCGGGAACTTCTCGACGAATTAGGAAATAGTTTATACTCGTAATCCTAGTTGGAGTAGGATTAGGCGACGCGTTGATCGGCGTCGAGGGAATTCGCGAGGTGTTATCCTGCCGAATAAACCTTCAGAATCTTTCCCAATATAGCGGAGGAATTAGGAGCCAATCAACGGACTGATTTGGCACTGTTTTGATATCCGGATAAGGTTCCAATTAGGACTCCTAATTAGGGGCTGATTAGAGTCCTAATTAGAATTGATTTGGGCCCCAATTAGAATTCCTACTTCTTGCCAAATAGGAGTCCTTGTTCAAAGAGGATTGGGTCCATATGGGGTTGTTATAAATACCCATAATCCCTCCTTTTCTTCTGACCTAGGCCGCCCCCCTCTCTGTGCTTTCTCTTGTCTTCATCTCGTTTCTCGCCGTCTCCTCTCTCTCAAACGACGAGGTACATGCACGAGACGTCTTCTTCTTCTTCTTCTTCTTTTCTTTCTCTCTTTTTTTTTTGTTTTGTGCATGAACAGGTGCAAAATCGACAAGACGGGAGAACGGCGCCGTTTGGCGACGATTACACACGCTGGCGCGGTTTGCAGATATACCGGTGGCGCCGGCCAAGGCCGCTGGTGCCGGCGTTCGGCGCTACCGGTAATGGCACGGTTACGCATTCAGGTTACTGGCACGGCTCGGCGCCGCTTCGTTGCTGGCCAGACGCTGGCGCATTCAAAGCCGCCAGACGGCCAGCGCCGCTGCCGCGCTGGCACGGCTCGGGCGCTTAGGCCGCGACTGGCCGCGCGAAGCGGGCTCGGGCACACTGTCGCGTTTAAGCCGTGTTCGGCTTGCACCGACGCCTTTCCGTTAATTTTGAGGCGTCTTCTTCTTCTTCTTCTTCTTCTTCTTCTTCTTCTTCTTCTTCTTCTTCTTCTTCTTCTTCTTCTTCTTCTTCTTCTTCTTCTTCTTCTTCTTCTTCTTCTTCTTCTTCTTCTTCTTCTTCTTCTTCTTCTTCTTCTTCTTCTTCTTCTTCTTCTTCTTCTTCTTCTTCTTCTTCTTCTTCTTCTTCTTCTTCTTCTTCTTCTTCTTCTTCTTCTTCTTCTTCTTCTTCTTCTTCTTCTTCTTCTTCTTCTTCTTCTTCTTCTTCTTCTTCTTCTTCTTCTTCTTCTTCTTCTTCTTCTTCTTCTTCTTCTTCTTCTTCTTCTTCTTCTTCTTCTTCTTCTTCTTCTTCTTCTTCTTCTTCTTCTTCTTCTTCTTCTTCTTCTTCTTCTTCTTCTTCTTCTTCTTCTTCTTCTTCTTCTTCTTCTTCTTCTTCTTCTTCTTCTTCTTCTTCTTCTTCTTCTTCTTCTTCTTCTTCTTCTTCTTCTTCTTCTTCTTCTTCTTCTTCTTCTTCTTCTTCTTCTTCTTCTTCTTCTTCTTCTTCTTCTTCTTCTTCTTCTTCTTCTTCTTCTTCTTCTTCTTCTTCTTCTTCTTCTTCTTCTTCTTCTTCTTCTTCTTCTTCTTCTTCTTCTTCTTCTTCTTCTTCTTCTTCTTCTTCTTCTTCTTCTTCTTCTTCTTCTTCTTTTCTTTCTTTTTTGTTTTGTGCATGAACAGTGCAAAATCGACAAGACGGAGAACGGCGCCGACGGTGGCGACGATTACACACGCTGGCGCGGTTTGCAGATATACCGGTGGCGCCGGCCAAGGCCGCTGGTGCCGGCGTTCGGCGCTACCGGTAATGGCACGGTTACGCATTCAGGTTACTGGCACGGCTCGGCGCTGCCACGTGTTCGCCAGAGCTTATCGCTTCTGCCATTGCTCGCTATACCGTCGCTGGCTTCGGTCTTTCTTGATGCCTTTTGTTGATTTTCAACCGCATATCTGACTTTATTTGTCTTCTTTGCGCTTCCGATGTCGCCGGAAGATCACGCTGCTCGAGGAGTCGATCAACTCGCGACGGCGCTGCGGAATGCACGCCTCCTTCTTTCGGTGGTGCGCCCGGCGTCATCATATTCTCGCATATATGCGCTTGTATCCCCGCCGTTCTCCTTTGTGAGGCGATTGGGAAGAGCCAGATTCTCCTTCGTGAGGATTGAGGCTTCAAATTGTGCACGCTCGCTATGACCCCGCTTCGCTCTCCTTTGTGAGGCGATTGGGAAGAGCCGAGATTCTCCTTCGTGGAGGATTGAGGCTTCAAAGATCACCCGCCTCGATGTTTTAACGGAGCGATTTCACACCGTATTTCGCCTGTAGAACGGAATATATTGCCGCTTGATTACGCTGCTATATTTATCGTTCCCGGTGTTTAATACGGATGAAATCGCCATACCCGCTATAAGGTCGCGGACTCAATCTATGTAAGATGAATTCAACGCCATTTACTAACCGAGTATTTTCTCGATTTCGCTTGATTATTCCTCGAGCTTTTCCACCACGCGGTCGATGGACGCCATAGTGACTATTATTCCATGTGTGATGATCCCGCGATTTTTATCTCGCCGATTTGCGCCCGACATCACCGAGACGATCCAGTCAGATTTGAGGGGAGTTCCCGCTATCCGACGATTGGTCACCGATGCACCGCCAGAAGGGACACCAAATTTCATCAACCTTTGCGAAAGACAGATTATCTATTCGGCGACTCGCTTAAGGATCCTGATACGCCTCTTATCGAGAGTGAGAGGTGGTTGAACAAAGACGACGGAGGCCCCTTGTATATTCCCTGATACCTCGCCAACTCTCATTGACCGACCTTAGACACCATGTCGTGACACCGTATGTCATGGCGCCGACCGAGGAGCATGATCATATTCATTGTGGGTTTATTACCCGCCAGCCGGTTCCGGGTTCCAACAGAATCGCCATCGCCTTCACCTCGGGTTGTAGGGCCGACACACCGCCTGCGATGAGCTTTTGTTCCCGCCGACTTTGAAGAATCGCCTTGCTAAATTGGGGCGAGATGCCGCCGCCCGCCATAGATTCTTCGGCCGGGTACACTCGCCAAGTAAGCACCGGTGGGTCGCCGACCGCCACGCCCTCACCGATGGGATGGAGAACTTCGTGCTTGCGGTCTGTATTCAGCGATTCGTGCCACTATGTATGGCCTTCCAATCAGTGCCAACCATTTCTTTACCTTATTCGAGCTTTATAATCCAGATTCGAATACGCTTTTCACTAAACATGGCGAAGTTGGGGTTGGCTTTGCATGAGATGTACCGATTTCGTGTCTACCCATGGGGAAGATGCTATATCAGAGTACTTTCCTCCAATCGAACCGAGCCGGCCAAGGAACGCACCATCGTTATAAGACTTTATGGGATCTCACTTGTCATTACCATATAGCTCGCCCAATATGAACCTTGCGCTTAAGAGGAAATCGCAGTGAGTCCAAGCAGTTCGCCATTACTTGTTCCAAAGATTTGGAGGACAAATCGGCGAGGAAATATGTGAACTATCACCGCCACTCCTTCAAGGTTAATGAACTGATCAAGAAGTCCGAGGCTAACTCTTATACACTCAGCCACGCCAAAGAAGGCTTTCCTTCAGTGGACCAAGTTTGCGACTTTTACGTGGCATGCGGTGAAGCCTATCCACCGACAACTCTTCTAGCGTGCTATCTTGCAACTGCTCAAGAAGTGTGTGGTTCCATATCAATCTGATGATGCTTTACCTTTGAGGTCCTTTATCCCGCAGCTCAACTCGCCCACAAGAAGGAACTCTCCTTCCTGATGGTGGCCAGATTCACCGTGGATTGCGGCATATAGTTCGAAGGCACCCGTGAGAAAGGACGAGCCATCATCACGCATCCCTTCCGTCCGGTAGAGCTCCCATATACCTATTTGATGACCTGGTTGGTCCTTCATCGCCCGACATGATGTCGCACCGGTTCCACAGATTCGCCTACTCCTTTCTTACGCTTGGTAGAGGATTGCAGATGGAAGGGCGTGGTTTTGCAGAGATCAAGAAACGATGCATTCACAAAGGGTGGATCTTTTCGGATGTTTTCCTCGATTCTCGGGTCAATATGGTGAGTCCTTGGTCGACGAGGAGGTGCCAAGACACGCCAGACTTCACTTAACATTGGCTATTTCAATTGGTTAGTGAATATCGTGCCGTGGTATCTCACCTTCCGGTAAATGAGGAATGCTTCATTGAGCCTTATTTTCCTCGCCGCTTTGCTCGCCACCGTTACGCACCAACTTTATGTTGGGAACCCGAACCGACAGCCCGCACTCGAGGTGGACTTGTGGATGGCCTTCGAGCATGGTTGTGGAGCGTCATGGGGTGTACCGGTGCTAGGTTCAGTCTCCCGAGCTCAGACCGTCAGCTGGAGTCGACATTCCTTCATTGTAGTTGGCTATTAGTAGCCAACGAACCAGTCCCTGTGAGGGCCATCTCAGATCCGTAGCCAAGCATCGCTATGAAGCCGGTACTCAAACGCCGCAGATATCGCCAAGCTCGAGGAAGCGCCAATCTTATCGACCGAGTGAGGTTGAGGAGGAATTCCACAACTCTGACGCTGCTACTTTAGGAGAGGACCAAGCGGAGGCTGCAGCTCATGAGAAGGACCTCGGTACTTTCTCCTTTTCCCTTTCGTTTTCTCATCCTTTCCATTAGATTTCTCATCCAATTGAATTTTTAGGAAAATCACGAAGAGGAAGAATTTCGACCCTCTCGTGAGGTTAAACGAAAGAGGCTAGCTCATAAGAATCACGTGAATCCTCGGTCCTTTGATATAGACTTGACCAGTAATGCTCCAGTCGGTGACGGAGGTAATAATTCACCGTGATGAAATCTGAAATTTCAACTTTTGCAGACTGACATTTCTCCGTTTGCCTGCAGGGGGTTCTAGGGATTATAATCCTGGCTTTGATTTTCCTCCCACACCTGGAGCCTGCTCGCCATGCCGAGCCAAGTTTTACTCAACAGATGTATGGAGCTATGGCGAGGAGGTCGATGCAGACCTGATCCGCGGACCTGTGTACATCTAACATCGATAATTCCTCTTCTGGGTGGCGAATGCGAGAATGGAATGACTCGGGATTTGTACCCCCACTAATTGCCTCTTTGCTTTTTGTTCTTTTAGAGAGATTGCAGGAGACAAATGCACAAGCCGAGACTAGGCAAGCTAACTCCACTATAGGAGGTATGTAGCTTTACCTAGTGTTTGCCTTAATTGCATTCGCCTTCCTAATGCCTTCTTTTTCAGAATTCTCCATGGAAGATTTCGTGGGATCCGGTTTATATGGCAACACTTTCATGGATGACTTGCTACGCTTGGTCACAAGATGGAGATACCCTTGGTGAGGATTTACCCGCTACTATCCCCAAGAAGGTATGAACTTTCTTCGACATTATAGGACCACCGCTTGGCCAATACCACTATAATTAAAAGAAGCCGAGACATTCCATTTGTGCAAATGCAGTACCCTCTTTCCGCCGCCGTAATCGCCTACCACAAATAATCGCTGAGATAGATGAGCACACCGAGGGCTCACCAAGGCTGACAAAGATCCCAAATGATAGATACCGTAGACTCGCTAGCCTCAAGCTACACCAAGGAGACGGTAGGGTCTTTAGCCAAATAAGCTACCATTCCTTTACTAAAAATCCTAAAGTCCTCTTTTCTTCTCAGGCAGAGCCTACGCCTCGACTCCATGATCCGGGCGAGCGCTGATGCCGGATGAAGATCCATCCCATCTTATTATCCGCTTGGAAATACGCCATTCTTTCTTTGGTGAACACCGCGGATCGAAAAGGTCCTTCATGGCGGCTTTCTTCATCGCCTGCACCACCGCTGATCCCCTGATGGCTTTGATACGGATATGGGTTACCCCGAAATGGCTCAGCCATTGTTGACGCACTCGCCATCCGAGGGAAAGCTTCAGAGATCGCAAGAACTACGGCAGCCGGGCTTCTCATACATAGCCGCCATACCGACTCGCTTAGAGGCATGGCGCGATGCTCGTTTTTACCGGCTCAAGTCCGATGCGTAAAGACCGCTACCATCAGCTCGGGCTGTTGTTGCCGAGACATATTCTTCCTTAAGCCACATCCGTGACCGATATTGTGGCGAAAAGGAGAGGATAATACCGCCGTGGGAGAGCTCCATGCCGAGGAAGATAGGATGGGCAATTTGAGTCGCCAAGGCCAACAAGGAAGAAGCCCTCACCGCTATGCCTAGGGAGCTTGATCCGTCGGGCGTAAACCGGCCGAGCTCGAGGAGGCAACCACGAAGACATCAACACCGATGAGGAGTCCTTCAGAGCCGAAGGTGTGAAGAACTCCACCAGCTTACAATGATGAAGTGTCTCAAATAACAACAAATCCTTTGTCATAGACTTGATGCTTAAACAGCTTGTAGCCCCTTCTATATTTGCTTCAAATGAATAAGATCCATCCCTTTCATTGTTTATTATGATTCTTTTACTTCGTCCAAATAATTAACCATAATACTTATAGGATTTTTGGCAAACCCTCACCATCAACGGGTTTGATTAGCCTTTACCAACCACCGCTTGATCCCCTGATGGCTTTGATACGGATATGGGTTACCCCGAAATGCTCAGCCATTGTTGACGCACTCGCCATCCGAGGGAAAGCTTCAGAGATCGCAAGAACTACGCAGCCGGGCTTCTCATACATAGCCGCCATACCGACTCGCTTAGAGGCATGGCGCGATGCTCGTGGTTTTACCGGCTCAAGTCCGATGCGTAAAGACCGCTACCATCAGCTCGGGCTGTTGTTGCCGAGACATATTCTTCCTTAAGCCACATCCGTGACCGATATTGTGGCGAAAAGGAGAGGATAATACCGCCGTGGGAGAGCTCCATGCCGAGGAAGATAGGATGGGCAATTTGAGTCGCCAAGGCCAACAAGGAAGAAGCCCTCACCGCTATGCCTAGGGAGCTTGATCCGTCGGGCGTAAACCGGCCGAGCTCGAGGAGGCAACCACGAAGACACCGAACACCGATGAGGAGTCCTTCAGAGCCGAAGGTGTGAAGAACTCCACCAGCTTACAATGATGAAGTGTCTCAAATAACAACAAATCCTTTGTCATAGACTTGATGCTTAAACAGCTTGTAGCCCCTTCTATATTTGCTTCAAATGAATAAGATCCATCCTTTCATTGTTTATTATGATTCTTTTACTTCGTCCAAATAATTAACCATAATACTTATAGGATTTTTGGCAAACCCTCACCATCAACGGGTTTGATTAGCCTTTACCAACCACCGCTTGAGTTGGGCTAGCATGTAGATTATCTAAACCGCTCTACACACAACGTTGTGCTAAAAGAATGAAACTCTTCTAAACTTGTTGCTATGATATTGAATACATAGGCTTCGTGACTCTTTACGGGCAAGAGACCACCCGCAACGCTGCGGTGAGGCGCTGGCTTTATCCCTTCTTAGGCTTCGATAAAATGCCCCGTAATCAACTCGTGTCTTCTTCAATCTAAAAGACTAAACCGCAACGCTGTGAGGCGCTGGCTTTATCCCTTCTTAGGCTTCGGATAAAATGCCCCGTAATCAACTCGTGTCTTCTTCAATCTAAAAGACTAAACCGCAACGCTGCGGTGAGGCGCTGGCTTTATCCCTTCTTAGGCTTCGATAAAATGCCCCGTAATCAACTCGTGTCTTCTTCAATCGAAAAGACTAAACCGCAACGCTGTGAGGCGCTGGCTTTATCCCTTCTTAGGCTTGGGATAAAATGCCCCGTAATCAACTCGTGTCTTCTTCAATCGGAGAAAGACTAAACCGCAACGCTGTGAGGCGCTGGCTTTATCCCTTCTTAGGCTTCGGATAAAATGCCCCGTAATCAACTCGTGTCTTCTTCAATCGGAGAAAGACTAAACCGCAACGCTGTGAGGCGCTGGCTTTATCCCTTCTTAGGCTTCGGATAAAATGCCCCGTAATCAACTCGTGTCTTCAATCGGAGAAAGACTAAACCGCAACGCTGCGGTGAGGCGCTGGCTTTATCCTTCTTAGGCTTCGGATAAAATGCCCCGTAATCAACTCGTGTCTTCTTCAATCGGAGAAAGACTAAACCGCAACGCTGTGAGGCGCTGGCTTTATCCCTTCTTAGGCTTCGATAAAATGCCCCGTAATCAACTCGTGTCTTCTTCAATCGGAGAAAGACTAAACCGCAACGCTGTGAGGCGCTGGCTTTATCCCTTCTTAGGCTTCGATAAAATGCCCCAAGATGAATCTTGGTGTCTTCTTTGACCGAGAAGGATTGAACCGATGAAGATTGATTGAGGTGGGAAAGGAAGAATGTGTTCTATTTCCTGATGAGGCTAACAGCAGATTCCTTGTCAGAGGAATCGAAAAGACTCAGTGACCTTCACCGGACAACCCGGTTCGAAAATCCCTACGATACCTTCACCGGCGCTACCTAAGATAAGAGGTGGAACTAAGAGTGGGATCTCCGCCCGAGAACCGAAGAGACTCAGTGACCTTCAGCGACAACCCGGTCTGAAAATCCCACAAGATACCTTCACCGGCGCTACCTAGGATGAAAGATGGAACTAAGAGGATCTCCACCGAACCGAAGAGACTCGTGACCTTCACGGACAACCTGGTCTGAAAATCCCACAAGATACCTTCACCGGCGCTACCTAAGATGAAGATGGAACTAAGAGTGGATCTCCACCGAGAACCGAAGAGACTCGTGACCTTCAAAGGACAACCCGGTTCGAAAATCCCTACGATACCTTCACCGGCGCTACCTAAGATGAAAATGGAACTAAGAGGGATCTCCACCGAGAACCGAAGAGACTCGTGTGACCTTCACGGACAACCCGGTCCGAAAATCCCTACAAGATACCTTCACCGGCGCTACCTAGATGAAAGATGGAACTAAGAGGATCTCCACCGAACCGAAGAGACTCGTGACCTTCACGGACAACCTGGTTCGAAAATCCCTACAAGATACCTTCACCGGCTACCTAAGATGAAAATGGAACTAAGAGTGGGATCTCCACTCCGAGAACCGAAGAGACTCGTGACCTTCAAAGGACAACCCGGTTCGAAAATCCCTACGATACCTTCACCGGCGCTACCTAAGATGAAAATGGAACTAAGAGTGGGATCTCCACTCGAGAACCGAAGAGACTCGTGTGACCTTCACGGACAACCTGGTCTGAAAATCCCTACAAGATACCTTCACGGGCGCTACCTAAGATGAAAATGGAACTAAGAGTGGGATCTCCACTGAGAACCGAAGAGACTCAGTGACCTTCAGCGGACAACCCGGTTCGAAAATCCCTACAAGATACCTTCACGGGCGCTACCTAAGATGAAGATGGAACTAAGAGTGGGATCTCCACTGAGAACCGAAGAGACTCAGTGACCTTCAAAGGACAACCTGGTCCGAAAATCCCTACAAGATACCTTCACCGGCGCTACCTAAGATGAAAATGGAACTAAGAGTGGGATCTCCACTGAACCGAAGAGACTCAGTGACCTTCACCGGACAACCTGGTTCGAAAATCCCACAAGATACCTTCACCGGCTACCTAAGATAAAGATGAAACCCTTCCGCTTGACACGAAGGATTTTACGCTTGGAGAGGAAGGATTTTATATTCTCTCCAACAAGGAAAGGAATTTTGAGTGGGCCTCTTGTTCATAGAAGGAATCAAGAGGGATTTTGGTAATGTACCGTAGGTTTGTAGACCCACCGCCAAGGAATTTGATCGGTGGGGAAATTGTGATGGAGGATAAATCTAGGGTTATCCTCGCAAAAGTGGGTGAAACATCCCACGAGGAACTTCCCGCCGAACGGGTTATCCCGAAGATACTATGGGTAGTATTTCTTCAGAACTTCCCATTTATCTAAGATTAATTGCCTGGCCGCCATTTTGGGTAATGAGGCGATATGCACCATTGGAGTAAACCGCTTCTATTACAAACGGACCCTCCCATTTAGGTTCGAATTTACCTTTCTTTTGGAAGTGAGGATTATCGGTCGCCGAAAGCAAATGAGGACCAAATCTCCTTCTAAAGGTTCTCTCGTCGAACTTTCTTGTTGAAAGCCTTCGACATCCTAGCTTGGTAGAACTCAATGCATTGTTGAGCCTCCAGCGCTTCTCATCTAACATCTCAAGCTCTTCGAGACGCTTTTGATGTTGTTCTTCGGCCGCCATCTCGCTGAAAGGGCGATACGGCGACGGATCTCGATCTCCAACGGAGCATCGCCGCACCCGTGAAACCGTGGAGTACGGGTCTCTCCAGCCATGCGGCATAGCCAGGCGATACGCCTGCAGGGCTTCTCCGAAGTTTATCATCCCAGCCTCGCTTGTTACTCTTCACAAGCTTCGGCTGCATTTTGATAATCGCCTTGTTGAATGCTTCGCTAATCCATTTGCCGCCGGATTATAAGCCGCTGACGACATCTTGTATCTTGAATTTCTCACAAAACCCGATGAAGGAATTGCCGATAAATTGGGGACCGCTGTCATGCACGATCCGCCTTGGGACACCGTGGTCGATAGATGACATGGTGTTTGATAAACTTGATGACGGTACTCGCCTTTACTTCCTTTAGCGGATTGCTTCGCCCACTTGAGAAGTAGTCGGTGATCGCTAGAATAAACCGATCTCCTTTAACCGACGGAGGAAAATGGGACCTACAACGCCCATTCCCCATGTCTCAATGGCCGTGATGTGGCCGAAGGATGCAACCGCCAGAGGCCGATGCATATAATTCGCGGAATTTGACACGCTGGCATTTCCGAAATGCATCGATCAAGGCCATTAACCATTGTTGGCCAAAAGTAGCCCATTCTCTTGATTCGATCAGAGCTTGGGACCAGCCGGTGTGCGCCACATTCACCTTCGTGGTGCTTCCCGAAGGACCTCTCCTCGCCTCTTTGTTTGAGAGGCATCGGAGCAAAGACCATCGCATTCCTACGATATAACATCCGGGTCTCGTGTCGTAAAAGAATCTTGGAGCTCTTCACGGATCGACTTCTCCTTTACGCCTTCCGTAGAATACCATGTAAGACGAATCGATGATAGGAAAGCCAATCTCGGCTCCAACTTGGTTTGGGTTGTATACACTTCTTTGGTAACTACCCCTTATCTTCTTGTGCCTCATCGTGATAATGGTACGAAGAGTTGGTGAGTCCCGACCGCGACTAGTTGCTCGGTCTCTAAGGTTGTGCTAACGACACGCCTAACGCCGCCAGCATCCGCGATAAGCGCTTTGGAGGCGCTGATATATTCGATGAAAACTCTTCAATGAGTCCGCTATTTCAACGGCTATCCGATGATAGGGATTAGATCCGATTCCTAACTTCATAGTCACCACGGACTGCTCGACTATCAATTGCGAATCGCCAGATGCTTCGAGATACTCTACCCCAGCTCCTTGGCGGCTAAGTCCGATAAGTAACGCTGTATTCGCTACGCTATTGGAACAAGGTTCGTGAGTGAATAAGCACGGGCATGACATGATTCCTGGGAAATCAAGACAACTCCGACTCCAAATGAAATCTTAGAACATCCGGGCACTTGCCACATTGGTGGCCCGAGAAGCTCCATCAAAATACGCCATATTTGTTGGTGCGATGTAGTGTTGACTTCGTGGACTTCATCCGAAGATCATCATATAGCTCAACCGCATCCGCTGTCGGGCCGGGTACCAAGAGATCACAAATCGCTTGTCCTTTGACCGACTTCGTTGTTTGAAATACAAGTCATATTGGGACAAGAGCAAGGCCCATTTCGCCAAACGCCAACTCATCGAGGCCGGCCGGTCATGAATATCCGGACCGGATTCACGCTGGAAATAACATAAATCGCCCGTCCGACTAAATAGTGCCGCATTTTCAATCGCGAACACTAATGCAAGGCACCGCTTCACCATTGATATCGAGACTCAAAGACCACTAATGTTCGCTTAGGTAATACATCGCCGCTCGCGGACCGCCGCCGCCGCCTTGCGCGAGTAAAGCGCTTTAACGAGTGATCCGCTGCCTTGACGAGATCAAAACGGTTTTCCATCACGTGCAACAAGAACAGAGGTTTAGCGAGATACGATTTGATCTCTTCAAACGCTCGACAGTGTCGCCCCAAATAAACGACACACCCTTCTTGTTCAACTTGGAGAACGGTTGGCACTTCCTGATAGGTTCGATATGAACCGCCGGATGTACGCCAATCGCCCTTGTAACCCCCGAAGTTCTCTCGCATTTCTGAGGTTGCAACTCTTGAATTGCCTTCACTTTGTCGATCGACGTGGATTCCTTTGTCGGTGACGACGGCCGAGGAACTTGCCACCGACATCCCAAGGAAGGATTTGGTGGTTCATCTTTAGCCGATGAGTCCGCATGAGTTCAATACCGCTCTAAGATCTTCGATGTGATCTCCTTTGTCACGCTTTTCACGCACCAAATCGCCGACGTAGCATTCGACCTTTTCCAAGATGATCCCGAAAATCTCCGCCATTGCTCTCGGTATGTTGCGCCAAAGATTTTTGAGGCCGAACGGCATGACCGTAGCAATATATGCCGATGGGCTGCTCAACGCCGTGTTTAGGCCATCGGGTACATCTTGATTTGATTATACCCCAAAAGCCATCCATAAAGGACATTCTTTCAAATCCACACGGTTGTCAACTATGACATCGCGATTGGAAGAGGAAAGTCATCTTTCGCAAGCCGCTGAGGTCTCTCAGAGTCGCATACGCATCCTAATCGACCCATTTTTCTTCATGACCGACTATATTCGCCACCCAATCCGGATGTTGAATTTCCTTGATGAATCCCGATTCTATGAGTTTCTTCACTTCACAACAATTGCCTCCAATATTTGTGGATCTAAACCGCCTTTGCCGTTGCTTGACAGTTTGACATCCGCTTTGATGTTGAGGCGATGTGTTGCCACATTAGGGTCGAGTCCCGCATGTCCTCGTAACTCCGTGCTAATACATCGATATACTCCCTGATTAGGGCAATCAACTCTTCCTTTTCTTCCAAGGGGAGAGTATTGCTGATGTTTATGAGTTTAGGATGCTCTTCATCACCCATATTAACCTGGACTACCTCATCCTTAGTGGGGGGTTCTCTTTGTTCGAACCTATCCCCAAACTGCTCTTGGAGTTGATGGATCCATGGGTCTTCCCATGTTGGCATGTCTTCATCACTCTCAACAGTAGCAGGATCGACCGTAGCCATATTTGACATTAAAGCCTTGAAAGCTTCTCCGAGGCTGGTGTCAGAATCCCAAGCCGAAGAGTCAGACGAATGTCCGTCTCCCTCACCGGGTGGATTATTATCAATCAGCCACGAGCATTCATCTTCTGAGGAGGATTCGTATCCCAATCCCCTTCTAAATGCATAGTAATTATCCGCTTCCTTTGGGACATATGCCGCTTAGGAGGGGTTCGAGGGCCTCGTCCAAACATAGACCTTCCCTCGTGTCAAGTCATACCCCATCTCTTCATGATACCCTGTTTCGACTATATCCAATGTGTGGAGGATAGGCCCATTGTCATCTTCATCTTCTTCAAAGAAATGATTCGGCTTGAACCGTGATCTCCTTTTCCGTGAAACCAAGTCTTTTCACTACTTGATCTTCGGGATGACGAAAGTGCCGCCCCAAAGGAGTCTCGAACCGCTTTTGTGTAAAGCAAGATGATCGAAGTCGGCAGTGCAACTCGATCATTGTATAAACCTCATATCACATCATTCAAAGATAAAGGGTACTCTAAATCGCCATTTATTGATTCATCGGCAATTTGCCAATTACAATGTTCATCCGACGATTCTTCATCGCCAAGATTGATTACAAGGGGTACAATGTCATTTAAAACAAAACCTCCACTATAACCAAGCCCGTTTCGTGACGCCTTCTTCACCGCTGTCCGCATCTTTGGGCCGATGATTCAGCCGACTCATTACCGTAGAGGAGAGAATCGCTGAAATAATTCTCTATCCCCTTAAACGGTTGTTTGTCCGCGACCACCGCCTTGACTCATTATTCGTGTCTACATATTTGAGACACCGATGAAGAGTAGACGGACTATAACGCTATTGTGGATCCAAGGTCGACCTAACAATAAGTTATAGGAAGTCTCGCCAATCACATAGCAGTGACTTCGACTTTAAGTCCCCATTTGGCACTTTATCCGATCTTACCAAGCGCCGAGACCGGTGTTAAATCCATAAATCATTGTGCTCGCCGACGCCAGCCATCGGGCAGAATTCCAAGATGATACATGAGGCGCAGGGCATGATGCTCACAATGAACCCGGATCGACTTGGATCCGCTAACTTCACTAGAGCCAATATACCCGTGAAGTATAGCGCCTATCGTGTTTGGAATTCCTCGCCCGCATATCCTCCTTTGTAAAAGTGATGCAAGGGAAGTGTTTAGTCGCGAGGTTGCATTGTCGGGCCGACTCTTCCGACTCGCCTAACTGGGTGAGGAAGACTTCAATCGGCGAGGGCTTCTTGAAGAGCTTCTCTCGCCTCTTTGATAAGCGCAAAGAACTCATAGAGAGTGATCCTTATGGGATATTGGCTAATTGGGCCATGACGCCGGCTGTATGGAGAGTTCGGTTCCCGCTTATCTCTTCCAATCGGGCGACCGAATCGAGACCGCCGAGTTGAACTTCCCGTGGTCGCTTATCTTCGCCTTTTCGGCGAGTGAGGGGATTTGTTGGTACCCCAGCTCGAGAGCTTTTGGCATTAGGGTCGGGACTTCGGTACTTGTATTTGTACCGTGTCCACTCCTCGGTATGGGCTTCGTGTTCCTTCTGACACCGAATGTTACCACTGCTCATCGCTTCCTCCGCACTGCGGAAGTAGCATGGCATGCCTTTCCCTTCGCTTCGCTTATTCTTCAAGAAGAGGCTACCCATTGCTCATCTTCCAAGAGTTCGGTGGACCCACAAGACTTCGCCATTCGGGTCAGATACGATACAAGTCCTTTCTCGGCGCTGTTTGTGTGGGTCGCCATTTACCGCCTTCATCGCAACTTTGACCACCGGTTCAGTTCAAACCATGTCAATGGCACCGACCAAACTTATGGATACCGTGATTCGCCCGACCTTCTTTCTTTGACGGCTTCATAGTAATGACCCCTACATCAATTAAAGCCCGGATTTTGTCCTTAAGGTCAAACAGATTTAGTGGGTGATGAACCGCCTATGGTACGCGACAAGATCTTGGGTCATTCGTGTTCATCGCCTCCTCTTGATTCTCGAATCTGAGGGAGCTTGATCTTGTTATTTTCCACAAGATATTTGAAGAGACCGGAATCTCGCCGTCCCTAAAGGAATAGGACTTCGAATCTCGCTCTAAGGCCTTCGCTTTTGTGGCCCAGTTGCCACGCTGATTGTGCCTCGCGGCGCTCGCTGCCGCCGCCGCCGGGTTGAGTTGAACGCTGGTTCGCGAACCGCCTTGGCTTGTTTCTTTCCTTTGCCGCTGACAAAGTTACGCCGAGCTTCCGTTGCCGACCTCTCTCGCTTTTTCCTTTTGAGGAACCTCTCGCTTGTTTCCACGAACCTTCAGTCCTTCCACGCTATCGATGGTGCTGTACCCATTGCTTCAAGCACATCTATCGATAAATTGTTGGCAGGTTTGAGGATGAACTCCTCCGCTATTGATCCCGACAGCCATTGCCTTGTTCCGAATCGCTTGACAAAGATATCCACGGTTTCTCCGCCTTTCGCTTCGCTTATTCTTCAAGAAGAGGCTACCCATTGCTCATCTTCCAAGAAGTTCGGTGGACCCACAAGACTTCGCCATTCGGGTCAGATACGATACAAGTCCTTTCTCGCTGTTTGTGTGGGTCGCCATTTACCGCCTTCACCGCAACTTTGACCACCGGTTCAGTTCAAACCATGTCAATGGCACCGACCAAACTTATGGATACCGTGATTCGCCCGACCTTCTTTCTTTGACGGCTTCATAGTAATGACCCCTACATCAATTAAAGCCCGGATTTTGTCCTTAAGGTCAAACAGATTTAGTGGGTGATGAACCGCCTATGGTACGCGACAAGATCTTGGGTCATTCGTGTTCATCGCCTCCTCTTGATTCTCGAATCTGAGGGAGCTTGATCTTGTTATTTTCCACAAGATATTTGAAGAGACCGGAATCTCGCCGTCCCTAAAGGAATAGGACTTCGAATCTCGCTCTAAGGCCTTCGCTTTTGTGGCCCAGTTGCCACGCTGATTGTGCCTCGCGGCGCTCGCTGCCGCCGCCGCCGGGTTGAGTTGAACGCTTGTTCGCGAACCGCCTTGGCTTGTTTCTTTCCTTTGCCGCTGACAAAGTTACGCCGAGCTTCCGTTGTCTACCGACCTCTCTCGCTTTTTCCTTTTGAGGAACCTCTCGCTTGTTTCCACGAACCTTCAGTCCTTCCACGCTATCGATGGTGCTGTACCCATTGCTTCAAGCACATCTATCGATAAATTGTCGTGGCAGGTTTGAGGATGAACTCCTCCGCTATTGATCCCGACAGCTCATTGCCTTGTTCCGAATCGCTTGACAAAGATATCCACGGTTTCTCCGCCTTTCGCTTCGCTTATTCTTCAAGAAGAGGCTACCCATTGCTCATCTTCCAAGAAGTTCGGTGGACCCACAAGACTTCGCCATTCGGGTCAGATACGATACAAGTCCTTTCTCGCTGTTTGTGTGGGTCGCCATTTACCGCCTTCACCGCAACTTTGACCACCGGTTCAGTTCAAACCATGTCAATGGCGCCGACCAAACTTATGGATACCGCATTCGCCCGACCTTCTTTCTTTGGACGGCTTCATAGTAATGACCCTACATCAATTAAAGCCGGATTTTGTCCTTAAGGTCAAAACAGATTTAGTGGGTGATGAACCGCCCTATGGTACGCAAGATCTTGGGTCATTCAGGTTCATCGCCTCCTCTTGATTCTCGAATCTGAGGGAGCTTGATCTTGTTATTTTCCACAAGATATTTGAAGAGACCGGAATCTCGCCATCCCTAAAGGAATAGGACTTCGAATCTCATTTAAGGCCTTCGCTTTTGTGGCGCAGTTGCCACGTTGATTGTGCCCGCTATGGCGTCATATACCGTCAGCCGCCGGGTTGAGTTGAACGCTGGTTCGCGAACCGCCTTGGCTTGCTTTTTCCTTTGCCGCGGGACAAAGTTACGCCGAGCTTCCGTTGTCTACTGACCTCTCTCGCTTTTTCCTTTTGAGGAACCTCTCGCTTGTTTCCACGAACCTTCAGGTCCTTCCACGCTATCGATGGTGCTGTACCCATTGCTTCAAGCACATCTATCGATAAGTTGTTGGCAGGTTTGGAGGATGAACTCCTCCGCTATTGATCCCGACAGTTCATTGCCTTGTTCGAATCGTTTGACAAAGATATCCACGGTTTCTCCGCTCTTCGCTTCGTCGAGCAATGTCCCGACGATACCTCGTATCGCCATCAAAGAAATTGGTAAGGAAGCTAGACTCCATGTCGCCCCACCGTGAATGCTCCCGGCTTGAGACGGCGGTACCATTCAAGGCAGCCCCACGAAGGGTGCCAACGAATGACCGAACCATCGTGGGTTCGTTGCGTAAATAACTCCGAGGTGTGACTTGAAATAAATCAAGTGTCATATCGGGAACCCTTCCGTCAAATGGTGTGAAGTTTATTAAGTTAAACTTCGACGGCACGGATTGATTCCCATTCCTGTATGGGCAAGGAATACCGTTTCTTTACTTCTTGAGCGAAATCAATGAATTGATTTTGCTCTCCAAGTCTTTGATCTTCTTGCTCTCATGAGCAACAGCCACAAGTGGTTCGGGGGTTATCATCTTCGGTGCTTCCTCCTCGATCCGAATCGCTATCATCTTCATCGACGCTGACGCTACCGACTCGATTCACCTTGATGTTTTGTCGTGGCTTGATCTGTTGGTCGCATTTCTCTCATCGCCGCATGGCCAACTCCATTTCTAACTTGAAGTTTTCCGTTGTTTATTCAACGCCGTCTAGCATTTTGGCCACTTGATCTGCATCGATCATAAGTGTTTCGGGGCTCCTTCGCTAGATACAGTGATGATCGGCGCGATTATGGAGCCAATATCCGATGCATCATCCTCCGCTGTAACCCTTCAGCTTATCGATTCGACCGCCGGATAGTCCCGGACCGCAAACGAAGTTAGCCGCTATGGCGCGCCGGGAATAGCCCGTGACGATGATTCTTTGATGGTCATATTATTAGTGACCTCGGCAACTCACCCTCTCGAGATCATCCTTTGCGGAATCGCCTTGTCCTAGGTCTCGGATCTCCGTGGTGAGTCTCTCGGAAGACCGACACCCTTCGAGCTTCTTGATGGCAATTGCACTCGAGAGCATCGCCTTAATGAGCTTGGAGCACAAGCATGACTGTGTCAATTTGGGGAATCCTTCGAGATTTTCTCGCACCTCTTGCACGGTAGTACCATCGGCGCGGTGTACCGGAGCAACCCGCCAGATGTTGCGGATCTTTCGTATAACGTCCTCATCGTCAGATGAAAACGTCTCCTTCCGAGGACGGGTCAATCCATCGAAACTTCCGAAAGTGACTCGCCTAGACTTTCGCCGATGTGGGCGCGAAGTCTCGGCAGACTCTCGGACTTCGATTTTCAATCCGATAGGAGAGGCTGCAGGAATCTTCTTGTCCTTGTTGGAACGGGTGCGACCTCCTGCATGAGGAGTGACCCGTGATTCTCTTCGAGGACCGAGACGATCCTTGATAGTCGGTTTGGTGGTGGTGACGGGAGTTGGCTTCACCACTGATTCAGATGCAGACGCCTTTGACTTTGAGGTGTCGTCAATCTTGGACCTTGGCGTTGGATCTGCAACGCCTGTATCCTTCGGCTTAAGCGCCGAGACGGGAGTGTGGGCGACTGAGGTTGGGGCACCATTAGACTTGGGCCTCCAAACCTGGCGGTACTTTGGTGGCTTCTTTGCCACTTCCTTCTTTAACTCACGAGCCTGTTGCACCAAAGCTCGTGCTTGCGCTAGGCGAGGCCGCGGATGCGCCTCGGTGGAGCGGTTCCGCTTGACACGACCCACTCGTTGGTTGACGGCTTGGGTAACTGTCGATCACTTGAGGTCAAGCCTCGCGTGAGTTTGATCTTAGATCCGCCAGAAGGACCCCATCCATGGATTGCATGGCCTTGGCAAGTTTGCGCGCCATGCTTTGTCGCCGCTTTGGCGGGCTCGCTTGAGAGCCGCAAGATCATCGGCGCTCATCTCGGCACCATCCGACTTCGGCCGATAGACCAAGCAAGCAGCCGGGAAGTTGGACTCGGCCCCGGGGCTCTTCATCGGAGGCCCATCGGGTTCTCCTGCGGAGACCTTCTTGGAGCGGCGGGGAACTGATTTGGAGGAGGGTGAAGATAGGTACTCCTCGAACTTCTCCGGTCGAACTCGAACTCGACCTCTTCTTCCACCGGATAGGGATCCGCGGTTAGCGCATCTACCGACTCCGATTCGAGGAGGCCGGTGGCTCCCATCGGTCGCCAGCCTTGTTCGCGTAAAAGTCGGATGATTGTCATTGATTTGAGTTTTGCTTACGCCTTCTTTGGCCTACAACGAAATTCAAAAAGAAATGCCTTTTATTTTAAGGCGCATAATGAAAATAAAAAAGATTACAACTTTTATCCTTAGTGAACAAACACGAGGATCTCTCTATATCGGATCCTCGCCATGCGGGTTCTTTGCCCGTGTCGGGACTTATTGTGTCCGTGGACCACCGCAATTCCAACTCGTGTAAACCCTGCTCGAACTACAGACGAGGGGCTCGCTTCACGGGAAACGGCGCCCGGGGATCACACTCACGGGAGAGGATCGTGTCAATTTGGGGAATCCCTTCGAGATTTTCTCGCACCTCTTGCACGGTAGTACACCATCGGCAGTGTACCGGAGCAACCCGCCAGATGTTGCGGATCTTTCGTATAACGTCCTCATCGCCGATGAAAACGCCTTCCGAGGACGGGTCAATCCATCGAAACTTCCGAAAGTGACTCGCCTAGACTTTCGCCGATGTGGGCGCGAAGTCTCGGCAGACTCTCGGACTTCGATTTTCAATCCGATAGGAGAGGCTGCAGGAATCTTCTTGTCCTTGTTGGAACGGGTGCGACCTCCTGCATGAGGAGTGACCCGTGATTCTCTTCGAGGACCGAGACGATCCTTGATAGTCGGTTTGGTGGTGGTGACGGGAGTTGGCTTCACCACTGATTCAGATGCAGACGCCTTTGACTTTGAGGTGTCGTCAATCTTGGACCTTGGCGTTGGATCTGCAACGCCTGTATCCTTCGGCTTAAGCGCCGAGACGGGAGTGTGGGCGACTGAGGTTGGGGCACCATTAGACTTGGGCCTCCAAACCTGGCGGTACTTTGGTGGCTTTGCCACTTTAACTCACTTGTTCTCGCTTGCACCAGCGCTCGCTTCGGCGCAAGGGCGCTGCGCTTCCGGGTGGAGCGGTTCCGCTTGACACGACCCACTCGTTGGTTGACGGCTTGGGTAACTGTCGATCACTTGAGGTCAAGCCTCTGCGTGAGTTTGATCTTAGATCCGCCAGAGCGACCCCATCCATGGATTGCATGGCCTTGGCAAGTTTGCGCGCCATGCTTTGTCGCCTTTGGCGGGCTCGCTGAGAGCGCATCATCGGCGTTCATCTCGGCACCATCGGACTTCGGCGCCGAGGGATTTTCGCTGCAATAGTTGACTTCGCCAGCCCGGGGCTCTTCATCGGAGGCCCATCGGGTTCTCCTTGCAGCGGAGACCTTCTTGGAGCGGCGGGGGGAACTGGATTTGGAGGAGGGTGAAGATAGGTACTCCTCGAACTTCTCCTGGTCGAACTCGAACTCGACCTCTTCTTCCACCGGGATAGGGATCCGCTGGTTATGCACGACGACCTCCGATTCGAGGCCGGTGGCTCCCATCGGTCGCCAGCCTTGTTCGCGGTAAAAGTCGGGATGATTGTCATTGATTTGAGTTTTGCTTACAGCTTCTTTGGCCTACAACGAAATTCAAAAAGAAATGCCTTTTATTTTAAGGCGTACAATGAAAATAAAAAAAGATTACAACTTTTATCCTTAGTGAACAAACACGAGGATCTCGTTATATCGGATCCTCGCCATGGGTTCTTTGCCCGTGTCGGGACTTATTGTGTCCGTGGACCACCGCAATTCCAACTCGTGTAAACCCTGCTCGAACTACAGACGAGGGGCTCGCTTCACGAAGGAAACGGTGCCCGGGGATCACACTCACGAAGGAGAGGATCGCTGCGGGGATCACACTCACGAAGGAGAGGATCGCCGAGCGGGTGAGATCTACAAGGAGAAATCACGCTATCCCCGAGGTTAAGACAAGCTTAACCTAGAGGGTATCTCAGAGTTCGACCGAGTTTGTTTACCTTCCGCCTATAGATCCGACGCCGATCGACTTGAGCTCGCCGGTGCCGGAACCGTAAGGCGTAGATCTCGCGAGGGCTCTTCGAAGTCCGCCAAAATCCAAGCCCATTCCCAAAAATCCGACCTTGAACCACCAAGACCTCATTTATACATCTCGTAGGGTTTTGCCATTGTCAGCCACCTACCACCTGGCCAGGAGGCTCGGCCATGTTGCCGAGCCACCTCGGCCACTGGCCGAGGAGGCTCGGCCATGTTGCCGAGCCACCTCGGCCACTGGCCGAGGAGGCTCGGCCATGTGGCCGAGCCACCTGGCCATCCTGGTCGGTACTGCCAATTTGTTGAGGTAGCTCGGCCATGTTGCCGAGCCACCTCGCCATTTGGCCGAGGTCCCGCTACGCCGGTTCGAGTCGTTTTCCGCCGATTCTTCGCCGATTCTTCGGTCTTCCGGCTTAGTTTTGCTCGGTGATGTCGCCGTTGTGTTCGAGTCCGTGTCCGATCAACTTTCGTGAGCTCAAACGGTTCGCTTGCATCGACGGACTAAGTACGGTTGATTCCATCTCGCCAACGTTTGAGTTTAGCCAACTCGCCTCGTTGAGCTTCGTCGGGTTTTCTCCACGACGCCGCTTCGCTGGCTCGCTCGCCGACTCACTTCATGGGTTCGCTGACCGCGGCGCGCTTGCGGCGTAATCACGCCGACGGCGCTCGGTCGCCGTCGGATGGATCGTCGGTTGTCGACCCACCGTTTACGAGTCTTGTTCGGGTACTGATAAGCAATTTTTTATGCCTACACCGCCTGGTGGGAAGGGTACCTTGACCCGCCAGGTGGGAAGGATACCTTGACTTGGCCTGGCGAGAAGGGTCGCTTGTCTCCACCTGGTGGGAAGGGTACCTTGACCCGGCCTGGCGAGAAGGGTCCCCTGTCTCCGCCTGGTGGGAGGGTGCCTTAACCCGCCAGGTGGGAAGGGTACCTTGACTTGGCCTGGCGAGAAGGGTCGCCTGTCTCTGCCTGGTGGGAAGGGTACCTTGACCCGCGAGGTGGGAAGGGTACCTTGACTCGGCCTCTAATTCTGAGGTTCGAAGACAGGGAATCGACCACTTCCCCAAAGAGAGATGAAGAGGCCCCACGGTGGGCGCCAAACTATTTATGGTCTAAATCAACAGTCAATTAAGTATGTTGTTGAGATGATTAGGGTCCTTTATCCCCCTTGATGGCTGATCCCCCGGTGAACCACCGTCGCCGGAGCTGCCCACAAAACTACAACACGGTAGAGGACCGGAGTTGGGTTCTCCGGGTTTTTCCTCCGACGATCAAGTCGGTACTTTGAGCTTGAGTGAAGAAGTAACCAAATGAACTAAAGAGTTCTAAGTCCTAAGTTTGCAGAGTTTGCTTACCTTGGTGGTAAGAATAGCTCCTCTATTTATAGTTGTTGCAGAGGGGCAATTCCGTAATTTCGATCGAGTTGAAGCAAATAATTTAGTCAACCATTCCTTTACACGTGTCAGCTGCTGTGTGGAGAGAGTCACCAATGATTTGATATGGTAGTGATTGATGAGACATGGTGGGTGGTGAGTCATGAGGACTTTTGGGGCTAGAGAAATGATGACTCTAACGATGCATTTAATGTGATGGATGACTCCTAAGGGAAGGGTCAACTTGGCCTGGCCGGGTGGACGACTGGCCGGGTTGAGGACTCCTTTTGGGAAGGGTCGACTTGGCCTGGCCGGGTGGACGACTGGCCGGGTTGAGGACTGGCCTGGTTGAGGACTCCTTTTGGGAACGGTCGACTTGGCCTGGTCGGGTGGATGACTGGCTGGGTTGAGGACTGCCGGGTTGAGGACTGGCCGGGTCGACTCCTCCCGCCTTTTTAGCCGGCCTCACCAGTTGTCGTTCCATTGCAGGGGAGTCGACTGGGTTCTGGACATGTTTGATTAGGAGTGGGATGGATACGTGTCGGTCTCTCAAGGGGGATCAACACAGCTCAATTGCAGGCTATAACAATAAATAACTATCCACGAGTTTCCGCACGCATGACATGTCAACATATCCTATGATCTTCCAATACCAGGGGTTTTGCTAGACTAAACTAATCTTAGTCATTCTCCCCATATCTTTGAGCTTCACATTGGACTTTACTTTTCCTTAGGCCACAATCTTTTTATTATTATTATTATTATTATTATTTTTTATTTTTTATTTTTATGAGACAATGGATGGGGCACCAACAGCTACCTTACCACCAAGTGGTTGTCACAAGTTAAAGTCATACTCCCAACTCCAAAAGTATAGCTATTCAATTCTTAGAATACAAACAAAAGAGATCCACACATACTAAAAGTAACATATGACAAAAGCAAGTTTAAACCAAACTTTAATACATATCATGCTCCCAAAAACTACAACTATCATCTTATAGCAATCTTCTATCAGTCCAAGATAGTACGACTTGTAATAATTCCTCCACCATCTCTTGCTGCAACTCCTCCATTAGTTGCCACCCTATTGTGTTGCCAAGTTTCATGTCTCCTCCGATGACTTTCCTGAAAACGAAGAGCTCTAGCAGACATGTTTGTATGTCTAACCAAAAGTTAGCAAAATGAATAATTTTGTTAAGCAATTCAAGTGATCTTTTCCTTTTATCAGAGAACAAACGATCATTATGCTCCTGCCATATGCGCTAAACAAGAGCACAGAGAAAGATGTCTCTATTGAGTTTAGCCTCTAGACCAGATTTCATACCCCCAATTGAGCCATAATTGCTTAAGAGAATCAAGTTTAAAATCCCCCAGGACATCTGATATCTATTGTAAAGATCTCCATATAGATTTAATAAATTTACAATGTATAAACATATGAGCATGAGATTCATCGTTCACACTGGACAAGCAACATGTAGAATCAACCTGAATTCCTTTTTTTTTTTTTCTTTCTCAACATGCCTTTTGTATTCAACTTTGATCTAATAGCAAGCCAGCAAGTAATTCAACTTTGAGAGGAATATGAGTTCTCCAAATGTTTTACAATCAAATCTCAATCTCCATCAATTAGGGTTTGGTAGTATGATTTAATAGTAAAACTTTCAGAAGATTCTGACAACCATTTTCTATAGTCCTTAACATGCGACAAATGAACTGAGTTAATTAAAGATAATAACTCAAAAAACTGAGTAACCAATCACCAGTTAATTTCTTAAAACAAAATATCCCACTCCCAACTATTATTTCTCCATCTTCTCAAAGAAACCAATATAGCAGAAGGATTGTTTGCCAAACTGAACATAGTAGGAAATAGAAGGATTGTTTGATATTACTTATTGAGAAAATCCTGTTAAGTTGTAGAAGCTAAAGTCAAATCACATATTCATTTGAAGTTTGGCATTCCTATTTCGTAATAAAGAATTAAAATTGACTCATCCTGATATTCTTTATTTTTATTGTTAGTATGATGTGATTAATTTGAATTTGAGTGCTCTTTTGTTTGGGGTAAGAGTTGAAATGAAGGAAGAAGAAAAGGGTTGAAATGTAGGAAGACAAAAAGGTAACACGTGTCAGAACAATTGCCCAAGAGGTGATAATGTAATAAACGTAAATAATTTAAGGAGAAACATGTCCTGTCCTCTCTTTCGAGTACTATGTATTCTATCAGAACCATCTGTATGCAGCGGATAGTTTTGAGCCACACAATAAGACATCAAATTCCCATTTAGCCCCTCTATTTTTCTAAACGATAGACTCAGAACCTCATGAATTGAACTCCATTGTGAGGTGTAAGAAAAACATCAGAAGAGGGTTCTGGAATCGAACTCCATTTTGAGGTGTAAGAAAAGCATCAGAAGAAGGTTCTGCTCTGGATTGTGGATTACGTACGCCTCTCTTTTCTCTATTTCTGCTATATCAGTTAATAGTATTGGGTGTTCTGGGCCTCCGCCTTGCCCTTTTTCTCTCACTCCCAATAGGGCTTGATATAGTTGGGCTTAAGACATAAATCACATGGCTCACATAAATGCTACTGTTCAATTAAATAGAGTAATTTAACTCTCTTCTTTATTTCCCTTTTTACCCCTACTGGCCTAGCCCAATGTCGCCCACACTGCCAACAAAGTCAAGGGCCGTCTGGTAATTTGAGCGTTTACCGGCTTTAGAGCTTGCCGTCTCCCGTCGAGCGGTGGAAAGAGCGATTTCCCCTCTTTCATTGTAAGTGTCCACTTCTTCTCCAGTTTTTCTCTCATTTTTGATTTACCTTACTTACCCTGTGTTTGGATTAAAAAAATATTCGTTTATTCGAAGATTTAATTCGCTTGTTTCGCAGTATTATCTCATCAATTAAAATTGTAATTCGTGAAGTAAAAGGACCCAATTGGTTCTATCACTAGTTTTCTTACTTTGATTTGACATCGTTATGTAAATCTATTGCATCATTGACCTGAAAGTAACTAGTTCTGATTCTTGCGCATATTTATTAGTTCTAAAGTTTAGATTTTAGTAACTATGGGTTTCGGAATTTAGGGTTTTTTTTAGTTACCTATTCCTTGGATCTGTACTGTTGCATTGCTACACAACTAAATTTGTGGAGATTTCGATAATTATCTGGAAAGTGACCTCTTTCTAGTGCAAAACCCCCAAACCCTAATTTTGGTGTATCTAATTATCTTTAAGTAGGAAAGGATATGTGACAAAGAGAAGCAAAGATGAATTTGTTGCTGAGGCTTAGAGCGTGTAGAGTCCTTTCCTTTGACTTCATTTCTTGTCATTCCTACTTGTGGGCATTGTCTTTATCGTTTTCAAATTCCCTTGATTACATTAAATCTTATTTCTACATATATATATTTTTAAGAGTACTTGATGCTCTAGCTTACACTAGTTTATCTTCTTTTTACAGTTCAGTTTCCTCATTCTGAAGTTAACTTTTCTTTATCTGTACCAGCTGACCAGGCGTTAGTATCCCGCTTTTAGAGAGAAATCATGGACGAGACAGACCTTAAATATTTGGAGGATGAAGATACTCCAACCATGAAAACAATTAAAGGAGCAACCATGGGTTTAGCCGTTGGTACAATTTGGGGTACAATTGTCGCAACATGGTATGATGTGCCTCGTGTAGAGAGAAATGTTGCACTTCCGGGGCTGATAAGGACCTTGAAGATGTGTGGAAACTATGGTCTCACCTTTGCTGCAGTTGGAGGAATCTATGTCGGCGTGGAGCAATTGGTGCAAAAGCAGAGGATGAAGAGGGACTTTATCAATGGTGCAGTGGGTGGTTTTGTTGCTGGAGCATCAATTTACGGCTTAAAAGGTCATGTTTCTTTCTTCCATTTTGAAATTTTAGTATTAATGCAAGATGTTATATTGGTTCATTCCTTTTCACGTTTCAGTGACTGTTAACATTGTTTATGGTAGTGATTTTTGCAAGTTGATAGTTGTTCATAATTTGGGAAATAACATTGGCAACAAATCTTAATTGGGGAAATGAATTCTTTCCAAATGCTTACATTGTTGGCTTGTCATTGTAAATGGGTACCTTTGGGTTGCGATATCTTCTACTAGCTTTGGGTATTTAAAGATGTTGGCACAAATCAGAACGCTAACAGATTATCATTTCCATGGTAATCTCACTGTTCACCTCAATCAATTACTTTTGACATACTGATAAGCCCTTTCTACAAGAAAGAGATAAATGGGCCTCATTCATAGAAGATAAATTGTAGAAAAAAGGGAGAAGTGGTGAAACTAAATAAAGAATAGTGTTGCTTTTTTTTTTTTGGGTTTGTGGAGCCTATATTATTCACACAAAAACACACAAAATGAACATGTATACACACACATTCAGGTACTTTGGCATCCTCCTATTACAGATATCTGCTTTCAGTTCTGCATTTTCTTTGCATCTCGCCGCACCCACAATGAACCAATTGACACTTACAACTGTCGACCTGGCAAATAACCCCAATAAGTATAGTCTGGGGTTGTTTCCTTCTGAGTGGACGAGGTCAGCCTGGTAACCGAGGGCTTGCATAGATGTGGCATTGCGACCACGGGCTTGGACGTTATAGTTCAGTTATGCTCTCTTCAAGCTCGACATTAGCACAAAATGTCTAGGTTATTCAATGGAACTAACTTCAAGAGGCATCAGAGGTAAGGATTTTCATAAGAGCTGATGCTAACATATTTGTTTTTGGACATAGGCATACAATAAAAATGTACATGAGAATCTTTGTTATCAAGGTGCAATGCTTAATTTGTTTTTTTTTTGCTGGGCGGGGATTATTTATAGATTCTAATAAGGGATAATGTTAAAAAATTTATTTTTGGACACTCATTCATACACCTAATTTGAACATGAGGATCTGTGTTATCGATGCACAAGGTGCAATGGAGAGACAAAGTGCTTTACCCACACCATGTGTAAGGCCGTGCATGTGCTTGCCTCAGTGAAGCAAGCACTCCTCGTTTACAGAAAATTTCTTAAACAAAATTAAATCCAATAGTGTATATATTTTTTTTAACCAGAATCAAAGTTTTGAGAAATAATAATCTTAAAGAAAAGAACTTGCACTAAAATTCTAACAAACAAATTGAATCTTCCAAAAAATATTAAAAGAAGCTCAATTTCAAAATAAAATAACAATTTCCCATAACAAAGTTCCACGTGCATCTAAAACATTCTTAATATAGGAAAACAAGCTCTTCATAAGCTAAAGAGCATAGAAACGATAATTTAAGGGAAAATAAACAATTTAAATGAAGATCGACCTAATTAACTTCTCACTTCAAGCAACAGAAAAAAAATAAACGAGCTTCGTGATGTAGGACAAGAAGTTATGAACAAAAAATAAGTTTTAGAAGGTGGAAATTGATTAAAAAATCTATACATTGCCACAATGTTTCAAATATCGGCCGATAAACCGATATTATCGGTAATTTATCGGTTTTGGGGGCCTTCCGCTATGATAAATTCGATTCTAAATCGGTTATCATTTTTGGATGTTTATCGCCGATAATGCGGCGATAAAGTGAGTTATCGGCTGATATTGTCAGCCCTAAATCGGAATTATTGGCCTTTGGTTTGAGTTTTGATTTCGGGCAATGGGCACCTATTCAATGCACTTTAAACCCGACCCGACCCGAGTTTCGACCATTGGTTAGTGATCCTAAACATAATTATTTATGTTTTGGTATGTTTATATTTCATTAAGTATGGTTAGATTACATTTTAGAATATTATATTATGCATATCACCATCCGATAATGTCACTTCGATAAATACTACTTATCCCCGATATATCTCCGATATCTGCTATCCGATATGGATTTTGACCGTCTGATAAATCCCCGATAACTGATATTTAAAACATTCCCTTGCCATAATCCCTTCATCTGAAGAGTATCACTACCGGAATCTCTTCACAATGATTATCATTGCTGCTTGATGGAGAGTCTTCAAGAGCGAGCGTCTTGAAGACGCATTACCCAAGACCAGCCCCAGTCCTCCACGAGAAGAGAGCTTAATTTTTTTAGCGGAAGGGTTCACAGTTCACAATGAACTTGGTATACAACAACTTACTAATTTTTGTGGTCAGTCGGGTGCACCTCAATATTGCAAAGTGCCCTGCAATTGATGCAAGACTCTGGACCACCATGCTACGATGCATATGTTGAGGCATGCATACGAAATCACTTCTATTAATATTGATGAAGATTTACAGATTTTGTAAATCTTTCAGAGTCATTCATATTTGACAACATGATAATGATTAGAACAGAGATATGGAGCAAGAATATTTCAAAAGTTTCAAATTCATATCCATATATGACAACATTATTACTATTTTTTAAAAGAGTAGCTTTTTGGTCACAAACTTTTACTGTTTTACCCCATGTGAGTCACACTTCTAAAATCCCAAGAAATACCCTCACAACTTAGAGTACTTTAAAGCTTATTGAGGGGCGAGAAATCCAAAAAACTCACGTTCCACGCCGCTCACATTTCACTACTTTAGCACCCACCATGTTCCCGTCCCATACACACCTTGCACTGAAAAACTAGTCAAGAATGATTAGAAACAGAGGTATAGCAAGAATAGAAGTTTGCATCCAAGATCAAACCCTAAATTGGGGGATACAAACCTGCTACTCAAGTCACTTAACTTGTCTTTTCGGAAGAGCATTTTAAACAGGAGAAGGTTCTAAATTAGAAAATATAAGTTGGGTTCTTAGCTCATCTTCTCATGCCATTGGCCCATTACTCGTATTATCATGGTTGCAAGATAACAAAATATTCAGGTGTAATACTTTATGAGTGAGTAGTCATGGGTTTTGCACTCTGAAGTCCTGTTCTTGCAATATCGTTTTTGACATCTACAAATCTGTAACATCCAAACATGTCCTTTTCTTAATCCTGACCTGAGTTCGAATTATGATATTTGTTCAATTTTTACTTCTGGATTGATAACCTGGTTCAATTTGGACATAGAAAAAATGTAACCCATGTTCACCCAAATCTGTGTATTGAACCAACTTGATGTAATAAATTGAAACTGTTTGCATCGTTAATTTGAAGGTCTTTGAACATTTCCTTGAATGTCCTGTGACCTTTCCTAGGTATTGCTAAACTCAGCATTAATGTTAGTTTGCTCGTTGTTTATGCATGTACCATGGTTTGTGCATGCTCCTCTTCACTTTATTTGCCTACTTTGGGATGAAGAATATTGGCGTATTTGGTTGTAAGGTGATTTTCTTGTGTCTGTATTTGTATTCTGTGGCTTGTAACTTCAATGCATGAGTGCCACCTGCATTTTACAAATAGAACTCTTTGTTTTTGGATTGAGTTAGGAGCTTTTTGTTAGTTTGTACTTGCTAGGTTAGGCACTTCTGCAACACCGGCTCTCTATTGAGACTTTAGTGTTGGATGATATAGTTATTTGTATGCTTTCTTTACCAATAGCTAGGTTTTGACAATAGTGATACGGCTATGGTACATGTGTTTCAAAAAGAAAATAACCAAACTATTAGGTTGAGCCCTTGAGCAGCACCCTATGTTACCTGGGTACTTCTGTATGAGTGTCGTACCCGTACCCGTACCCATAACCAAACTCTTTGGACATGCCTTGCATATATGTCTATATTTACTCGGGCATCTAATCAATTATACAATACATGTCATAATTTAAAACACTTGTCATACATTTTTTGTACATATATCCTACCCTTCACATCCATTTGTTGAAACTCGTTGGACATAGGTCAGGTTCCAAACTTTGATTTTAAAGGCCTGTTTGGATGTCGAGTTCAAAAACTAGCTATTTTCTAATTTATAATCCACATATTTAAAAAAACATAAAAATGTTATAGGGATTTTAATTCTCATAACAGATGAATGAAACCAATATTGATCTAATGTACCTTATTAATTCCAATATATAATATGTATATCTATATATAATATGTATAGCTATATATAAATGTTTATATAACCGTGTCTCATACCCATACCTGCACCCATGCAACATAAGTAGCACCAGATCTTAAAGAGAAATTTGCTATCACATAGCTAAACCACATGCAAGATGAAATAGAAGATGCCAATTCAAGGCTCTAGATTCACGATAGTCGAGTATTTATGCACAAATACTTAGTGGCTAATTATGGAAACTAACACAATATTTTATTTTATCAGTTAAAAGGCGAAGTAGCTAACTGTTATCAGTTAAAAAGCAAAGGTATGTGGATCAGGTAGTCTAAAATTCGAATCCAGAAGCACAAAAGCCATTGAAGTTCTTTCAATCATCAATTTAATTTTTTAGATGGTGAAATAATGTAATATCATAAGAAATGGTATGAATAGGAGGAACCTTGGCAAGGGTATAGAAAATATATGCCTAGTTATAGAATCGTTATATGTCAATAACATTTGCTCTTGATCAACAGAGCTCACGTAAGGCGTCTTATAGACATGTTGAATGTTATGGTTTAATTTTCTTTAAAAGATTTGATCTTAATTTTTATTTTTATCTTATGCCCTTTTATTGTATTATTTACTTTTCAATATCTTGAAAATCAATGTAATTATAGCACCGACTTTATGGATTTGAAATTCAAATCTTGACAATTGAAGTTACTTCTTACTTGTACCTTGCCTGTATGAAATGTGATTTTTGTTATGGGTATACAATTCGTATGTAACCCATGTGACATTGTCAGGGATATTAAAATTGATGTTTGCAATTTTTTGTTCTTTTTATATTCCATACCAGCGGTTTCGTGTGAAGGTTATGAAAATTATGACACTATTTATTTCTCTTCCTAACAAATATGCTTTATTGTTACCTAAATTTTATCGATCAAAATTTTCATGTAAGCTATTATACTTGCATTTATTGAGTTTATATTCATTTGACCAATAAAATCTTTCACCTTCAATGCTTGACCATTTGAATTAGTCGTTTGGCGGAACATATGCAATCATTTTTATCTCCATTGATCATTGCTTGCTTCAACTATAACTAATGATATAATTAGAACATTGCTGTACAACAAGAGAAATTTTAAAGGAGCAAAATAAATTTGAATTTTAACTTTATGTAATACGTCTTGACTTCCTTTTCACTTCATTTTTTCCTGTTTCTCATGGATATGCTTGTTGAGTTAATGTGCGGACTCCTTGGAGCTGATGGGAACTCAAATGCCCCCAAACCTAATCAGATAGTGACTGAATGACGTATATAATTTTGTGTAGCCTTTTAAATACTTGATGTGGTGGTTCATGCCAGACATTGTTGTTCTGGATGCAACTGTATCTGAGTAACTGTTGTAGATTGTTTAGGTGTATGATTGGATCAATGGTGCAGTTTGGGACACGGGTGTATCTTGGTCATTTGGTTACAATTTCATGTAGGATGTGTGCACGGGATTTTTATCTCATATGGTTCCCCATATGGAGTGGTATCTCGTTTGTTCAGGACCTCAGGTTAGGTTTTTGGGCATTCATGTGTCCTGTATGTCATCCTATATGTCGCTCCCCTTGTCCAGTAGTCTACTGAAGCTGATTTGTAGAAAATTTAGGGAGTGACTAAAGCAAAGTCTATCAATAAGAACCTGCATATTCTATCCCATAGATTATTCAGGATAACTACCACTTAAATACCTATAGTTTAACGTACTTTGCACTTATATATACCTTCACTTGCTATTGGCAATATTTATATATCCTGAAGTTTTTAAATTGGCACGCTAGTACCTTATGTTATGCAAATGTGAGAATATTCCTCCGAATATCCCACGTGATTGATACTCATGCTAATTTTAGGACCTTTTACCTTTAATGTTTGTTGATTTACTATTAGATCTATACCAATTCTATTTTAAAATAGAATCGGGGTAGTTTTAAATAGAATTAAAGTAGGTTTAACAGTTAGATTCGACTAACATTAGAGGTGAAAAAGTTCTAAAATATATGTCACGTGAGAATTCAGAGGAATATTCTCACGTTTGCAAAAGAGAAGGTACTGAAGCGTCATTTTTTAGAGGATAAACTTTACAAAATCTCCAAATTTTAGGGTGTTCCTTATGTAACTCCCCGGGACTATTTTTAGTCCACTAAACCCCCTGAAATGTTTCCCACAAAACCCTCCAACTTAAACAGTTAGTTTTAACCCCAAAAAAAAAAAAGACGTGGACTATGAATGGCCAAAATACCTGTGACAAAAAAATTCTCGTTATGTAATTTTTTTTTATTTTGGTTGATTGGGAAATTTGGGTGGTTTGGTGTTTTCTTTTTCTATTAATGTTGTTTTTAAGTTGGGTTTTTTTGCAACCAACCAAAATATAGAAGGTTTTTTTCTTGAGGGCATTTGTGTAATTTGACATTAAACACTAGCTTCATTAGGTGGTATGTTGTGAGAAGTTGAAAAGTTTAGGGGGGTCATTTGAGACCCTTGAGTTTTGGGGTTTTTGTGGGAAGAGTTTTGGACGTTTTGTGGGATAGACAAAATGCAGGGTAGTTTCTTGGGAACTGCCCCAAAGTTTTTTTAAAAATTTTTCTTTGAAAGGTGGGGGTTTTTTTTTGTGGGGGGGGGGGGGGGGTGGGGTGGGGGTGGTTGTGAAATTTTACCTATTTTAAAAACTTCTGGGTATGCAAATGCTGATGAAAAGCAAGGGAATGTATAGTAATGCAAAGTAGGGAAAACTATAAGGTATTTAAGTGCTATATAGCCGTTTATTCGTTCATATATGCGTCTCCTATTGTTTTTTTTTTTTGCCCACAGCTAACTATCTGTCAGCCATTTGCATATCGGACTCTTGTCTTATTTTCCTCAGTTTTTCACAGTTGGGAGTTATGTTTTGGGGTGTTAATGGTGTTTAAATGTCCTATTTCTTGCAGAATGATATTTGATTCTATCAGAAAACTATGATCAGTGTACTACTATAAGGAAAACTAATATCACATACCATTCATATCATCAGATAATTAATAGATTTTTTATTCTATCAGCAAAGAACTACGACGTAAATGAGAACAAAATCATCTGTCTTTTCTGTATAAAAATTTCTACACCTGGGAAGGGTTACATCTGGAGGGGTATAGAGCCTATAGACAGCTCTTTGCCTTAAAAGGTAAAAGGAGCAAGTTGGTACTGGAAATCATACACTCTTAGCTCAATTTTCTGAAATTCAAAATCTCGAAACTTAAGGTGATTTTGGATTTCGCCAAGGAGATGGTTGAAATGAACTGCGCATGAGAGGTTCTTGGAACTACTTCAATTTTCTTAGTTTTTTAGCTTATCCTTCTCTTGATATGTGAGCCAAATGTTTATACTTGGTTATTGTCTTCTGATTTTCCTCTGTCATGTCCTTGTTGCTATCTTGCTTTATGTCATTAAAGGTAGATCACAAACTAAAAAGATTTCACCAAGACGGATGTATTAGGCTTCTTCCCTCGGTGTCTTTTTCACTCTCCCTCCCATTTTGAAAATGAATGGACTACTTTAGTACAGTAATGTTGGATTATTAACTATGTAGGTTGTGGTATAGTGTGATTGTTGTGATATGATTATGGCATTATGCTATAGTAGATTTTAAACTCTCATAACACTGCATTAAGATAAATTCTCTTTTAGAAAGCTCAATAGTAGAAGAATTTATCTGAGAAAGGTTAGACTTGCAAAGTTGGATCCTAAATACAGGGTGAAAATCCCTGAACTGGATGGGCGGAGAAACAGGACATGAATAGATGTGGACAAACTATCAATTTTTTATGTTAGTGCACTGACCTTTTTTCTTTTAAAAAATCATCCGTGCAGATCATTCATGTAGATGTATTGGCGTGTTCATGTTACTGCATCATGCAATTTCCATAACTTGTGAGTTACTTCTGTGAAGCTAACCTTAGCTATAGTGTGGATATTTTCAAAATGCATCTGCTCTTGGTATGCATCCATTCAAGGAAAGAGTTGATATAACAAGACTCAAAAGTGAGTATCTGCAGCCATTTAATGACACCATGGTTGGGTCTAAAGAACGTTGCCTTGGGCGCCTTACCTAGATTTTCCTGCTAAGTTTTTACTTCTGTTTTATCAAATGGCCTTTCAAAGGAAATTAATGCTGTTGAGTAAATTAATTGAGGTTGTATTTAAACTTCGCTCCTTCAGTCCATGCTTAATCTGTACCTAACAGTCTTGTGCCTGTTTCCAAACTTGCAGGAAAGAGCATTTCAAGTGCAATCTCTGCTGGGTCTGCTCTAGCTTTCACTTCGGCCGTACTTGACATTGGTGGCAGGACAACACGAATCGATAATGGTAAAGAGTACTATCCTTACACCACAGGGAAAAAGCCTAACGTGAGTTGATTCTGCAATCTCCTCAGCTAGAATGAAGCTTGAGGGTTCCCTCTTTGGTCATGGCGCAGAGTTGCACTGTGTTGTAGTTTTTTTGTATTCACACAATAAATTCTTGGCTTTCTCGTTTGGCTTGGAATGCAAGGACAGTGACAACGTTATTTTCTTATAAATTGTATCGTCTTGGAGAGTGTGCTTTTGCACGTATCTTGTTTGAGAATTTGATGGAAATCTCTTGAGAAGGTTTTCTTATGATCCTGTGGCTTAGGCGAGGGGTTATTATGTGCAAACAAAACATCTATATAAACAGCTTTTTTGTTTTTTGGTCTTAATCTTGAACCGCTTGGTGATGACTTTTAGATTGGTGGAATTATGTCATGAGCGTTGAATTGTCTATGACCTGAGAGCATGGTTGGCAAATGGTCAAAGTGGCTTATAAGCCATTTTTGGTGTTTCTAAGTCACTTTGAGATGTTTGGCAAGTGGCTTATTTTGATTTATAATCCACCAATTGAGATGTTTGGCAAGTGGCTTATTTTGATTTATAATCCACCAAATAATAAGCTAGGGTAGTCTAGCCTATTTTTTATGGTGGATTATAAGCCACAAGGTTTGGCCAAGTAAAATACATATATGCCCCTCATTGTTTCACAAAATTCTAAGCCATGTTCTTTTGGGTGAATTATAAGTCGTGTCTTTTTTTGTCATTTTGACAACAATGATGGATTGTACATTCATTTGTCAAATATTCTACTATTAAAAATGGATTATAATCTACTAAATTCACCAAATACTATGCATTATAATCCAAAGTTGCAAAACATGCTCTAAATCCTACAGTGGTTGCTCTTGTCAATTTTCGTTATCCCATGCACAAGTGTCCATTGGTTTTGGATATACAAAATAAATAAATAAAAACTGAACGCGTCACTAGGGATATTTCATAACTTTATTAAGATGATAAAAGGATCTTTTCAAAATTTCGTGAGAATTTTTTATATACTATTTGTATTAATGACTATAACTTAATTATAAATTGTATAAGATATGCATGATATTTGAACTTAAAGAAATTGATACAATAGCTAGTAAGGAAATGATTAGTATTTGTTTTTTAACCCCTCCTTGATATCTAAAATAAAATTTAGCATTCTGAGATTAAAATCATAAAACTTAAAGATCTTCCTCGTTTATGAACCAGGTGAAAATAATCTCTTGAATGGATAGCAACTCACATTTATTTATTCCAAAAGGATAATACATAAATAGTGAAATCTCCTCGGTTACCGGATAAATATTTACTTTGTTCAGCACCCATGAGTAAAGCATGAAGTCAATGCCAAATACAGGAAAAATCTTTGTAGAAAGAGTCCTACTAGAGGCATACCCCCAACCACACCATCAGTCACACACTCTCTCTTTCTCTATAGTGCATTGGGACCCCATGAAATTATAAAAAAATAATTTCGTGACTAACGACTGTAGTAGAGAGGAAGATGTTACCATATGTGCCTCATCATTATTTTTATAGAAACGAAAAAAAGGCCCAAAATTGAAAAAGGAAAGTATAATCGTAATGGTTCCGTGAGTTACGTCTACGGTCACGATTACCGAGGGTTATATTTACTGCCTACCCTGAGGCCTCATCCTCTATATACAAACTCTGAAAGAAAAAAATTATTATTAAAAAAAAAAAAAAGAAGGAAAATGCCTCTGAAAACTTTTGATGCAACAGTCTCCAACTTCGAATCCGTATTCGAGAAACTCAAGGCGGAGAGCTCCAAAGATGAACCCAAATTCGTGCTTTTCTTGGCTGACAACGATCCTTCTACCAATCTTAGCTGGTGCCCTGGTGATTTAATTTCTTCTCTTCTTTCTCTTTCTCCTGTCATTCTCTTTCTTATTAATTGGCCAAAAATATTGATAATATTTATGCGTATTGAGATGCCCAATATACGAAACAAACCCATTTGATATTGTCCTCTGATTTTGGGGCTGGTGGGTTCTAGATTGAATTTTGCCTTTCTGCTCTGAAGTTTTCATCTGATCATCAATTATTGTTCTTGTTTGAAGCAAACTGATCCATCAATTATTAACTAGCCTCAATTTTATAGGATGCGTGGTGTCTGCTTGATTTCCATAGGGGCTTGTTGTTTTTATTAACCTATATACGGTTTTCTGTTAATTAGGAGGAATTGGGTTACAGTTTATAAGTCCTCTACTGTGTAGATTAATGTTGAACGGGATTGCATATGTATATAGTTTTTTTTTTAATGGCAGGTATTTTAAGTTTCATGAACTAAATTTTTTTCTTGCGAAAGTTCAGTCTTATCAATTATTTTGTGGACATTCATTTGTATCTTACTCCATAGGCATCTCCATGCTGACAGTGGTTGAAAAAGAAAGACTGGACTTGTGCGAATATTGTATCTAATCAAATATTTAGGAAAGCACGTACAATTTGTTCGCTTTATTAAAATGCCCTATGAATTCATGTATGTTACATTCTCAAAATGCCCTATGAATTCCTGTATGTTACATTCTCTTTGATCTCTATTGAGAACATTCATAGAGGCAATACAAGGGAACAATGAAGCCCGTGATGGTAACGTATTCCGGAGACTTGTCACCATTTTCTCTAACAATACCCCTTGATCTTTTCTTTTCAAAACATGAACAATTATCTATCCCTCTAGGACGCAAACATTGTATTAAAGATGGAAGAAAACTAGAGAATGCCTGTATGATTCAGAAAATACTCGGATGGAGGTACCATAAGGCCCATAACCTGTAGGATATGTATTGCATGTATTAATTCTTCAGTATTCTACATGTAAATCATGGTATGTAATTCTTGATATCTTTGTCAATTTTAAGAATTTAATTTGATATCTTGAGTTGTTGGTGTCATAATTTACCATGGTTTTGGGTGCTTTTTAGCATTCATAACCAACAAGTTATAATACCTTGATATCCTTGTCAGTTTCAAAACACAAGAATTAGCAATGACTCTTGAATTGTTGGTGTCCTGATTTATTATTGTTTTGAACACTTTTTATTATAATCCTCCCAAGTGATTATTAGTTCATAAACTTGAAAGTTCTACTTTCCTTAGTTCTTGCTTAGCTGCATCTTAAATGTTCTGGTGTTTTGTCTATTGCTTTCAATCAATCATATTCTTTCTTAAGATGTAAACACAACAGGAACGTGTGCTCGTTATTTCTTATGTGTGTGGTGCGTTCATGTTGTGTGGAAGTACAATTAAAAGGTGGAGTAGGAAATAACTGCGGTGGTGGAAGTTGTGGTGTTCTTGATTGGGAATAAGTGGAGAAAGAGGAATTTCATAAGATTAAGTGAAAGAAGAATTTGAAATGGTTAGGGCATGGACAGATATCATATGGATGTGCCTAATGCCATTTAGGACGAGTAATGAGTTGGTTGTGTTAGAGCAACAGAGACTAGGGGTAGACTGAAAAATCCATTGATTGGGCCACAGTTGTTAATTCTGCAAATGAAGTGACCATATCTCAAACGGAGGAAAAGGATTCTTGAAGGAACGCCAAATCTTAGGATACATTGCTTGTTGTTATTTGCTGCCATCATTCTCATTGTGAATCTTAGTCTCTAAGATCAAAACTTTCCCTCCATATCGTCATTATCATACCAATTATGTAGCCTGCTCTGTTTTGCTAAAGTATGGGCGGTACAAGGAAAAAATAAAAGGAAAATTGTATCTTGTGTTCATCCACAATAGAAGGAAAAAATTCTTGTAGCGGAAACCAGCCTTTTATAATCTTTAAATGCTACAGATGGATTGAAGGTCAGTCCTGACCTTGAGGGAGATTCTGGATTTGTGTGTATTTTTGTATTGGTGTGTGCGCTTGTACGTGTGAGAAGTTGGCTGCTTGCTGTCCAGCGACACCTTGACTATTCCCAACTTTTATTTGTTGCTAGCTACAGTGATCTTTTTGGTACCATTACTGCTGGAACTTGTTTGCTTCACTGCATTGAAGGTTTTGGCACCAGTTTAAATATGACTAGTTGTGGGTGTTGCTGTGGCTTTCTAAATTATTTTGAAGTTGTGGTCAAACCATACCCAATCAAATTGACACTGATTCTAACAACTTGAATTGTTTCTGTGGCTTTCTAACCTGCTTTCAATCTCTAATCAAAACCAATCCCAATTGAATCACGATTTGGTAAATTATAGTTTCGACTATGTCATAATACACGTTCGACAACTAACTTAACAAGGTTGGGCTTATTTTTTGAACAAATTAGCTTTGAAGTTAGCTTTTTCATTTCTACCTGTTTGGTAAACTACCAAATAAGTTAGCGTATAAGTCCCAATTTAAAAAGTTAGTATACCACACCTTTCGAAAACTAGCTTATAACCTCACCTAAATAAGCTAGGTTTGACAAAACAGATTACTACTCTATCCGGATAATTTTTATCGCATTTTTATCATAAAAGCCAAAAGCCACTAAAAGCTAGCATAATTTAAAAGCTTCAAAGCATGAGCCCTCCCGAATACCCTCTTAGTCTGGTTGCTTCCTCAAGTTTTATGATTTATCTTAGTCATTTCTTGCACCTGTCCTTATTTGCTTTAGATGCTCTATAGATTAAAAATAAAAATAAAAAGAGTTCTTGTAGGGTTGACCATCTCAACCCTTTTTCAGCTTTTAGCTCATTAGAATAGATTTTTGATCATGAACTAGAGTATAATTTCTCATTGGAAAGCAAAAGTAAGCTATAATTTCCCCCCTGCTTCATAAGATGTAGAAACATGGTATCATTTGATTTTGGAATTTTTCCCTTATCTTCTCGTGAGAACCTTGTCTAGTGGAATTGGTAGAATTTTTTTTTTTGTTTTTGTTTTTGTTTTTGTTTGGAGTCTTCCTACTTTGGAATTTCTTTTTCGGTTGCTTCAGTGATCTATGTTGCTATGCTAATTAGATTTTTCATGATTGATATAAAGAGTTCCAGAATGCTAATTAGAGTTTAAATTGTGATACACCTAATAGCTTCTGTTTATGTAAACCCTTGTTTTTGTATGAATGCATATGCCCATTGTAATTTGCTATCAACGCATCATATGTTTGGTAGTATCGCCCTGTTCTTAGTGACTAGTTTGAGCTTGCATGAGCTCCTAGAACATTAAGTATGTCAAACATACAAGAATTTTTAAATTTCTGAACAGCAAGTTCATGGGGGTGCTTAGGCTTGGCTTGGCTTGGATTGAGCCCTTAATATCCTCCCTTTCTGAGAGACATTTCTAATTTCTTGAATGCCTTATAGTCCTTAAAACAAATTTGAAGGTAACCAGTTTAGGTGACTTACCTCATTAACAAGGTAACACTATTCAAGCATTTTTCTCTTGCCGTACATGTGTCAAGACACTGAATCTTAAAGCAAGATAAAACTTTCAGACATAGGATAAACTTATTCTCCCCTGACAAACGATATTTGAAGATATCATCCTGTGGGAGCGACCAATACCATGTGTGAGAAAACTTTCAATGGAGAACGGTTTTTTATGTTAGTGTTCTTCCACTGTGAGGAATATCATGGGTTTCTACATTTCTATATCAAATGTTTCAGCTAATTCATTTCCAGGATGTTTCCTCTGTGTTGTCTGCATTTCTTATCAAGATTTTTGGTTTGCTTCAAATTTTTCACCAGAAAGTTTGGAATGAAAATAACCTATCATCCTACTCGTCATTCTGGATGTCTTATAGAAACTAGCCTATACCAGTCTATGAATAGAGATTACATACTTTTATGTCTGGAAAGAAGTGGGGAAAAAAAGAAGCTTAAAACAGTCTGTTGGTTGGTTACTACATACCTTTATGGAATGATTGCTTCCAAAAAGAACAAGGCTGTGAAAATACGAGAAAGTATCCCATGGGCCGTCCCTATAGGGACGGCCCATTATGAACCATTGGATCCCCTTGGGATATGAAAAATTTCAGATCCCAAGGAGATCCAATGGTTCAAAGGGGAGGGGTGCAATGCACCCGTCCCCATGGGATACTTTCCCTGAAAATACTGCTAAGGTATACTGATAGAAGAAGGGAAAATACATCTCTTCAGCAGCCTCATTTGGTACGCGGAAATTGAGGGGTGTCATTCCCCCTTCTTTTTTATGCATACCAAACATAACACATTTTTAGAAGCTAAATGACCATTCCCACTTCTTATTCATTCTCCCAATGAGATGATAGGGAGATGGTAGGGAATGGGCATTCCCACTTAAGTGGGAATAAAAAATTTGCAATAATATCTTGATTGCTTATTAATTACACATACAAATAAAAAAGATTGTCATTCCCACTCCATTCTCACTTACATCCAAACGTGAGAATTTGAATGAGCATTCCATTTCACATTTGTTCCATTCCATTCCTATCTTCATTCCATTCTCACTTGACTTCATTCTCGTGTACCAAACGAGGTGTTAGGACCTTCCATATTTTTTGATAAACAAGGAAGTTGGGATTAGATTAAACTTCCGGGTTTCTTCTCATGATTTAGTTTTCCATTTCTATATGCTAATTTTTACAAGTTTTGCAGATTGTGTGAGAGCCGAGCCAGTTATAAACGAAAAATTGTCTGCTTCAACCAAGGATGTGGCACTCCTTAGAGCTTATGTGGGAGATAGACCCACATGGAGGACCCCAAGCCACCCATGGAGGATCGATCCAAGGTTCCAGCTCTCCGGAGTCCCAACACTCATTCGATGGGAAAACGATGCTGCTGCAGGACGGCTAGAAGATCATGAGGCCCATATTGGGAACAAGATTGATGCACTTCTTTCTTCTGATTAATGATTGAGTTTCTAATCAACTATTAGTACTATTTAAGAGCACTGATTGTGTAGAATAAATGTCACAGCTACTAGCTTGTGAGTGGAAGATTTGTATCGACTTACTGCTGTTAAAAACGTCATGAACTTTCTGGCTTTTTTGTGTGTCACGTCTTCCGTTTTTAATGTCTCAGTTTTGGACTTAATTGTCTAAATGGATAGAACAGGCAGGGGAGCTGAATTGCTTTTTAGGGTTAATTGTGGATTGATACCCTGTAGTATTGCTGTTCTGAACTTACGACCCCTTCAGTTTAATTTATTTTTGCAGATAGATCTTTGAATTGAATTTTTTGACTCTTTTACCCTTAGAGAAAGAGAATGGGTTTTTGACAAATAGACACCATGAAAATTTCACTCAGAGGGTCTACAGGGTCTCGTTTACAGTTAACCCTTAGTTATAATTAGCGTGCAAAGATTTGGGAGCAGATGTATTTACATGTAGTGGATATAAGTGTAGTTGCAAGCAGAAACGAACTACCTTCAGGGAAAAAAAAAGGCTTGCAACCAAATTCATTAGGGCCTGTTTGTTTGTACGGAAATAGGCATGAAGTAGCTGAAGTAAAGAAAATAGAAGCTGCTCCTATTACTTCTGAGCTAAAAAAGCTGTTTGTTTCTTTGGAAAAACTACTAATGATACTTTTTTAAATACCGATGTGGTGCTTATGTGGCATCTCAGCTTCTTAAATCTTTTTCCACTCTTCAAGGCTCGGAAGTAGCTAAAACATGAGCTAATATAGGATCAAAATAAAAATTTTTATTGTGTGGATATTCTCCATTTCTAAATAAAATCCGAAAGATTATCTTTCCCTCTTCCTAACAATATTTATAATGACTATCCAAACAAAAAAAGTGAACAAAGAGAAAGAAATATTATCCCTTTGCTTCCAAAAATTTGTGAAACAAATAATAATAAAAAATGTTGCTTCCTCTATTTTCTACTTCATAATTTTTGAAGTTGTTTATTTGATTAACTTCTTACTTTTGATACTTCTGTACATCCAAATCTGCCCAAGTCATTTCAGAAAAAAAAAAAATCATAACTGTAGATGCAATTGCAACTGTTATTTACAGTCTCCAATTACAATCACTAATGCTGTAACGATGCGATCACTAATGTTATAACATAGTCCAGTCAGGTACAAACTTTAAAATGTCTAATGTTAGAGCACTTATCGTAATCTCCTATTTACCCTGTATGATTTTTTACAAAGGACACTTTGAAGGGATTTTTTTTTCTTCCATACATAAAGAGTAGCAGCTTTAGAAATTAATCATCTGTGATGCAAGGATTCTTCTGAGAATATTTTGAGAGTAGCCATAAATGCATGAATCTATACTAAGTAAACGAGAATAAGCATGAAAGTTAAATTATCCTTTATCCGGATTGTTGGCAAAGATTGAATAAAAACTGCAATTCAATAATCAAACAAATAAATTAAGAGTAAATATCGCTAGCCTACGGGGAGCAGTCGTGTAACATTGTCCTAGAAAAATAGACACCCGCTCTCGCACAGGCTTTAATGGCAATCCGTCTCCTAGTGATAAAAGTCCTTTGGAAAACCAGCACTTTTAGGGGGCTATTTGTAATTTCTAAATTTTCAGTTTATTGTTTTATATTTGAAATTTTCCTTTTTTGCTTTTTTGAAAAATTTGAATTTTAGGTGTTTTTTACAATTTTTTTAAAGTTTCAAGGTGTTTTCTACAAACTCCAAAACTTTGGGGTTGTTTATATTTCCCAGATTTTCATTGTACTATTTTAGATTTGAAATTTTTAGTTTGTTTTTTGTAACATTTGATTTTTGTGGATGTTTGTTGTAATTCTCAAAATTTCAGGGTAACTTCTGCAAATTCAAAAATTTTCAGGGTTACTGGTAAGGTTTGAAATTTTCAGTGTTATTAGTAAGTGTTTTGAATTTTTAGGGTGTTTTTACAACTTTTGGATTTCTTGAGGGTGTTTTTTGTAGTTTTGAGTTGTTCGGGGTTGTTTGTACTTTCCTATTTTACAGGGGCATATTTGTAATTTTTAGATTTTAGAGGCTTTTTAGTAAGTTTTGAAACATTTTTGGGGCTGTTTATAAATTCACATGATTAAATGAACTAAACCTAAACTTTTCCCACGGTTTATCCTACCCCTTCACTTGGTTAAAGTTTCTCTCATACGTGGTTAAACTTTTAACCTTGGTGAAATTTTAACATAACAAACATGATTAAAATTAGCAGAAAGTTTTCAAGTATACCATTTAAACCTCTTTATCTTTGTACCAAATAAGCTCTTAAGCTAAATTATCATACATAGGGACATTGTTACTATAGCTCTGTTCATACAACTTTTATGAGAAACAGGATGAGGGCTCAAGATGAGCCCCCAGCCACCTTCCATTACCACCTAACAACTGACTGGTTACAAATAAACATCATCACCCCCAATCATAAGGTGAAGATAGACAGAGAAAGATACAGAGAAGCATAAAATTAAGTACACAACCAGAACTTTGTACAACCAAAAGAAACATATACTACAAATTACACCACCACTTCATGTCCTTGCGTTGCTATCAGACCACCCTGAATTGTAGTATTCTGGTCCAAATTGTCTTCGAAAAAAGCCTGTAACTTTTTATTTTGAAAAACTCTCTTATCACGTTCATGCCATATAGACCACAATAAATATCCTGCATACTCTTTTATTTTCAGGAATTTTTTCTGACCTCCACCATGTCCATAAATCTCTAACGCTATCAACACTCTCACAAATTTGAAAGTTATGCATAAAAATTCTCCAAGGGAGGAAATAAAATCACATTTTAAAAACAGATGTGTGCAAGTCTCTTCTTCTTTTTCACACAACACACAGATATTATCAAATTGCAGCCCCTTTTTAATCAAGTTACTCTTGGTATTCAGCTTAACTAGGCACATTCCATATACTGCCCCCCCACCGCCAAAAAAAAAAAAAAAAAACAAACAAACAAACACGCAATCAATAAGAAACTGATACAAGGATATCTAACAGTAAATTTACCATTACTCTCCCATTTCCAAATTCTACTCTCTCTCATTATTAAAGGAGACCTGATTTATTAGTCGTAACATTTACAAAAAATCAAAAACTAGATCTCCTTGAAGTTGCCTAACAAAAGTGATATTCCAATACCATCTGCCCTGAAAAAATACGTCTAAGAGATCTCACAGAGGCTTTGGCTTCTCTGCTAAATGAAACGTGTCAGGAAAAAAGAATTGTCAACGCACCATTTGTCTAGTCAAAAAACAGTATGTACACCATTCCCAACAATCACTCTAGTACTCAAAACAAAGATATCAAAGAATAATAAAATGTTTTTCCAAAAGTTAAGACACCTTGATCTACTGACCAAAGTTATGTCCCCTCCATTATAATAATTTATTAGACACCATAAAGGAGGAGAGACTCATATACCATCTCCAAAGCCACCTACCCAACAAAGCCCTATCGAGAACTTGCTAAAAAGACTCCCTTTAATAGAGGAAACAAATCAATCCTAATTAAATCAAAATTGATTTTGTTTCCTAATCTAAATTGACTCGAACTTTATTACTAAAAATAAACTAAAGGCTGATTATTTCTAAAATCCTGCCAAATATGGGTGTTACTGACGGGATTATGGGATTCTACCAAACTGATTGACTCCGTCTCGTCGAGATAGGCGATTTTCATATATAATATGTTAGAATCTGCCTTTCGGATTGGGAGATATGGTTGTTTCTCTGCAGCCAGTCAATAATTCATCTGTATCCGCATTTGACTCGTGAATGTCCCACTTTTTCATGAATTTGCTCATTATTCGTCCTACATCAGTCTCCCCTTGTTGAAAGAAGATTGATTCTGAGCTTATATTTGTTTGAATAGCAGCTTTATTGATAAACACTTTTTTCTCCTGTATCGATCAGCGTCCGCCTTATACTTAACATTGATTTTCTCCATTTGTTCTTTTACCTTCTCAGCTAGGGCTTCTTCAGAATTAAACTTTTGAGTGAATCTTTCCCACATTATTTTAATGTGGCTTACGGCATGTGAATCTAAAGATGACTTGAAAAACTCCTCCAAATTATTTCCTTGTTGCTTTTTATATTCTTGTGCCTGCAGTTTCATCTCAATCTTGTCAAAATTATTGACACTCTTTATTTCAGAAGAATTTTTCTTGCACTCCATCTCCTTTATTTTGGGCCCTCCACTAAGCAGTTCACACATATCATCAATTATCTCACTCTTTATTTTATCATCTTCTTCTATCGGGACAACATCAATATGTGCAATATCGCTCACAACCTCTTGGGGAATATCATGCATAATATCCATCTTCACTATCATATCACCATTAGTATCATGAATCTCAGGCATAATTAGTGTTTGCACCTTAGGAGGAATTTTAACAGGGGCAGGTTCTCCAATCAAGTCATAGACCTCTTCAGATTGCTTTAAATTTTCTGCTAAAGCCTCATTGTCTACCACCAAAAAAAAAATTTCCTCAGTAGTCTTTATAATGCATGAGTCCTTTTCTAGAAGAGGCATGAGTACAATTCGACGTCCATTCTTCTTAAAGATACAAGCATTGTCTTTGCTCCTGTGGGTGGCACCAACATCGAACTGTTATGGCCCACCTAAAAGCATATGACAAGTATCCATCTCGACCATATCGTACAACACCTCATCGACATAGTTGCGGCCAATAGAAAAAGGTACCCGACACATCTCATTGTTCTGCACATCCTTGCCTTTGTGAATCCAGTCGATCTTGTAGGGAGGTGGGTGTTTCTCTGTCTTCAAACCTAACTTATTTACCATACGCTGAGAGATAAGATTCTTTCTACCGTGACTGTCAATGATAACATCACAAACCTTCTGCATCACAGTGCATCTCGTGCAAAAGATATTGTGCTCAGGAGGTGGTTCTTTTTTCTTTGTTGCTACTTGAGTCCTCTTCATAACTCCAAGATCTTGCTTAGAGACAGATTATGCTTGTTTAATCTCTGCATGATCATAGTTAGAATCTACACTCGGATATCGATTGAACATATAATAATAGGTAGGAAAGAAATGAGCTTTTAATAACTTCTTCATCTTCTCCCACTTATAGACTTTCGGCTTTCCTTGAAGGGATCGATTCATGCATACTGATTCCCACCAAGTAGATGCTCCACCCTTAAGTCGATAGGCCACCAACTTAACCTTCCGTTCATCTGGGATCTCCATATACTCGAACAATGTCTCCACCTCTGCAACCCAATCAAGAAATTCTTCAATATGAAATTGCCCGTTAAAAGATGGCAGATCCATCTTCATCTTAAACCCTCCAGCATCATAATTATCTCGTTGTCGGCGAACTCTGCGATCATCACTGCGGCGTGGGGCTTCATAGTTGTCATTGTCGCTGTTGAATTCATTATGTGGAGTCAGATCACGTCGTTGGCGACCATCAACGTGATTTTAAACTCTTACCGTGTTCAGACGCTCCATTGCCGACGCAAATCAATCTACGACAGTCTTAATCTGATTAACATCGGTCTTCAACTCATCAAACTTAGTTCGAGAAATAGGGGCTTCGTCGCCTGCCATCAGATAGGAAAAATAAGTCTCTGATACCAATTAACGTAGCGTGGAAGTGATAAACCTCGGAATCCACCAATGGGTGTTCTCTGAATCCATAAAAAATGATCTCTGAGTCCACGAAGAACTTTGAATCCACGAAAAAAATATTAAAGAGGAATTTATTGATAAAAAGATATATTATTCTAGGGTTACATGACTCTTCTTAAATAGAAAAATAAAATAGACTCCTAATAAGACAAGAATTATAAAGAAATAAAAATATTAAATCTTACCCTAAAAGACTTCCTATAATAGAGAAAACAAATCAGTCCTAATTAAATCAAAATTGATTTTGTTTCCTAATGTAAATTGACTCTAACTTTATTACTAAAAATAAACTAAAGGCTGATTATTTCTTAAATCCGGTCAAAATGGGTGTTACTAAAGCGATTGTGAGATTCTTCCAAACTAATTGACTCCGTCTCGTCGAGATAGGCGATTTTCATATATAATATATTACAATCCGCCTTTCGGATTGGGAGATATAGTTATTTCTCTGCGGCCAGTCAATAATTCATCCGTAACAGCATTTGATTCGTGAATGTCCTACTTTTCCATGAATTTGCTCATTATGCATCCTACATCAGTGTCGCCTGCCATCGGATCGAAAAAATAAGGCTCTGATACCAATTAATGCAGCGCAGAAGTGATAAACCTCGGAATCCACCATGGGGCGTTCCCTAAATTCACAAAGAATAATCTCTGAATTCACGAAAAACTTTGAATCCACGAAGAAAATATTAAAGAGGAATTTATTGATAAAAAGATATATAATTATAGGGTTACATGACTCTTCTTAAATAGAAAAAATAGACTCCTAATAAGACTAGAATTACAAAGAAATAAAAATATTAAATCTTACCCTAAAAGACTTCCTATAATAGAGAAAACAAATCAGTCCTAATTAAATCAAAATTGATTTTGTTTCCTAATGTAAATTGACTCTAACTTTATTACTAAAAATAAACTAAAGGCTGATTATTTCTTAAATCCGGTCAAAATGGGTGTTACTAAAGCGATTGTGAGATTCTTCCAAACTAATTGACTCCGTCTCGTCGAGATAGGCGATTTTCATATATAATATATTACAATCCGCCTTTCGGATTGGGAGATATAGTTATTTCTCTGCGGCCAGTCAATAATTCATCCGTAACAGCATTTGATTCGTGAATGTCCTACTTTTCCATGAATTTGCTCATTATGCATCCTACATCGTGTCGCCGCCATCGATAGGAAAAATAAGTCTCGATACCAATTAGCGTGGCGTGGAAGTGATAAACCTCGGAATCCACCATGGGGCGTTCCCTAAATTCACAAAGAATAATCTCTGAATTCACGAAAAACTTTGAATCCACGAAGAAAATATTAAAGAGGAATTTATTGATAAAAAGATATATAATTATAGGGTTACATGACTCTTCTTAAATAGAAAAAATAGACTCCTAATAAGACTAGAATTACAAAGAAATAAAAATATTAAATCTTGCCCTAAAAAGACTCCCTATAATAGAGGAAATAAATCAGTCCTAATTAAATTAAAATTGATTTTGTTTCCTAATCTAAATTGACTCTAAATTTATTACTAAAAATAAACTAAAGGCTGATTATTTCTGAAATCCTGCCAAAAATGGGTGTTACTGACGGGATTGTGGGATTCTGCCAAACTGATTGACTTCGTCTCGTCGAGATAGGTGTTCGCGGTAAAAGTCGGTTTGTTATTCATTGTTGTTGAACTTGTTTACAGCTTCTTGGGCCTACAACAAAATTCAAACAAAAAGAAATGCCTTTTATTTTAAGGCGTACAATGAAAACGAAAATTACAACTTCTTCCTTTTGTGAACAAACGCTCGGATCCGTTTATCGGGATCCTCGCTTGTGTGGGTTCTTCGCCTGTGCCGGGGACTTGAATCGTCCGTAGACCACCGCGCAATTCCGATCCAGGTGGAAGCCCGGGTTCTGAAACTACAGACGTGAAGGGGCTCGTTTCACGAAGGAAACGAAGCGCCTAAGGGGATCACACTCACGAAGGAGAGGATCGCCTTCGGGGATCACACTCACGAAGGAGAGGATCGCCGGAGCGGGTGAGATCTACTAGGAGAAATCACAGCGCTATTCTGTAGCCGACCCGAATTCGCTTACCCTGCAATTGTAGATCTGACGTCGACTGAACTCGTGCTCGTCGGTGCTTGGAACTGTGCGTCGACGGATCGAGAACTCTCTCACAAATATCAGAAAATCTGAGATCTCCGAAAATCCCGGAAATCCAGCCTGACCAACCTCGAAAAACCACCCCCCGAACTGAGGAAAACCCCCCCTATTTATAGGATGGGGGGTAGGCCGGGCCACAAGTGGCTCGGCCATGGTGGCCGAGCCACCTCGGCCACTTGGCCGAGGCCCCGTCTTCTTTTCCCGTCGTTTCGCCGTTTCGCCGTTTTCTCGGTCTTCCGGCGTAATTTTCCTCCGGTGACGTCGCTGTTGTGTTTGAGTCCGTATCCGATCAACTTTTAAAGCTCAATCGGCTTATTTGCGTTGACGGGCTAAGTACGGTTGATTCCGTCTCGTCGACGTTTGAGTTTAGTCAACTCGCCTCGTCGAACTTCGTCATCGGGTTTATTCCGCGATACGTCGTTTTGTTGACTCGTACGCCTTGTCGACTCACTTCATGCGTTCGTCGACTCGCTTTATGCGTTTTGCGGCGTAATCACGTCGTCAGCAGTTCTGGGTCGCGTTGTCCGATGGGTCGTCGGTTGTCAGCCCACCGTCACGAGTCTCGCTCGGGTACTGATAAGCGATTTTCAATGCCTACAATAGGCGATTTTCATATATAATATGTTAGAATCCGCCTTCCGGATTAGGAGATATTGTTGTTTTTCTGCGGCCAGTCAATATTTCATCCGTATCCGCATTTGACTCGTGAATCTCCCACTTTTCCATGAATTTGCTCATTATGCATCTTACATCAAATCCCAACACATTATGGGTACTTAATCCATGTTGCAATTCACTGAATTGTGTTGAAAGTCCCTCTTTCTAGAATATGTTCAGAATTTTATTAAGAGAACCCTTTCAACTGGAACTATGTGCCTTTCATTTTCCAAATAAAAAGTCACCTCCATATAAATCAGAAACTAAAGTTTATGAAAGCGGCTGAAAAATTATAACCAAATATGGTACTATACCGAGTTAAGCTTAACTTTTTCTTCAACAGAGGCTGTGAAACGATATTCTTGTTCCCAATATGCAGTTTCAAATGGAAATCGTTTCTCTCTCAGATTAAAGACGTGCATATTATCCATTGTAGTTTCCCATCACTTCATTCTAAATGAATCTCCTTTCATGTTCTCACAGTAAAATAAACGAAAACAAAGGATTTTACTCAACTTCAGAACAGATTTGAAGATTATAAATCCAATTTCAAAATATAAAAGAAGCCCTTCCATTTGAGTATCACTATTACTTTATAAGATGAAGATCAAATATTAAATATCTCCTCCCTGAGCTTTATCCACTTCCAATGTAACTATTTCCCACTCAATTGATTTCAACTATTCAACCATTCCACTGATAACAAAATTAACAGACTCGGACAAAATAATTTTCTATCAAAGCAGCAACAAAACTTTCACAAATTTTCTAAGCAGAAGCACATAAAGTTGAGATCTTTACTCAAATGATAAAAAAGAAAACAATAAGCGTTAAATCAAAATTTAATGGCATAAAGACGAAGATATTTGACCTGCATTGGCGACATCAAAAGCCGATGTACATGGACGGCCAACTAGAACTGAGGAGAGTGAGATTGGCATCGACGTTGAGGGCGTTCGCTTAGCTAGGGTTTGGATTTCGACGCGGGATCACCGAGGATGCAGAGGGATCGGAGAGGCTAGGGTTAGGGTTGACGACGCTGGGGATTCGGAGGAGGCCGCAGTCGAATATCTCTCTATTCTACAAGCAGAATTCTAATTTGTGTGATAAGGAGAGGGATGTGGTACTAAAGTTTAATAAACTTTTGGATGTTGAGTCTCTATTCTACAAGCAGAAGGCCAACATTGACTGGATTTTTCAAGGGGGGCCAGAATACTTCTATGTTCCATCAGTCTTTGGAAGAAAAATATCATGCAGACTCTAGCTTTATTCAATGATGTTGGAAGTAAACCTACTGAGCCAAAGGATATTGATCACTTTGCTTGTGTATCTGGACTAGTGGCAAATAAGGCTAATTAAGAGTAATGTGTATTTTGGAGGAGCAAGTGATGATCTTAAGCTAACTATTTTACAAGACTTGGGTTTTGTTGAAGCTATATTGCCTGCACATTATCTTGGGCTTCCCCTTGTGGACGGCTTGGTGGTGGGTTATTTCAACCTCCTATTCAAATAATGAGCTCAGAAATTTTTCCGGGAGAATTGCCTTGGTAAGATCAGTTCTATTTAGGGTCCAAGTCCTTGTACGAGTGGGTTTCTACTCCTTAAATTTGTTCTTAATTCTATTGATGCTATGTGCAGAAAAGTTTTGTGGGGTGGTCATGAGGAGAGGCACAAGATTAATTGCGCTTGATGCATGATCTGGTATTTATAAATCCAAGCAGTGTGGTGGTCTGGGGCTTTACAGTGTTGAAGGATGGAATTTGGCATCTATTGCAAAGCTTATTTAGGATATTCTCATTCCAAAAAGGACACACTTTGAATCAAATGGCTACATGAATCCTACTCAAGCATGTTAATGTTTGGGAGATTCAGTCTAAGGTAAATGATTCATGGCAATGAAAAAGAATAGTCAAAGTTAAAGACTAGTTATTTCTGCATTTGGGAGGTCCTGATGCTTGTGTGCAAAGTCTAGTTGCTTGCCGTGTTGGGGGTAAGTTCAAGATTTCTGGTGCTTATAATGCTCTTTATAATGTTGCTGATGTATACCATTAGCCTGCTCTTGTGTGGAATTCTTTGAATTTACCTAACCATTCTGTTATGGAATGGTTAGCTATGAGGAAGAGATTATTGACTCAAGAGAGATTAGTGAGGATGGGGATTATTCAGGAGAATTCCTATTACGTATGTAAACAGGCTCCTAAAAATTTTGATTATCTACTATTTTGCTGCTCTGTATCCAAGAGTGTATGGGAGGAGATTATTGGACTGCTATTAAGTCTTGGGGAACTACCAGATACATCAAAAAATCTATGAGAAAGAAATTTTTTTGTGCTTGCTTAGCTGCTTGTGTTTATCATAAGTGGAAAGAGAGGAATCAACAGGAGTTAGCAAATAAAGAAGCTACTATGGCATTGATGATTAAAGACATTAAAAGAGAAGTATTGGCAAGAGCTTTTCATCCTAGAATCCCATACCATGCTCTGATGTATCTAATGTATTAGTTTTGTTTTAATTCGTTGTTAGTTGAGATGTAAGAGATTTTTATCTTATTTGCATATTCCTGGTTACGTCCAGGAAGGGAGTTTTGTATCAAGTTTGCGCTTATTGCTCATTAGTAATGAAAATTTATTCACTTATCAAAAGAAAAATTTGTATCTTCATATAGCCAACTCTTACTAACAAATGTGAATTACCTAAAATTCACAAGCTAAGCTGGAAAATAACATCATATAAAATTAGGTTAATTAGATCGTTGGTCAATCTTGTATTTATCACTTAATTGAAAATTAACTTACCTATGTTTTAATTACTTAGTGGTTGGTCATGTAATTAAATATTAATTGATTCTAATCACTTCTAATGTTTTCCACAATTAAAATAACAATTGCTGATTTGGCATACAAAATTCTAGATTATTTGACATAATAATTTTTGTATCTATGAATAATATCTTGATCACTTATGGAAATAAAAATTTCACGATATATCAAGCTTTTATATTGCATAATTTTGTTACATTAGATATTTTGTTCTTTAAAATATTAACTCTGCATATTGAGTAAGCTATATAGCTTAAAATTAATCAAAATACACCACTCAAATGGACAAAAACATTAGAAGTAATTAGTTATACAATTAGTATTTAACTACATGGTTGACCATCTATTCTATTAAAATAGAGGTACGGAAGTCCAATTAAGAGATAATACAGTGACTAGAGATCCAATTAACCAATATACATTAAGCAAAACTAATTCCTATAGTTCCGAAACTAAATACATCTCTTAATTAAGCAATAAAATTTGGCAATTCAACTATGGTCAATCAAATTTAATTGGTTGGATACATCTCGCCTTTCAATCAAGTATTCATAATAATCAATTGGATGAGCATCAAGATGAGAAGATTATGACTTTTGAAAATCAATAATCAAATTGATTCTTTTAATCTTCTAGATAGAACTAGTAAAATTGTTATTTTTTCAGGATATTGTTACTTTTTTGAAAAGTATAAAAAGAATGTTTTGAAAAGATAATTATTTTACAAAGTTAATGACCAGAGTCGTGGACATTTCGAATGTGCTGGTATAAAATTTTGCTCACTTTGAAGATATATTTGTGCCTAAATTTGAAGCGGAGCTTCTAAGGGCATACTTTTGTACCTCCAAAGATTTTACGACGGCATATATCAATTTGCACAATGGTAAAACAAATGAAAAAGAAATTTCTTTAGACCTTTATAGAGTTCTAATTAATATAGATGATATTTTTAAGCGTTAGTTGCACTTAAATATTCTATTGTTTCACCAGCATTCCACTTAAATGACCCCATTTTTAACTTTTGCATTTAAATATCCTAAAATTTTTAAATGCTGCACGTTGATGTCCTAAAGCTTATAGAGTTAGTAAACTATTGTAACATTCATGGAATATTTCCATGTGACCTGTCACATGGTATTCTAGAGTCACTTCTTTTCCCCTCAAATTTCCTTAATTTACAAAAAATTACCCCTATATTTTATGATACCTGTTTGTTCCCTAATTCTAACCAAATTACCCCTATATTTTATGATACCTGTTTGTTCCCTAATTCTAACCTTATATATATATATATATATATATATATATATATATATATATATATATATATATATATATATAAAGGAAGCTCAATATGTTCAAGTCTGATCAAGCATTAGGGGTGTTAATACGAAAGAGATAATCTAATTTGGTAGAGGAGAGGAGCGATTAGGGTTCATCTTGATGATCTTTGGGTTGTCCCTAGAGATGAAATCCTAGCCCAAGATGTGATGCCCCAAGTGTGAATAGTCCCACATCGGGAAATGAGTGAAAAATTTAGTGGCTTAAATAGATAAGCCTAAGGCTCAAGTGTAACATTGGCTAGTCGATTTTGGCAATGGCTTGAGCCAAACAATGCGTTATGCTCGATGGATCCCACGGCTTACACTGCCCTAATGGGCCCATGGGCCCGGGGCGTAACAAATGGTATCAGAGCCAGATTTCGATCTTGAGACCTGTGGGTTATGGTATCAAGCCAAATTGCACAAATTCCCCTTATCCAAGATCAAATTTTGACAATACCCTATCCAATTGAGATTACAACTCCCTCTTCCTCTCTAGGCTATAGTAATTTTGGTGGGGATTTTTTCCGGATTAATTAAATGGACGGGTGTTTTCGTCTTTTGAAAATTATAATGATGTTTTTTAAATAGAAAGAACTTTAGGATATGAAAGTGCTGTGATTTGCAACTAGGACCATTTAAGTGCACAGTTGGTGGCACAGTAGGTCATTTAAGTGCTGTGATTTTAAATAGAAAGAACTTTTGAGCCGCTCGATCTTATTTCAAAAAATCAAATTTGTTTCCTATTGTGCAGTGACGAAGTGGAGCAAATGAATTAGAAAGAAAATGTACTTATTACAGATTTGCTATGAGAGTATAGCCCAAGAAATGTAATATAGCTCACATTTTCTTTAATTTCTATAACGTGCATGTAACCGTCAATCTAGCTACTTTCACCAATTTAACAAATGAAAATTTTGGTCAGGCAAAATACTCCATCAACATTTCTAATAATAGCTCAATTCATAACAAAGAGCATTAACATGAACGTAAGCACCATAAATCCCTTGGGTAAAAAATTAAAAGAAAGAAAGGAAACAAGAATTGAATTAATAAAGCGTTTGGCATGAGCAGTAGCTAAGCAGCAGGGGCAACATGTAGAATATCACCACCATCGCCACCATCGTCATCGTTGTTGTTGTGGTGGTGATGGTGAGAATGCAAGGAGATGGGGTTGCGAAGCTGGTTGAAGAAGGCCTCCGTAAAAGCGTGGAACTCGCGCTGCTGCCTTCATCGCTGGACCGAGCGCGTCACCAGAAGAAGGTGGATCGAGGGAACCAATCACTGCATTCCTCATACTGATATCTCCGAAGTAGAAATCGAATGAATCCATCGAGATGGCTCTGCTAGCTGATAAAGCTTTACGGGGTACGGATGGGCTGATGCTGGAGCTCACCGGAGAGCCGACTTGGATCGCACGTGACCACCGCCATTGGCAGCAGCCATGATAGCTTTGGATGGAAAAAGACTGCGAGAGACAGAGAGAGGACTGCATGAGAGGCTGCTGAATATTAAAAAGGGCAGGGGAGGAAAAGGACACTTGCCGGTCTTTTACTGGTTATTCTATTAATCAAAGGTCCCCACAACTTAGGGGCTGCTTGGTTGTCATTTTTTTAATGAAAAATATAAATCTCATTTTCTTTTTCCAAATTTAATAATCTAAAACAATTTCAGATTCACGATAAATAAAACAATGCAAGATCATATCATACAGATTATGTAATCTTTTACATAAGTTTTAGGAGTACCTCACTTTGAGCGGTCCAAATGTCTTGCCTCTATTCGATTCACTTTGCTCCTCCTCTAACTCTTTAGACCTTCACAGATTGCGGGAGATGATGGTCCTCCTTTTTTTCTAATCTGCTCTCTGAGAAATATCTTTTTAGGAAAAGAAAAAGAACGTCTGTGACTTCTGTATTTCTTTTCTCAGAGATAAGTTCCTATTTAAATGGAGCATATAGGTGGGATCTTATAGGGATTCATTCTCATAGCTATCAGATTTAAACTCATCTAGATTATCTCTAAAGATCTTATCCTTATCTCATAAGATCTCAAATCTCAACTGTTATATCTCTTGAGATTTTGCAGATAACTTTGATTTAAATTGATAATTGCAAATATACCCATCAACATATTTGCAAAGCAACACTAGAGAAAAATCTTTTTGCAAGTGAGTCCCTTTCTAGCACTTCTTTGCTAATAGGTCATTCCACTATTATCTTTATTCCAATATAAGTTCTGAGACATATTTATATATTTGTTGTCACTCTTATAACTTATATTTAATTCTATATTATATTGGATGCAATATATTCTTCTAATATATTATTTATGTATTTGATAAATCTTTTATCAAATCACACAACCAGCCGGGTTTAACATAGCCCAATATAACAATTAGAACAACTTGGAATAACAATATTCTTCATAAGATTAAATGTGGATTCCTTGTTAAGAATAACACATCTCATATAATATTTATGCAACCCAACAAGCCCATATACAGTCTTTCAATTAGACATCAATGGTTGGCTATATCAAAGTTAACATATCCACTATATAGTTAATGATATTCTTTCAGGTCTAAGGACCACTTTACAAGTATCTCTCATATTTCCTTGGCAGCAATGATTATTGAGAGGACTTATTACTGATCCAGTTCAACATATATACTTACTTATATATGTCCACGCATTCACTTAGTAATCCACTATTACAAATGGTTGAGACAAACCATCCCATAAATATGATGGTGTAACACATGTTAGTTTCCAAGTGAAATGCCCATCTTTTCACTTAACTAAGAAGATTAAGATTAAGTCATTAGAAAACATCTTTGTCTCTACCTTTATGATTCACCAATCATAACTAACTTTCTTTAACTTTAATCTCAGGCAATTTATTATTGTACTCATTAACAATCATTCACATGTAAGAATAAATAAACTATAATTTATTAGTACATGAAACAAAATAAATAAATTGGCTTTGTAGGGCATGTATGTCTAATAATTTTTTGGATGGAAAGCTAGAGGAAGCTGGCAGATGTTGGGGTTCATAGCCTACTTTACCTATTTTACTGTGTTTGGTTGTACTAAAAACAAGTTTAATATGGCAATAACACTGCTTATGTGTCAAGGAAAGTAAAATCCTCTCAAAATGAAATGATTTCAACAGAAAGCTCACACATTGTCAGGGAGAAGGAATAAAAAAATAAAAAGCATACCAATCCCTCTTGCCTTCTCCTCCATGATCTCCTCTTGCAGCCATGAAATAAATCATCTCTTCTATCTAATTTACCAACAACCTTATCAAAATAACAAAGGTGAAGAAGGGGGGATGAGTGGGTGGGAGCATACAAGGATCGGAGGGGACAAGGGGATGAAATTTAACTAGCAACATCTCATCTTGAACCGCATCACGAAGTAAAATTATAAGGAAAAATAGCACTGGGCTTTGAAAGCTTAATACCCATCTCCAAAGAATTAAAATTGGCACATACATGATTTAAACATTTAATTAGTTATTAAATATTTCTAATTAAAATGAAAAGCTGAGTTTTTTTAATAAAAAACCTGTTTATTTCACTTTGGTACCCAAAGTTCATCCACATTTTCACTTTGATACCCAAATTTAATGGGATATATCAAAGTGAAATGGAATTGAAACTTTAGGATATTAACGCCAAAAAAAAAATACTTTGAGGATATAAGTGAGATGAAACTGAAAGTGTGGGGTATCAAAATGTTAATAACATACTTTTGGGGTATTAAAATGATAGTGTGGGTAAACTTTAAAGTACTGAAGTGAAATTAGGCCAAAACATATAATAATTAAATTTGGAACATGTTTGAGAAGATATCACATAGTTTAAGCTCCTCAATGAAGAGAACGAGAAGGTGAGAGACATAGACTTGTAACATGTACTAATTTAATTGTAATATTTCAATTCATTAACACATGAAAAAAAATTATGAAAGTTAGTTAATTATAATATTTTAATTCGTTAACACATTAAAAACCAATTTTTCTTGTCATCCATGACGGTAATACCCTCTCGCAAATCTCCCTTCTCGACCCTAGCACGAATTTGGCATGGACGATTATACCCTCTCGCATACCCCGATTTAATGAAAGGGTAGTCTTGTCCTAAACGAGCTTCATGGTGGGATGTCAGAAACGACCTAACAAACTAGGGGCGAATTCCCCGAGAGAGAGAGAGAGGGGATAAAAATTTAAAAAAAAACTCTCGCTTGAGGATGCACGTGGAAGCATCACAACTGTTCATCTCCATCTCTTTATTTCAATTTTCCATATTTATTTATTTATTTTCAAATAACGATTCTCTTTTGCTAGCTACTTCATACATGGCAGGATCTTGGACGTTGTTAATCTACTGATCACTCCTTTTTGAAAAATAAATAAACAAGATGTTGTGGTTTTATAAAGGCTAAATATCATAAAACTCCCCTTAACTTTGAATGATTATCAGAAAACCCTCTTAACTTTGAGATTTTATCAGAAAACCCTCCCCTAAATTAGGGAGGTTTTCTGATAAAATTTCAAATTTAAAGGAGATTTTCTGATAAAATCTGAAAGTTAAAGGGGGTTTTGTGATAATCCCGATACTTAAGGGGGGTTTTGTGATATTTTGAAAGTTAAAAGATGCTTTCCGATAATTGTCCAAAGTTAAGGGGGAGTTTTCTGATATTTAGCCTTTTATAAATGTAGTGTAAACTCTCTCTTTTATTTTCTTACTTGAAAAATAAAATTACTATCATTACTATGGAAAATACTGTAAGACTTCATGGCGTCAAGCCACAGAATCACGCACTAATTGCAGACATCATTTTCCTGATTTTTCATTATTGGTTAATTCGACATTTTTCAAGAACTTAATAAGAGAGATCAAAATTTTAATACATCAATAAAAAAATCATAGAATAACATAGCTTTTTGTCATGCGACATTGACGGAAATACCTAAAATTTGACCGGCAGTGTATCCACAATGGGGATAATCCCCTTAATTGCACATAGGCCCCCTTTAGTATCGTCTCTTCTGAACTTGCAACCCTTTAGTTTCACGGTTGCAGATAGACCCGGGGTTTAATCTTTTGACACTTTTGCCTTTGGTGAAATTTTGGTGGATATCCCCCCAGATGAAATAAATGAGTCTATTTGAGGGTAAAATAGTCAGATTATTAACCAAAAGAGTCTATCTACAACAATGAAACTATATATGTGGGTACGACTACGACTAGGGGTCCATGAGCAGTTAACACTATTTTTTTGTTGGCTATATAAGACCATAGAGATCGGGGAAAATCCTCTCCCTTATTTTTGCCTGATTATAATCCTGCATTAGAAAATAATTTTTTTCGTTGACTTTCTTTTTTTTGTCATCTCTTCTGTTTTTTAAATTGAAGTTCAACGATTTCATTAGTGACAAAAGTGTTTACTGGTTTCACTTCATTTCCTCTGAGCTGTACTATTAAAAAGTTTAGGAGGTGAATAAGAGGCAAAATTAACTAAAGCACTATTTTAATATGGAGATAGAAATTAAAAATTAGACTGTCCCTCAAGTTAATTAAAAGGATTATTTGTTACAAAGGAGATCGTTCGACCGATGTCTGATCAGCAAAACCCATGCAAATTTAATAGCAAGTTAAGTTTACGAAACGAGCCAGGGAAGCTTTACAATATGCGAGCTAAATGGTCAATTCTTTTTTTTTTTTCCCTAATAAGAGAACCATAAAGACATATGTACCCCTTTAATCATGGGTATTTGCAAAAAAATACCCCCCAAATCTTAGTATTTCTAAAACTACCCTTCATATCATCAACTTTGTGAGGAAAAATCCTAAAATCAACTAATCAACTTGATTCTAAAATTTTAGCTATTTTGTTGATAACTTTTACTGTGCGATTATAAATTATCTTATCAAAGTTAATGATTAATTGCTTTGAGGATATTTTTTTCTAAAATTGAAGATTTAAGGGTAGTTTTGCAAATACTGAGATTTAAAGGGTATTTTGCAAATACCTATGATTTAGGAGGTATATATGCAAATAACCCTAATTTAAAAGAACAGCGCAGCTCGATATACTTTCATGAGAATTACTACACGTTATCAGTATGACGCTCAACTTGTAGGTCATGAATAAATACATTTCCAAAAGGACCAAGACTGTAAAAAGATACACAAGCAAAGGATTTTGTTTGCTTTTAGCTCCAACGAATGTAATGTCCTATTACATCTCTAATATATGTAACTACTTGTACACATGAAATGTGCCAAACTTTTAGGGGAATCAACTAAAAGAAAAGGAAACAGGGAAGATATATCCCAGTCAATCAGCCATATAATTGTTGTACTGAATAATAGTAGCCGCATCATAAAAATCATGCAAACAAAATCTGAAAAATAAACTAATTAAGAGTACTGTATGGACAATCAATTTAATTATAACTGGACATTGTGTTAAATTAATGCCGCACAGCTTAGTAAGAATTACACGCCGCACCCAAATCTTCCTTCTTTTGGACGTTAGCTCAAATTTAGCTCCCAAGTTTAGTTTGTATGGACGATTGTACCCCCATTATTTCCTAAACTTTATAGAGCTTTTGTAGAGTTAACATAAAATATTTGTGGGTAATTTTGTACCAAGGTGAGTAAGATCACATGCTGTCATATCAGAAACCTCATATCAGAAACCTCAGGGCAATGGCATGGGGAGAGTACAGATCCTATCAGAACGCCCCGTACGGTGCAGGATATTCTGAGCCACTGATTTATGGAAGTGCAGGGGCACTTCCGTAAATAAGTGGGAGAGCGGGTAACTATCAGAACCCTGCACCGTGCAGGGTTTTGATAGGATCTGTACTCGGCATGGGGATAGAGATGCAGTGGGAAGCGTACGTATTCTCTTTCTTTTTTTTTTGTTAATAATTAATTAATTAATTAATTTTCTGCTATTTTGTTAAATGTTTTTAATCTAGCTACTAGTCAAAATCCCTCGTCTATCGATTTTCCTTATTTCTTGATGATTGGACCGTAAAGATTGAATTTCAACTTAATTCTTTTATGTATGAATTTCTTCTTAAATTAAGATAAAATGCAAAATAATCTAAAAGGTATGTTTTGTTATTGAAATAAAATATACAATTAAAGTAAAGGGTCTTACAACAAATTAAAAGTAGGCGTTCACTCAAACTAGTAGCCTTAAAACAATTTAAAATTGGATATAAAAGACATATTACAAGTTTACCATGACTTTACCTCCAAGAAATATAATAATATATAGCAATCATCTATATAACCATTAATCTACTTTTCATCAATTTAAAATGAGGAAATATATAGGTCGACCAAGATTTAGGACCAACTAAAAAGGAGCAAGATGGAAAAAATATCCCAAGCAATTCACCAACATTTATAAATTCTATTAATATCTTCAAAACAAATTAAAACTGCTCGCATACATCATAACCATGGATGTTGGGGGTATATAGTACGCATTTTAGATCAGCATATATGCATTTTTTTTTCCAGTTGAACTTACTCTCACGGTAAAAGGACGAAACGAAGAAATGAAGCATTTGGCATGATCATGGTTGCGTACAAATTAAGCAGCAGGAGCAGCATCAGGAACACCGTCATGAGCATCATCGTCATCATAAGCATCAGCATCAGCGACATCATCATCAGCATCATCATCAGGAACACCATCATGAGCATCATCATAAGCATCATCATCACCAGCATCATCAGCAGCAGCATCATCAACATCAGCATCAACATCATCGATCACCTCCCCTCTTGCCTCAGCAGTGAGAGTCACGAACCGGTGGACGGCGTTCATCACCCGACCGGCGTTGTCGATGCCTCTGAAGTAGAACTCAACCGAGTCCATCGAAACGGAGCGCCTAAGAAGAGAGAAAAATCCGTGAGGGCGAATGGGCCTGTGTCGGAGCTCAGCGGGGACTGCTAGCTGCGGGTCCGATCTGGACCGCAGGTGGCCACGCATCCAAAGATCGAAAACAGCGTCGAGGTGGTCCCTTCTGCCTTTCATTGTCCTCTTCACGAACTTACTGACTTCCTCCATCGCCTCGGCGCCGCCCATGCCTCCGAAGTAGAAATCGACGGAATCCATGGAAATGGATTGCCGGAGGACGCCGAAGCCGCGACGCCGGATGGGCTCGTGACCGGTTAAAACCTGGGCCGGTTCGGATTTGGATCGCACGTGACCACTGCCACCGCCATTAGCAGCCGCCATGGTAGCCTAGGTTGCTGGATTTGGATTTTTGGGGCAGAGAGAGAGGAGAGAGAGAGTAACAGTGCAAGGGAAGTTGCTCAAATATAAAGGGCAGAGGGGGGCACGTGTCAATTCTCTATTGGATATACGTTTTTATTAATACCCCAAAACTCAAAAATAATTACAGGCTGTGTCCCGATGTCTATTCCGTTTGACGATTATACCCTCTCGTGTTTGGGAATCTTACACGAATATTAGGCGTAGTTATGTCTTAAGGATACTATGGGTAGGGCCCCTGTGGGGTGCAGCTGGAATGTCAGTAACGACCTCGTACGGTCTGCCAGAGAAGCATCTAGATCGGTCGTCTCTATTCCTTTGTTCCACTTTTCCTGGCATATTGAATTTCAAATAATCATTCAATTTCGCTTGCTACTTTACACGTGGCATTATTCCCTCGTTATATTTCTGATTTTTTTTCTTATATTTCTTGAGAATATAATGTTCTCAACGCTCTCAGTTTATCGGTTGAAGTTGAACCCAATTATTTGAACTCCAAAAACTAGGATAATATTTGTGCTATAAAGTTTCTGCTATTAATAGATTGTGATCGAAGAATACTAATATTTGAGATTCTCATTTTGGGCTTTGTAGGCAACGACGTTAACAAACGTGGGATATTTTATAAAAAAAAAGCATTTTGATTGTCTTCAACATCCAGCAAGGGCTCTGAATTCCGTTAAATAAATACCCTTAGAATTTAGTAAAAATTACAAATTCTTACTTTTGAACGTTGGTGACAGTTGCATGGACGGTTATACCCTCTCCGGTTCCTTTATTTCAATGGTTTTTTGGATAGTTTACACAAATATGTGTGAGTAGTTTTGTATGAAGGTCATCTTTTTATTTTTTTTGTTTTCTATTTATATATATTAACCTTAGTCTATCTTGTAAAATATTTTTTATTTATTAGTTTAAACTCCGTTCTTCTTATTGAATTTCCTTCTTTTGTCATGTTGCTTAAATTGAAATAAGTACGTATTACAAGTTTGCTATGACTTTAGCTCCAAGAAATATAAAATATATAACTCGCTTAATGTAAAATGAGGAAATATTAGAAGGAAAATTAATTAGGACAAACTATAAAAAGAACAAGATCCCAAGAAATTATAAGCCAAACAATTAATCCCACCAACATTTATAATAACAGATTCATAACAAACATCCATCAGCAACATAAATATATAGAGCAGTGTAACTATGGAGTAATCATAAAAAAGAGATGAAGCAATATATGGATAGATAAGATTTAAGAGATGGAGAAATAAAATTTTATTACATATCTGTCCGTCCATTTAAACTACTGATCTATGGTAAAAGGAAGCAAACATTTGAACGAGCTGGTTAACGAAGCAAATATTACTAATTAATTAAGCAGCAGGAGTAGCGTCAGGAACAGCACCGGCATCGATATCGCCGTCGTTGACGTCGTCGTTGTGATGAGGCCTGTTGTACAAGGTGTCGCAGTAGGGGGTACGCCCCTCCCTTCTGCGCTGGCCGATGTGCATCATCAGCTCGCGTGCGGACTCCATCACTCCAGCCCTGAGCCCCGTGTCTCCGCAGCAGAAATCGAACGAATCCATCGAAATGGACCGGTAGATTAGTCCCTCTGGACCTCGGATTGGCTGGCGCTCGATCTCGCCGGAGAGTATCACGGGATCGGAGTTGGAGCGCACGTGACCGCCACCACCTCCACCATTAGCAGCAGCAGCAGCAGCCATTCTGGATCTTACTACAGCTGGATTTTTTTGGACCGGGGAGAGATAGAGAGAGATTGGTACTGGTGCAAGCGAGGGTGCCCAAATATAAAGGGAAGGGAAGGACGCGTGCCTATGTGCTATTAGTTAGTTATTCTCTTCTTTAAATTGCGCTCGAGTTTAGCAGTAATTACAGACTTTGCCCCGAATCTTTTTTTACTTGGGCAGTTGGGCGTTTATTTGCCGCCCTCGTCAATGGACCATTATTCCCGTCACTGTTTCCAACTTTAAAGATGGGTTTGCGGACAGTTTACGTATATGAATGGGGGGTAGTTATGTCCCAAAGGGAAGAAGGATTGTGAGAGTGATATGCGGGCTGAGGTGTCAGAAACGGCATTGCAGGGTTGGCAGCTGGATAAGCGTGACAGCATCCCAACCGTTCATCTTTAGCCTTTTATTTTATTTTTTCCCATTTTCATTTCAGTTCATGGTATTATTTAGTTTTGCTTGCTACTGTACACGTGGCGGAACTTTGGACCGTATGGACGTGATTCTTCTGAGTAACTTCCAGAGAATAAATTAACGAGAATTTACGGTTTTATTAATGTGGGATAACTACTACCTGTCCCTTTTTTTTCCCTTGAATAATAATTTTACTTTCATTATTAAATAAAACAATATTGTAAGAATACAATCACGAGATATGCATGCGTGATGAGTCATATATTGCAGTTTATTCTCATGAAGATTTCCAGAAACAATATCGTAGTATATCTAGTGCTAAATTTTTAGTGTAGCGAAAAGCTTTTCGGATATAGGGGTAGAATATATCATTCCACAAAACGACAAACAAAAGTCATAGAAAACTGAGTATCAAAGAGAAACTTTCATGACTCGTATTTGATTAAACAAGAAGTGGCAAAATAGAGATCACGGCTTTATATATACAGCCAGATTTTGAATGACAATTTTTTTTTATACGGTTAACATACATAAAAAATTGTATCATAGGCGCGACTGAAAAAGAAAATGTAGCTAGGGACTGGATGGATATTTTAATTAGTAGAGAAGTATATTTTATTTAATTAGAAACACACTAGAACGCATGCAGTTGAACTGCTCATGGCAAGAGGAATTTTAGTAAGGAAGGATCGGTGGGGCATGGACCATTATACCCTCTTTCGTTCCCCGAATTTAACAAAGGGTAGTTTTGTCCAAGGATATAATACTGAGCTGCAGGCTGCGATGTCAGAAACGTCTTAACAAACTCTCGCGTGCTGATGCACGTGGTCACCACCGTTATTCTCCGTCTCTTTGTTTGCATTCTTGCTACAACTCTATTTTGCTTGTTTTTCTTAAAAAAAAAAAAAGGAAAAAGAAAGAAAGAAACTCTATTTTGCTTTGCTAATTTATAAATGCAGAGTAAATATCCCTTTCTCCCAACTTGAAAAAAAAAGCTACATCAAGCTGTTAAATTAGTCACGCTGTAATTGCAACCAGTACTTTACTAATTCTCATTATTGATTAGACCTTTTTGAAGAACTCAAGAGAGATTAAAATTTTAGTACATTGAAAAAAAGCCTATAATAGCATGACTTTTGTCATTTCTCATCGTTAGAGATACTTAAATTTGAGAGCCCGACTCATTGGCACCAAAGTGGCATACATCAATACAACAGGAGGAAGTCATGTGACACAAATCACTTATAAATAATTATATATGAGTAGGTTATGAGATGTTATGTGTCATGCACCTAGCCTATTTCTATTGGGTAAGATATGCCACTTGGTGCTCATGAAGAATATGTGAATTTATCCTTAATTGCACATGGACCTCTTGTAATATCCCTCTTTTAACCATAAAGCCCTTTAATTCCATTGTTGCAATTACACCCTTTAACTCTAAGTTAACGCTAAGTGAAATTAGTTGGTCTATCTGACATCTGTAAAGATAGACCAGAGTATCAACCAGCATATGATTCTAGCTACTGAATAATAGTTGTCGCATCGCCAAAATCATGCACAAAAGTGGACTTTAAGGGAGTACGAACAATCAATTTGTTAGTGGATATATTAAGTTAAATAAATGCCCCACAACTTAATAATAATTACACGTGGGGCCCCCAAATCCTCCTTTTTGGACGTTACCTCAAGTCTGGCGCCAAGTTCAGTGTGGATACATGAACGATTATACCCTACTTCACTCGTAAAAGTCATAAAATATTTGTGAGTATTTTTGTCATATCAGAAATCTTGGTGTGCACAAGCCTAGGTTTTTTTTTTAATAAACAAACTTGTGCAATTTTGTACGTCTTGTTTATTTAATAGTGAAAACCCCTTTATTCTTCTCGTTTTTCTTTCTTTCTTGATTTTTGTACTGTAAAGATTGAATAGTGACTAATTAATTTTAAGTGCGAATTTCTTCTTATAAAAAAATAATAAAAGGCAAAATAATCTAAAAGGTCAATTTTATTATTGAAATAAAATCTACAAAAAGTATAGGCCTTCGCTCAAACTAGTAGCATGTTAAGAGTGATGATACAATTTAAAATATTGAAACAAGTACATATTAAAAGTTTGCCGTGCCTTTAGCTCCAGGTAATTAATGTAATAGGCCGTATGGCTTGCTTTTTTATTTTTATTTTTCCTACTATGGGATATAACCAGTAATTCACTTTCACCAATTTAAGAATAGGGAAACAGATGAGAACAAACCAATTAAAAAGAACAAGATGAAGAAATATCCCAAACAATCATCGGCGGAGGAAATATCCCAAACAAGATGAGGATTTGGATCGCACGTGACCACCACCACCACCATCATCATCGGCGGAGGAGGAGGAGGAGGGCAGCCAAAGGCGGAGAACAGCATCGATCCTGTCCCTTCTGGCATCGACAGTGCTCGTCACGAACTGCTTCACCGCCTCCATCGCCCCGTCGTTGTCGAAGCCTCCGAAGTAGAAATAAACGGAGTCGATGGAAATGGATCTCCGGCGGACGCCGAAGCCGTGAGGACGGATGCGCTCGTGATCCGGTAAAAGCTGGGACGGGTCGGATTTGGATCGCACGTGACCCACACCACCGCCGCCGCCGTTAGGAGCCATGTGAGTCTCGGGTTACTGGATTTGGATATGGAGAGAGAGAAAGAGAGAGAGGGAGTATCACATAAGTATATATTACTTATTTATAAATCATTATTATATAGTAATATATGTATTTGTTACATACTTATATTATGCTTATTTAAGTATAGTTATATACTTTATTTATATGATATACTTTTATATATTATACTAGATGCAATATACTTATATATAATTATACTTATGTACTTATATAAAATATACTTATATATAATTATACTTATGTACTTATATAAAATATACTTATATATAATTATACTTATGTACTTATATAAAATATACTTATATATAATTATACTTATGTACTTATATAAAATATACTTATATATAATTATACTTATGTACTTATATAAAATATACTTATATATAATTATACTTATGTACTTATATAAAATATACTTATATAACTATAAGTCTATAATATATACATATAAGTATACTTATAACTACATTACATATATTTTGGGACTTCAACTCGAATTTGGCGCCACAAGGGTCAGTGTTGCATGGACGATTATACACACTCTCATTACTGATATTTTGGAGAGTTTACACAAGTGGATGGGTAGTTTTGTACCAAAAGGTGCAGGCTGTGTCATGTTAAAATCTCAGAGCTGATAGAGAATCAGGGATGTAGCTAAGGCCGACGTTTTTATTTATTTATTTTCTTTGTGTATTAACTTTCTTGTATCTTTTCGATATTTTTATTTATTAGTGAAAACCCCTTTCTTCTTCTTGATTTTCGTTCTTTCTTGATGTTTGGATGGTGTAGATTGAATTTTACTCAATGCTTTTACGTATGAATTTCGTCTAAAAATAAAAATAAAAGCCAAATTGACTTTTATTATTAAAATAAAATCTACAATTGAGTATATGTTTTACTATAAGAGGTCTTAAACCGAATCCGTGAGAACAACAAATTTTGGCCTTCTCTCAAACTAGTAAGCCTGTGAAGCATAATACAATTTAAAATATTGAAACAAGTACATATTAAAAGTTTGCCGTGCCTTTAGCTCCAGGTAATTAATGTAATAGGCCGTATGGCTTGCTTTTTATTTTTATTTTTGTTTTTATATAAAAATTGCTTAAAATTAGATTAATCTTATTATATTTATATAAGTATGTATTAGTATATACTTACATATTAGTATATAGCTATATATTATATGTAAGTATATTGTATATATTTATAAGTTATAACTTGAGAGAGAGAGAGAGAGTATCACATAAGTATATATTACTTATTTATAAATCATTATTATATAGTAATATATGTATTTGTTACATACTTATATTATGCTTATTTAAGTATAGTTATATACTTTATTTATATGATATACTTTTATATATTATACTAGATGCAATATACTTATATATAATTATACTTATGTACTTATATAAAATATACTTATATAACTATAAGTCTATAATATATACATATAAGTATACTTATAACTACATTACATATATTTTGGGACTTCAACTCGAATTTGGCGCCACAAGGGTCAGTGTTGCATGGACGATTATACACACTCTCATTACTGATATTTTTGGAGAGTTTACACAAGTGGATGGGTAGTTTTGTACCAAAAGGTGCAGGCTGTGTCATGTTAAAATCTCAGAGCTGATAGAGAATCAGGGATGTAGCTAAGGCCGACGTTTTTATTTATTTATTTATTTTCTTTGTGTATTAACTTTCTTGTATCTTTTCGATATTTTTATTTATTAGTGAAAACCCCTTTCTTCTTCTTGATTTTCGTTCTTTCTTGATGTTTGGATGGTGTAGATTGAATTTTACTCAATGCTTTTACGTATGAATTTCGTCTAAAAATAAAAATAAAAGCCAAATTGACTTTTATTATTAAAATAAAATCTACAATTGAGTATATGTTTTTACTATAAGAGGTCTTAAACCGAATCCGTGAGAACAACAAATTTTGGCCTTCTCTCAAACTAGTAAGCCTGTGAAGCATAATACAATTTAAAAATTGAAACAAGTACTTTTTTTTTTTGGGGTGGGGGGTGGATGTTTACAAGTTTGCCATGACTTTATCCCCAAGAAAAGACATAAATATACATAGCTCTCCTTTCCTTTTTTTTGTTTTATATAACCATTAACGCCCTTAAACCAATCTAAAAATAAGGTAGATGAGTTTTAGGACAAACTAAATAGAACAAGACCAAGAAAATTTCCAAACAGTCTGCCCACATTTCTAATAGAGAAAAATGCTTTTAGGCGCTAATTTCATAAATAGAATGTGACTAAGCCCCAGATTTAGTCAACATGTGCCCCAATGCCCAATCCCAAAGTAGGTTTGAATTGCAATTAACCCCCAATATTCGGTTTCAACTCATCATTGGTTTTAGAAAAGGTTTTTTCCCGTTTTACCCCTAACTACAACACGTTTTATCCCTGACTTGCCCATTTGTCAACTCGCCCCTTTATTGATTATAAAAATTTCTAAAACTTTCTAGGGAATTTTCGGTAAATATTTGGAATTTTCTTGCAATTTCTAAAACTTTTTGGGGGATTTTTCTGCAATATTTGGGAGACCATTTGCAATTTTAGAAACTTTCTGGGAGATTTTTGCGAGTTTTTAGGGGTCATTAGCAAATTTCTAGAACTTCTTGGGGGATTTTCTATAATTTTTGGGGTAATTTGAAATTTCTAAAACTTTGGAGGTGTTCAACAATTATTTGGGGAATCATTTGCAATCTCAGGAACTTTTTGGGGATTTTTATAATTTTCGGGAGTTATGCAACTTCTAAAACTTTCTGGGGTGTTTTCTACAGTTAGGTTATTTGCTATTTCTAAAACTTTCAGCGGGATTTTCTATAACCTTTTGGGGTTATTTGTAATTTTATAAATTTCAAGGGTTAAATTTATTTATTACTTGTTAAACTTATGAGTTAGTTGGCAAACTTATTAGTTAGTTGTTAAACTTATGTGTTAATTATTAGAATTACCTTATGAGTTAGTTGTTAAAAATATGAGATAGATATTATACTTATTAAACTTAAGGAGAAGAGATCCTTTGCATTAATGATTGTAGAGGATGCCTACAATCACTTAAGTGGACCAATAATATTGGTTTATCTAATGGGCCTCATAAGTAAAAGATTTTATGTATGAATATCGTCCAAAAATAAAAATAAAATTAAAAGGCGAAAAAATAATAAAAAAGATTGACTTTTATTGTTAAAATAAAATCTACCATTGAATGTTTGTTTTCACTGAAAGAGGTCGTCTTAGACCGAATCTTGTGACAACAACAAAAATTGGCCCAATTCTCAAACGCACATTCATACATTCGTCCAGTTGAACTACTCATGGTTAAAAGGAAACAAGATTTGAGGTGACAAATCAAGCAAATACCATACATACATACTAAGCAGCAGGAGCAGCATCTGGAAGACCATCATCAGCATATTCCTCAATATCATCCTGGCTGACATCGTCGAAATGGTGAGGCCTGTTGAACTGGAAGTCGGTGAAGCGGGGACGCCCCTCCCTTCTGCGCTGGATGATGTGGGTGATTAAGTGGTAGGCGGACTCCGTCACTTCATCCCTGAGCTCCATTTCCCGGTAGTAGAAGTCGAACGAATCCATCGAGATGGATCGGCGGAGTAGCCCTTCTGGCGCTCGGATGGGCTGCAGGCGACCGGAGAGTATCACGGGATCGGATTGGCAGCGCACGTGACCGCCACCGCCACCGCCACCACCACCATTAGCAGCAGCAGCAGCCATTCTCGATTTTCGTATGGAGAGCGTGAGAGAGTAGTGCTGGTGCGAGCAAGGCTGCTCGAATATAAAGGAGATGGGGAGGGACGCGTGTCAATTTGCTATTAGCAATTACCTTTTGTAAATGCCATTCGAGTTGATTAATAATTACAGTCTGTGCCCCGAATCTTCTTCCTTGGCGTTATTGTTATACTTTTCACATCATCACATAGACGATTATACCCTCCATTATTTGGTGATTTTACGATGGATTTGCGAACAGTTTACATAAAAATAAGGGGGTAATTATGTCCCGAGTGCAGAAGGATGGTGGTAGTTGCTGTGCGGGCAGAGTTGTCAGAAACGGCCTCGCATGGTTGGCAGCTGGATTAACGTGACAACCGTTCGTCTCTATCACTTTATTTTATTTTATTTTTTCATTTTCATATGAAATTTCAAAGTACTATTTAGTTTTGCTTGCTACTGTATACGTGGCAGACCTTAGGCTGTATAACTTTCGGAGAATAATTAAACGAAAAATTGTGGTTTTTATTAATGTTGCTTTTATTATTAAAGATTAAAGAAACAATATTGCATTGTAAGGATACAATCACCATATGCACGAGCGAAGAGTAACATATTTTACTTTAAATTGTCCCTTAAAAAGATTTCTAGAAATAATATCATTGTGTATCTAAATTTTTAAAGTAGCAAAAAGCTACTAGAACATATCATTCTACGACAGACCAAATACATAGAGAAGTGGAAAATTGAGAGAAACTTTCTTGAATATTGCATTGTAAGGACAAGAGCAAGGAAACAAACATTTGATGATATCTAATTACTAATGAAGCATTAGGCATCAGTAGTAGCTATGCAGCAGGAGCAACATCAGGACTATCACCATCATCACCTCCATCAATATCCAGATGGTCTTCGTCTTCATCATCGTCGTCATCACTATCTTCATCAACATCTAGATCACCATCAGCACTACCACCGTCGTCATCACAATCTTCATCAACATCTGGATCACCATCAGCACTAGCACCATCATCAATGTCGTAGTCGTCCTCATCGTAATCATCATCATCAATATATATACCGAAGTCAACGGGTTCGGGGAGGCGGCTGAACAAGTTCTCCATAAAGGATCGACGCCTCTGCCTCCAGTCCTCCACCGCCTGCATCACGGACTGGTAAGAGGACTCCATGAATTCAGCCTTTTTGTTGCCTCGGAAGTAGAAATCGAACGAATCCAGCGAAATGGATCGCCGGCGTAATCCTTCCGGAGCTCGGGTGGGCTCTTGTTGGAGCTCGCCGGGGACTATCACGGGCTCTGACTTGGATCGCACGTGACCACCGGCACCTCCGCCATTAGCAGCAGCCATTTCTCCTGGATTTTTACTGGATTCGATTTTGGATGCAGTGAGAAGAGTAGCAGCGTTGCTGGTGGCTATATAAAAGGAGAATATGGACACGCGTCAATTTATAAGTCGATGTTCTTCAGCAGAAATGCCATTATTTTCATTCATAATTACAGGCGGTGCCCCAAATCTGTGAGTTGGAACTTGATAATACCCTCACATGTCGCTACCAAATAATATCAGATGCATATTCTAAACTTCCACACCTAAATATTCTGGTTAAAGAAGTTTGAATAGAATTAGCGTAAAAAAACCCAGCATAATTACAATCCCTAACGTAATCAATTAATTCAAGCAATAATATCATGAAATTCATTTTCTCCACCTGTGTATACATTTCTATCTTCTTTAATCTAGAAATCTCTAAAAAAGATCATGAAAAAACCATTAGTACTCTGCCATTCAAGGCACGCGGCTCCTCTCCATCACCCTGAACCAAACACAAAATTTTGGACACGGAGAAAAGGAACTAAAATGAAAGATGAGCTAATATTGATATAGAGTTAACATGATGTTGTAAAGATTTTATTCAGCAGTACAAGAGAAAAAAAAATGGAAAAAAAGAATCTAATTCTTAACCAAAATTTGTATAACAAGAAGAAAAAAAAAAAACTTGGCCCACGGTCATTGTTATTAGAAACTCGATGATGAGAAATTACAACTTGATTTTTCTACAGCCAGTTCATGAACGATCATAAGATGTAATTTGGCAATTTCAGGAAAAACAAAGAGCATGACTTATACTGAAAAAGCACTAGAAAAGTGTTAGTTTTTTTTTAATATTTATTGATTATATATGAAACAAAACTCAATATAAATTGCACCAGCATTAAGGATGACATTTAACCTGTGCTAAATCCGAAGCATCGTCCCAAGGTTGAAATTTCTTATTAGAATGACAGCACCGAACTCAAAATACCCGGTGGCAAAGGCATCAACTTTTTGAACTTACTCTTGAAAATACAAAATTGGGAAATACAATTAAATTAACAGTTGGTATATTAATCTACTATTCTTTTCATGTAAATTTTTAGTATAAACATCACTAGTGGAAAACTAAGCATTCTTGACGGGGTTTCCCGTCAGGAATGCCACAAATGCCGTCAGCGATGACTATCAGCGGCGGCATGCGTCGATGATAACCCGTCGGTAAAGTCCCGTCGGTAACATCCACGGCGGGTAGCCGTCAGTAATAGCTAATACTGACGGCAATTCGTTGACGGCAAGTGCCGTCACAGATGTTTGACCATCAGTGACGGGAACCCCGTCAGGGATGTTTTCATATCGGTGACGGCCATACCGTCAGCAATGAATATCACCCGTCAGCGATGATTAAACATCGCCGACGGCTTGACCGTCAGCGATATATATCAGCGGCGGTCAAGCCGTCGGCGATATATATCAGCGGCGGTCAAGCCGTCGGCGATATATATCAGCGGCGGTCAAGCCGTCGGCGATATATATCAGCGGCGGTCAAGCCGTCGGCGATATATATCAGCGGCGGGAGTCCGTCGGCGATGATTGCGGTGGTAAAAAATTTCCGATTTCACGATTCTCTGTTCATACAAACTAAATTCGATTCCCTGCACATTCCAAAGAAACATTCCAAATATACACAATCCATATTTCACAACAATCCAAAGAAACATTCAAAATATACACGTTCCGTAAGAAATTTCACAAAAATCGTGCACAAACAACTCCCAATCCATATTTCACAAATATATGCAACCACCAATTAATTTTATGCACATTCCATTACAAATTATAAATTTCCAATCCAAATTTCACAAACAACAAATAACAAACCACAACATTCCATAATTTATACGATAAGTTGCCGACACAAATAAGTTATATATCCACATATATCATACGCACAAACAAGCTAAAATCCATATATATATCATACGCACAAACAAGCTAAAATCCATATATATATCATACGTACTCACATGCATGCCCACACATCTCGCAATTCCAAGAAACACGAGTTTAGGATGTTAAGCATACAAGCATATCATAATCTCCAATATAAAGAGTTCCAATATACAAACACGAGTCTAGGATATAACTCACTAAGACAGGTCGTCCGCCCTATCCATGTCATCATCCGCATTGCCACCGGCGGCTCCATCCCTACGACTCGTGCTCCCATTGATATCATCCTCATGCTAACACAAAAATAAATGAAATTTAGAATATCATATTGTGAGAAAGAGTGTAATCATGCATGTTTTATGTTTGGAATACGTATACCTGTCTACTACTCTCTCCACTACCACCAAATGCCTGCTGAGAGCCCAAAAAGTTCATAATCTGACTTTGCAGACGAGTAGGAACCCGCCGTCTGCATGATTTCAATATTTGCCTGGAAACCATTGCAAAAGTAGCGGTAGGGTGGATCACTCGCATAAGCTCCTCTTGAATATCCTCCCACATCTCCTGAATATGACCATCCAAAATATTCATCACCGATGAAACAGCCGCATCGCTGCGGAGTGCAATCCTCTGCGGCATGTAAGAGGGTCTTGAGGGCATTGTCGATGGCGTTGAACTTCGGCGGAGGTGGAATGGTGTAGACACCCTCGAGCTCCAACTCCCATCCACCTGGTCCTCCCTTTTTTGGGAAGTCCACAAACCAAATGGCTCACGTTATAATTCTCCTCTATAGTTAGGGGCCTCTGACTCTGTGCAACTACCTCTGCATATGTGTTTTCGAGTCGCCTAAAAACAAAAATAAATTTAAGAAATGGAATAAATAAATAAATTTATGAATTGGCATTTCAAAAATAAAGAAAATATAATTACACTATCAAAAATCACGTTAAGAAGCATTCTTGTTTGCAAATGGTGAGATATTTATATTTAGTATTTACTACACCTGAATGAGAAATTCAAAATTGGTAGGAATGTGTATATATATATGTATTGAATAAAGAAAATTATGCCAAGTGCATTATAAATAGATATGTTTACTGCGTTTTCTTAGCCAATTCTAGCTTTTCTTTCCTATCCTTGTCGGCATCGTACCCCTTCTTAAAGTGAACCATCGTCCTCTTATGCGATTAAGGCGGGATATAGGGGCGTTCTATCATTTACAAAACATATTTATTAGTTTTATTTATCAAATATTTTAGGAAGCGGAGAGAATATATATAGAATATTAAAATACTTTATACCGTTGTCCTGCAAAATTGATCCGCAATCTGGGCAAATGAAGTAGTCCCCGTATGATGATCATAATCTTTCTTCCACCGGTTCAGTTTATTTCTCCGACATTTTTTCTTCAACATGAGCAAAGAGGATCTTAGTACAATCTTCAATATACAACATTTAGATAAATAACTTGAATCTAATTTCTATTATACATATTTACCTGGTGCTCCTCCTGGCCCCACAATACTATAAGTGCAGCTAAATGATCTGGCTCAACCCTCTTATCTCGCTTGTAGATCCTCTCCCAGTTCTCACTGCAACTTTCATAGCATTTCTTCTTTATCTCATGTCTCCACTCCCGAAGAGAATGCTTAAACTTTCCCATGTAACCAAATAAAAAATCCCACCCTACGGGATTATCTTCGATGTTGAAATATCTCTAAATATTAACATATAGTTAAGCATGGCCAATTGACAGAAAGGTAAAATAATTATAAATAATAGTGAATTTTACCCAAAGATCGCGATAGATAGACTCGAGGACATCAAAGGGCTGCTCCTCACCTCATAGTAAGGATTGATTATCACTTATCCAGATCAAGCATCCAAGATATGAGCTAAAATTGTTAGCCCATTGCCCGATTGGAATCCCATTATGTTCCCACCTTACAAGTGCACGAAAGCCATCCGGTGGTAACTTTTTTTTAAAGTCACTTCCATGTCGGCCTTTTTTCTTGAATAATTTTTCTCCTACAATAAAGAAAAAATATTTGTCAGAAGTTATAAATATGTACCACTTTTATTTATTCAACCTTAAGCTCTCGAATTCAATTTAAATATCAAAACTTCGAAAATAAAAGCAAAAGTGAAAATTGTTTACATTCTTCTTTTTGTCCACATGTGCTCATAATTGTGTTATCCTTGTGTGTATGAAAGCATGTTTAGAACTCATAATTGTGATAGTATTGGATCAAACAAAATCAAAGTATTATAGTGAATTCTTGTTTCTATTAAAAATAATTACTATTATTTTTATTAATTTTCAATACTCGAAAATAATTGATTAAACTCACCAAATCTTTGTCGATTTCATTTTTGCATCGCCTAATATCTCATCAATCTGTGGCGTCCATTCATCCAATCGTTTTTGGCCAATTTGTACCTCTCATGCCTTGAGTGCGTACCCCTCGCACATCTTTGGTAAAGGCCCACGCCAATCCCGGAATATATGCATCAAGTATTCTTGGAGGATGCATATAATGGTACAGAGATGGCTCATCCTCGCCCTCACCTAAAGAAATAAAAAATAAATTATTATTGTGCATATATCATGAATAATTAATCGTAACTTATGTGAAGTTATACCTCGATCTCTGTTGAAGTCGGTGGCTCTTCCTCGGTAGATTGGTCTTCATCCGATTGGCTTCTTGAATGATAGCCTCCTCGCTAATGTTTTTAGACATCCGCAAGTTGAATAAATATACAAAAATAATATATTATAGATGCAATTTATATTGGCCAAAATAAAAACAAGATGTATTATTACAATAATAAAATTTTCATTTCATATCTCGCTTGTAGGCATCTACAAGTGAATATACAAAAGAAGATATTACATATTTATATGCAATTTATATTGTCCAAAAGGTAATTGAGATACATCGTAGTGATATTAAAGTTTTCATTTTACAATATGTAAATTAAAAAAGTTACACAAGCTAGATTACATATTTAGCTCCTATAAATGTGCGTGATAATATTTGGAATGTCCGTCCGAAGTTGTTGGAGCATCCGTATCAAACACTACATTTTGAGGGTACGAGAATTCATCGATCATTGCATTTGGCTCATTGAAGTTGTCTATATAGCTCTCATCACCATCTTCACTGGTAGAAGGTTGAATATAAGCCCTAGAATCCTTGTATAGGACAACCCACTCGTCTTTAACCATAGGATCTTTCACATAGAAACATTGTCCCACCTGAGATGCAAACATGAATTTTTCATCACTATCAATTTCTTTATCGAGGTTGACAATTGTAAATCCAAAGGGATCCTTTTGAGTCTTTGCAAAGCACCAACGAATCATGAACATCGTGTATTTATGTTCATTTGGTCCACCATAGCCGTAGAATATCTCCACCACATCTTCCAACCGTCCATAATATGTTATATTATTTTCAACTGGATTCTGATCTCTTTTATTTGAGAAACATTCACGTGAGAAGGTAGCCATGACACCACTATTCTGGGTGACCTTCGTATCATCAACCTCCATTGTATGAAATTTATACCCGTTTACACGATACCCACCATATTGATTTACAGCATAGTAAGGCCGCTTCGCGTGAACCTTTACTTCTTCTGATATTTGGTTATTAAGGACAAGTTGTTCCTGGATCTAAATATAAAAAATAAGAAAACTATTAAATCAATGTCTTTGTTTTTTTTAGTGAAAATATTATTATTGCTAAATTTAACAATACTTACTTCATTCTTCAACCATACAGGAATTCCTTCATATGTCTTTCTTTAATGTCATATGCAATTTGTACTCTGGTAACTTCATTCTTTAGTTTTTCCTGATGTTGCCTATTAATGCCATTAACAATCTATGTCAGAACATAAATTTAAAATTACTAGTTAAATGATATTCAAAACTCTTATGTGATATTTTACCTCCGGTATTCCGAGAAGATCTCAAGATTATTTACTACGTATGCATGCGCTTGATCTAACAACAGGTTAGAATAATTTTTGTTCATCCCGCGAGGATATAGAAATGTGTTATCCTTGTTATCAACAGTGCTTGAAGTCTTGTTTGTTCCCTCTCATATAACGAGGCAAATAAGAGACACTCGGTTCTCACGTAACTTTCAGCTATTGAACCTTCTGGTCGAGCTCTGTTACGCAATTGACGCTTCATTGAACCCAAATATCTAAAAAATGATAATTAATTAGATATAGAAGTAAAGACATTGATAGTTAACATATGTAATGATTGATAGCTAAAGATTAATGTTTTCTAAATACTAACCTTTCTATTGGATACATCCAACGATAATGGACCGGTCCTGCTATTGCAGCCTCCTCTGCGAGATGTTGTGTGAGATGAACCATTATTGTGAAAAAAGATGGAGGAAAGAGCATCTCCATTTCACACATAGTTTCTGAAATAATTTCTCCAAGTTTCTTAAACTCACGGACGTCTATAACTTTAGAACAAAGCTTTCTGAAAAATCCACAAAAATCAATAATAACCTTCACTGCCTTTTCATTCTGCATAGTACTGCGTAGTGCCATAGGTAGCAATTGATGAAGAAGCACGTGATAATCATGAGTTTTAAGGCCCAATATTTTCCTTTCCTGCACCTGGACATTGTTCGATATGTTTGCGGAGTAACCCTCTGGTAACTTCATTGATTTGAGGACTTGACAAAATATTTGCATCTCAATCTTCGACATAGTAATACGAGACGCGGGCAACTCATATCTGTCATTTCCGACATTTTTTGGCTGCAGTTCGTCTCTGATGTTCAATGCAATTAGATCTTGACGAGCGCGTAGATCATCCTTTGATTTATTAGCACATTGCAACAGTGTGGATAAAAGATTATCACAAATATTTTTTTCAATGTGCATAACGTCCAAGTTGTGTCGTATTTTTAGCTCTTTCCAGTAAGGGAGTTGAAAAAAAATGCTGAATTTTGTCCATCCTGAGGGCAATTTTACGATTTCAGCCCCATCCCTCACCACTTGTGCTTTTCTCTTTCGTTTTAGTATCCTTTTGTTAATACGCAAGATCCCTCCTCCAAGTAAATCTTCTTTCGAATAGCGCTTCTTTCCAAACCTGACAGCAGGGAACCGCTCAAGCAAGCGTACAATCTGATCTCCACCTAATGGACGCGGAGCATCTCGCTTCTCAACAGTACCATCAAAATACTTGCTCCATTTTTTTGTTCTGTATCTGTGTTTTAGGTTCAACCACCTTCTATTAAACCAATAACAAAATTTACGACTGTACTTTGCGGATAAAGACCTTTGAATTCTGGACCACACTGGACACGCATATGTTCCCTTCGTAGACCAACCCGACAGATTCGCATAGGCTGGAAAATCATTAATTGTCCATAGTAAAATACCACGGAGTCTAAAAGTCTGCTTTGCGTGAGTATCATATGTCATAACCCCTTCAGTCCATAGCTGTTTTAACTCATCAATAAGCGGTTCCAAAAACACATCTATGTCATTACCTGGTGCATGCTTGCCCGGTATCAATAATGAAAGTATCATATACGGTTGTTTCATGCAAAGCCAAGGCGGTAAGTTGTATGGCGTTAATACAACAGCCATGTAGACCAACCGAACTCATAAGCCCAAATGGATTGAATCCGCCGCTAGACAAACCAAGTCTAACATTCACGCACTCATTCGCAAACCAAGGATAAGTTCGATCCACATGCTTCCATGCCTGCATCGGCGGATGTCTGACTTTACCATCATCTATACGTTCTTCCATGTGCCACCTCATTTGCTTAGCAGTATCTTTATTCATATACAACCGTTTTAGCCTAGGTATTAAGGGAAAATGACGAAGGACCTTTGCTGGAATCTTCCTTTGCTTAAGCATAGACCTTGTTGTCCCATGTGTCGAATAATTTTTGCGTTGTACCCACCGTGATACTCCACAAACCGACACTCAAGATCTTTGTTATCCTTATAGTAGAGGATACAATCATTAGGGCATGCGTCGATTTTTTTGTAATCAAGTCCTATAACAGAAACAATCTTCTTTGCGTTATCATAATTTCTTGGAATGCTCTCTTTTCCATTTGGAATCACTTTTCTCAGCAACACAAGCAACATATTAAAATATTTATCGCCATTCCGCTAAGAGACTTTATCATAAAAAGCGGCATAAATGATAACCTGGTGAACTCGGTGCAACCCTCATACAGATCATTTTCATTGTCATCTATTAATTTCATTATCTGCGCCAGCTCCTCGTGATCATTCACACCTCTAGCATTTTACGTAACCCGGCATCCTCGGCACCTTCAATTTCATCTATATTAGGAACTGTTAACATATTAGCAAGCATTGTATGTGTATCATCTATCCTCCCATCGGCGTGCCGGTCTCCGCCATCAATTTCATTTCTTCAAGACATCCTTCCCCATGAAACGCCCAATATTTGTACTCCTCATGAAATCGATATTAAGTGTTTATGTAAATCACTTTTATCCACCAATGCCATATTTTTACACCAACAGGGGACAATACGACATTACTATTTAACTTTCGTGGGTGCGCAGCGTCTTGTATGAATTGATTTATTCCATCTTTATATCGACTATCCCTCCATCTATCAATACGAGGAATATCGATCCATGATTTGTCGGGAACTATCCTCATCTGTATGATATATATATAATATTATTCATAAATGAAATTAAGCATAATTAGGTAATGTGAAATTTTATTATTAAAGCATCAAATACCGGTTGGGTGATATTAACTTTTCCACGACATCAAGGAAATACAAATTATAATAATCTCGAGGGGAATTGTCGAACATAAATTATGTGGTAAAATCTAACGCCATATTTTCAATAAGACACTTTAACTACCGTCATAGGAAATGGACCTATCCCATTAGGAATATAGTAGTGTCTACAACTACCTTTACATACTTTATGCGTTTTTATTTCTTAAAAATTTCGGCAGCACCTACCCTCTGTTCTCCGAGTACACTGTGCGGATGTTATAATGCGTATCAATGATCGATAATAGATCGATAATAGATCGATCATAAAACAACATCGCTTATTGTACACGGAGAACAATGCGATCGATGTTATCGAAATTTTTAATGAATAAAATGCATAATGTATACAAAGATAGATGATACACTCTTGTATTCCTAACTTCGAGAAGGGAATCCTCCTCGACAGATCTAATAATTATTGTATGTAGATCATGCTTCTAACATAAATCACGTTATTCTCTTTAGATATAAAAGTATTCTCACATCCAACTAGAATTACGATGCGTTTATATTAGAAGAGATTCACATCCAACATTATTAGACGGAAACTAGGGTAACGACTTCGATTCATATAATCATGATATATAACACAATACAATATCATATATCTAACTAAATTGAATGCATCAATAACAATAGAATCAGTTTATCATAACTATCCTTTGTTTAATTAGAGTATTAGACTTATAGTAATATAATCCGATTGTATTATTGTTAAAGTTAGTATAAAGTTAGTTTAATTATGGTTAGGGACTTAGGGTAATGTAATTAGATTTAGTATTAGGATTATTTTCGATAGTTACTTCATAGAGTTAGGATTAGCGTTATATATATTTAAATTAGTTATTAATATTTAGGATTAAGATAAAATTTGAGTGAGAGTTAGTTTAATTATCGGGTCATTGTCTTGGGAAATGAATTTAAGGTAATAATTAGGATTTCTAATTGATTAGATTTGTTCAATTAGGATTAGGCTAACTAAAGTTTAATTAATACCATTATTAACGGGATTAGGTTACGAAAGATCATTAAAGATAGGATTAGGATTATAAAAAGTTAAGATTTAAGTATATTATTATAAATCATTAAAGTTAGGATTAGGGTTATAAAAAGATAACTAGGATTACTCTTAGGCTCATACGGCGCTGGAGTTCGACGGAGAAGGCGGAGCCGGCGCTGGAGTTCGACGGAGAAGGCGGAGCCGGCGCTGGAGTTCGACGGAGAAGGCGGAGCCGGCGCTGGAGTTCGACGGAGAAGGCGGAGCCGGCGCTGGAGTTCGACGGAGAAGGCGGAGCCGGCGCTGGAGTTCGACGGAGAAGGCGGAGCCGGCGCTGGAGTTCGACGGAGAAGGCGGAGCCGGCGCTGGAGTTCGACGGAGAAGGCGGAGCCGGCGCTGGAGTTCGACGGAGAAGGCGGAGCCGGCGCTGGAGTTCGACGGAGAAGGCGGAGCCGGCGCTGGAGTTCGACGGAGAAGGCGGAGCCGGCGCTGGAGTTCGACGGAGAAGGCGGAGCCGGCGCTGGAGTTCGACGGAGAAGGCGGAGCCGGCGCTGGAGTTCGACGGAGAAGGCGGAGCCGGCGCTGGAGTTCGACGGAGAAGGCGGAGCCGGCGCTGGAGTTCGACGGAGAAGGCGGAGCCGGCGCTGGAGTTCGACGGAGAAGGCGGAGCCGGCGCTGGAGTTCGACGGAGAAGGCGGAGCCGGCGCTGGAGTTCGACGGAGAAGGCGGAGCCGGCGCTGGAGTTCGACGGAGAAGGCGGAGCCGGCTGGAGTTCGACGGAGAAGGCGGAGCCGGCGCTGGAGTTCGACGGAGAAGGCGGAGCCGGCGCTGGAGTTCGACGGAGAAGGCGGAGCCGGCGCTGGAGTTCGACGGAGAAGGCGGAGCCGGCGCTGGAGTTCGACGGAGAAGGCGGAGCCGGCGCTGGAGTTCGACGGAGAAGGCGGAGCCGGCGCTGGAGTTCGACGGAGAAGGCGGAGCCGGCGCTGGAGTTCGACGGAGAAGGCGGAGCCGGCGCTGGAGTTCGACGGAGAAGGCGGAGCCGGCGCTGGAGTTCGACGGAGAAGGCGGAGCCGGCGCTGGAGTTCGACGGAGAAGGCGGAGCCGGCGCTGGAGTTCGACGGAGAAGGCGGAGCCGGCGCTGGAGTTCGACGGAGAAGGCGGAGCCGGCGCTGGAGTTCGACGGAGAAGGCGGAGCCGGCGCTGGAGTTCGACGGAGAAGGCGGAGCCGGCTGGAGTTCGACGGAGAAGGCGGAGCCGGCGCTGGAGTTCGACGGAGAAGGCGGAGCCGGCGCTGGAGTTCGACGGAGAAGGCGGAGCCGGCGCTGGAGTTCGACGGAGAAGGCGGAGCCGGCGCTGGAGTTCGACGGAGAAGGCGGAGCCGGCGCTGGAGTTCGACGGAGAAGGCGGAGCCGGCGCTGGAGTTCGACGGAGAAGGCGGAGCCGGCGCTGGAGTTCGACGGAGAAGGCGGAGCCGGCGCTGGAGTTCGACGGAGAAGGCGGAGCCGGCGCTGGAGTTCGACGGAGAAGGCGGAGCCGGCGCTGGAGTTCGACGGAGAAGGCGGAGCCGGCGCTGGAGTTCGACGGAGAAGGCGGAGCCGGCGCTGGAGTTCGACGGAGAAGGCGGAGCCGGCGCTGGAGTTCGACGGAGAAGGCGGAGCCGGCGCTGGAGTTCGACGGAGAAGGCGGAGCCGGCGCTGGAGTTCGACGGAGAAGGCGGAGCCGGCGCTGGAGTTCGACGGAGAAGGCGGAGCCGGCGCTGGAGTTCGACGGAGAAGATGGCGGCGGCGGCGGTAAAAAAATAGGGTTACAGTAAAATGACGGGGTAAAAACGCATTTTATAGATAAACATCGCTGACGGGTATCCCGTCAGCGATGTTTAATCCCGTCAGTGATGTTAACATCGCTGACGGGAATTTGGGATTGCCGACGGCTACATCCCTGACGGCATTTGCCGTCAGGAATGTAGACATCGCTGACGGCATTGTCCCGTCAGCGATGTTCCCGTCAGCAAAAGCCCAAAATCCACTAGTGCATGCATAATTTTACTTTAATAAGAATAGACGAAACAGAATAGACGGAAGTAGCAACAAATTGGAGAATGGTGAAATGCTAGTTCAAATTTAATTAATTAAAATAATACCATGTAATAACCAAACTTTATTGTGTAAGGGAAAAATTAATGTGGTCTCACAGAAAGAGAAATGGTGAAAATGCTCGTTATCTTGATAATCAAGTGGACTATTTCGCTTTCCAAAAGGTTCCTTCAAGTGACAGACCTTGTCATGCAACTGACGTTAGTAGTATCGAAGCTTGACAGAGCAATTGCAAAGAGATTGGGGTCAAAGGAGGAACGTTGGACGGTCATTCCTGTTAGCGTGCTCCATCACCGTTGACTGAGGGGGAAGTGTAAAGGTTGACGGACGATGATAAATGGAGAAAAGGTTAGTATTTTGATATTTTGAAAGTGAAGGGTTTTTTTCCAGTATTTGTCTAAAGTTAATGGGGGATTTTCTGATATTCACCCTAAGATTTATTAGAAAATTGATTGCAAAGATAATGGTTGTATAGTTAAGATAATTAAAAATCCTTTCTGGAAATTAAAAAGATTGGTTGTCGGGCTAGGAATTTTAGATACGAATGAATTAAATGTTACAATTTACGAAATAAACAACCTAATGACACTTCCATTTTTGTTGACTCCAAGAACGCAAACATTGAAATATGTTTACCTACAAGAAGATTCATATATTCTTTGGCAACGTTTTGATTTTGGGACTACAAAATAGACAATGAAAAAAAAAAAAGAGTAAAGAAACTTCAAAAATTTCTACTTTTTCCAGAGAGAAGTTTTGAAAATTGTTTAATTTTTAATAATAGATAAATTTTGATGGAAAAAAAAAAAAAGACTTGAGAAAATTTGCATGTTGTAGGATGAATAGGTCTTTTTCAATTTCAAAAAGATGGTTGTTTGGGCAAGGAGGATTAATGGGGCGTGTGTCGGTTTGGTTTGTAAGGGTTCTCACCTGGGTATGTGTCTCCCTCCCTCCCTGTTCCCAAGAAATTTTTGCACAAATGTTAGGAATATAGGATCAATTAAATTGTGAAATCCCCCATTAATCATTTTAATTGCCCATTCAACCATCTTATAGCCCCCACTCGGGTGACAAGCTCGCGCTACCGAGCTCGGCAATTACCCAAACTGGGATTATGTCATAAAAACGGTACTAATCCCGCATATGTAATCGATGTGGGACTAATTAACAACCACTCCCTCTCTTGCATTTCGAATCGTGAAAAAGAAAAGCTAGGGAAAATGAATGAGTGTAGAAGAGTAGCCCCGATCCCTCTTAATTTACGACCCTCCACCCAATCCCCAAGCTCATCTTCACTGAGGGAACGCTAACCCTTGATCACTCTCGCTCCTATCCTATCCAGGTCCTTCATGGCGTTGGCGCCAAAACTCTAGCCAACGCGCTTGATGCCTCAACCAAGGGCGTACGTGAATCTCATGACTCCTCAATCCTGCACGGCGAAGAAAAGGGGGTTGATTCATGCCACCGTCGATGTCTTTTGGCTGGCTACTTCGGTGTTTGATGGGTATCTGTCGCCCTTGGCGCCACTGCAGGTAAAGGTCTCTGGCACTTATGTGAAATAAATTGTTTGGAAATTATTTCTACTTAAATTTGAAGTTGATAGAGGTAATGATACAACTTGAGTGGATTCTTTTTGGGTCATAATAATTTGTTTTGATATATGGCGGGAATCTTTGTTTTTCCCTTAGGAATGAAGTGATCGGAGAGTTGGTCAACTTCTTGAAAAGATTCTTATGTAGATGTGAAGATACTGGGTTAATTTGCTCATTATTTGTTCCTTTCCCCCTCTTTCATTGTAAACTAGTATTTAACCCGTGCAAAGCACGGGTGAGTCTTCATATGGTTGGCATATTAAGCTCGTGCTAACCCCGATCTCATGTTCTTCTACGTCGAGTCGAGTCGTGTTTTTGTATGTAATTCAAAAACCTGTACATATCTCTCTATCTATAACTGTACCTATTTAATGAATACTCATATCCATAGGCCTATATTTTCGGAAACATAGTTAAAGAACCTATTGACATATTTACTAAAATAATAGTTAACAGTTTTTGTTGCCAATTTAGCATAAACATAAGCACATTAAAAATTTGCATGCAATCAGTATATCTGAATGTTCAAAGCAATTCACTAAAAAAAATTACATATTAACTCACCATTTGTATCCTTAAATCAATTGAAATTTGAGAACTTAAAAGTTTCCTTCATCGTTGATGACTTAAGAGCTTTAGCCAAAGAATGAAAGCTGCCTTTATGTTGAAGCGATCTTTTGTCAGATCATGCACCAATGCTGCCACCTTATACAAACCTAAAGTTCCAAAGATCATGTGTTAGAATTTCATCAATAACTCAATTTATGCAGTGTCAGATACTTCTACTAGTTGAAAAAATAGCTTCCCATATCTTCCCAAACTAAGATCACCATGCAATAACCTTGAAATTTTAATCAAACTCATGTCAAAAAATCAAAATTTTAAGAGAAATACAACACAAAAGGGCTTCCCACTTCTTCTTAAACAAAAATCATCATGCATCAACTTCAAGAAATTATTGGGATTTATTATTTTTGCTTGATATCATCCAATTAGAAGTTATATAAAAACTAAACTTTCTGTAAAATCTGTGCATAAATGCCACTCATGAGCTGAAAACAAAATATAGCAGCAAATATGGTGATATCAATTCAATACTATGTAGTATCTATTTGGCATCATATAGAGAAAATGCTCACTGTGAAGGATAATGCTCCACTTGAACCTGCACTTGAGAAATAACCCATATCAGATTTTAAGGATTTTTTCAGCCGTCACTCTAAATCCATTATCTATCAACGTAACCCTCTTCACATGATTAAGTGTCATTTCCTGTAAATCAACAAAACCACATTAAAAAATCTAAACTAAAAATAAACTGCAATATGCAAGAATTTACCTCAAACATGCAAGTAAAGGATACATTAAAATGGAAATGTTATATAAGCTAAAAAAGGATCAAATTCATACCTCACAAACATTTGCAATCTTAACAAATAACCTTTTCGACTCAGGATCAAGATTCTAATTAGGATGACTACAAAAGCAAAATATAATATTAATAAGACCATTAGCAAGTGACCCAGAGAAAAGAAAATGAGTTTGCATCACATCCAATCATTAATGATCTAGAACTTGAACTATTTGGAAAGATTTTTACCTTTGTCGGTATTTTTAATGTCCATGGATCTTGAGTCTAGAATTCCCCAATCGGTGAGAATTTATTTCTATGGATCAAGATGTAATCACATTAGGAAAGATTAAAATATCCAAAAATATCAGATTTTAAACTATTAAATTTTGAAAAAAATTATAAAATGCTTTAAAATGGCTAGCATACATATATGCATCTACTTTTATGGTTAATCATTATGGTTCGTCACCCAATCTAAAACCTAAACAATGTGTAATATTTACATATTATTTTGAAATTAATCTTTCAAATCATTGAAATTACTCCTTAAACTATCATATTTTGAACTCTTTCCTTAAATCATTGAAAATGCAATTAGCCCCCTAATTCTCAAATTATTTTGAATTATATCTATGAAATTAATTCTTTCTTAAAAAATGAGTTTATACAAATAACTAATGATCCCTAAAACCCAAACATCATCATAACTATAGAGTTACAAATAGTTAATGTTCTATACCTCATTCTCCCCTTCCACGTTCTAATGTTTTGTATGAAAATGAATGACAAGTTTGTACATGTAACTTACAAAAGTATAGGTAAGTAAAAAATTACCATAAGGTAAAAGCTTCTTCACAACTCATTGCCATTACTATGAAAAGATGACTTCGAAAGTTGTGATTGTGACGGACTTTGGCTTTCGACACTCGATGGTGCTGGATTCTACTGCCTTTTTGAACTCAACCTAAGACCTGAAAGTGGAATACGAAGTTCCAGTAAGAATTTATTTAATAGAATATTAGAGTTCAGCTCGAAACACATAAAATAAATTTATACATGGTTTTTAATTACAAATTAAATGTAATTAGATGAAAGATGTGAGGTCTTATATGATCAGAGTATTGAGCTTGATTTTGATTAATGTGTTATATTCAGATGATTTGAAAAAACCCCAGCGAGATTGCAAAATGCACATGCACCAGAACACTTATCTTACCATCCAAGCAATTGGGAAAAGTCTTGTATAGAACATTACTCTTAAGAAAACAAAAGGGTTTTTTTCTAGCAGTTCCTTAACTCTCTAGTATTTTAAAATTGGTCCTTCAAATCATAGGAATTCCAATTAAGGCCCCAATTCTTAATTTATTTCAAAAGTAGCCCCTCAAATCAGTAAAATTGCTATTAGTTCTTATTAAGATCTATTCGTTGACAATCTTTTAAGGGCTTTTGATACTTGTTCTTTATATTATATAATTAGTCCGACAAATTATTGATAATCACAATTTAATTACAATTTTATACCCTCATTACCTATTTTATATGAATAAATATTCTGCTAATAACTATTTTTATCTTAATTTGTAGACAATGGAGTATTAATGAATAAGAGTCCATATGACTCAAATCCTCTGAATTTCTACCAATTTTTGAAGCCCAAATCTGAAGACAAACGAAGGCCCAAGACACCCAAGGAATCCAAAAAGAATTCGTGCAAAAATATCAAGAAAAAGATAAAATCGGTTGAAAACTAATCGATCGACCAATCGGTCGGCCGACCGATTGGCCAACCGATTGGTTTTCAACTGATTCCGAATTAAGGGCAGATTTCAACTCCTTGGTGGCCAAGTTTGATCCAATGGTTCATGTTCACTCCGTTGGGCTATAAATAGGGGTAGAGGGGGAGAGATTTAAGTGTGAAATATTTTATAAAAACTCCATTTGGAGACGAGGATAACTCTTAATTGAGATGACCTTCCAAAAATTATAACTTTGTTACACAATAAATAAAATTTTTCACCCCTTTAATTTTCTTTCTCTTCTTCTTGTCCAAGGACCAAAAAGAGGATAAGATGAAGATCAGGAGTTGTTGATTTTTCTTTTATTTCTTTTTATTTCCTTTTCATTTCTTGTTCATTTATATGCTTTGTAGCTTAGATTTACTTTCATGCAATTTACTTTCATATAATGTCTTTAATTCTTGTATTTACTTTCTAGTATAGATTTTTCTTTTCTTTAATTCACCTTGAGGCTAGAACCCTCTAGGGAATTACCTTTTTCTAAGTATGGAGCTAATATTTATGGGATCCCTAGAGATTGTTTGAAACTAGCTAACAAATCCAACTTATTCCCATAAGATTGAGATAAGCTAAGTGGATCTACTCTAGATTCCTCATATCTTTAATTAATCCTCCATACTTTACCTTCTTTATTTCCTCTTATCATTGCTTTTCATTTGTTTGTTTTCCTTCAATTTTCTTTCTCCTCTCTTGATTTCTTTTTCTTTTTATTTGCACAAATCACAATCACTCTCCATCTCTCAAACTCATTTTCTTTTATTTTCACTTTACCATTTCCATCTTTAAATTCCTCCACACTCACTTTCTTCCTCGTTTTTATCACACACATTTTCTAATCTCTCCACTCTCATTTTTTTTCTTATTTTATTGCGCATAATCCACAACCACTCTCTCTAACCTCTTCACCACCACTTTCACCATGTTTTACTTTTATTTTGAATAACTCCTAATTGTCGCGCACATAATCTAAAAAGAATCAAACTTGGATAACTCCTACTTCACGTTTATCGTGGGATCGATAACTTTATATACTATAACTTGATCAAGGTTGTATACTTACAACTTAAAGGTAATCCCGTTTTTACCCCATTAAGTTTTTAGCGCCGTTGCCGGGGAACGGTGTTAAGTAGGAAATTTTTCTATTTTAGTTCTTTAACTTGTGTGTTTTTCTTTTGTGAAGGAACTTGGAGCTTGAAGATTAAGAGTTGAAGATTCGAGATTGAAGATTTGCCTCCAACGAGGCTTTGGATTGCTTTTGCGTGGTAACTCTTCTTTCTAGTATTCTCAATTCCACCCTTTAGATAGTTCATCACAACTAGAGACAATTAGGTTAATAAAAAAAAAGAAAAAAATATATAGACATTATTTCTTGTTGACCATAATAAAATCTATCCTCCACTTGGACTTTGACCAACAAGATAATAAACTCAAACAATTTCCACCTCTCTCACATTGTTTGTTGCTAACCATAATTAAAAAAAAAGATTTTTACTTTGGCATCCTTTTTAGTTGCTTTTAATTTCTAGGGTTGTATTGCATATAATAGTAGGAATTCACCCAAGTGATTTGAGTATCTTGACTTGACACACACTTAAAAATATTTTAAGGGTAAAAACCCCCTAATCAAGATAAGGTGAGGGATTTCATCACCCTTTTCTTAGCCCACAAATCACTAATTTCTCACTACACAAACCCAAGCCTTCTAAAACTCATTAGACATTGGCCCCTAAGAATTCGAGCTCATTAAGGAATAAGAAATCCTTAAGTGAACCGGTCCAAGTTTATTTGGATTAATTGGTGTCTAAGGTAAGGTTTAGGGGTTGCGTAAAGCGCTCCGTAAGGAACGAGTTACTTAATTGATCTTTGATCTCCCTCTAGTACTATCCTTACCTGGCTAATTACCCGAGTAAACTTTAATCTTTTCACTAAGGAAATTTTTAGTTAGGAGCTAGTCTAATGGAGTTTAGGCTTATCCCTAGAAGTTAGGGTGATTGAAAAGTATTTGCCTTGATTTATTTAAGTTAGGCTCTTTTTTTCTTTTTCAATCTTCATTTTTTAAAACTTTTGTTTTCTCTTCTTTCCTCTTAAAAAAACTAACTTTAGTTTTAAAAAAATCCAAAAGAATTTGTTTTGGTGTATACAAGTTTGGATTAGGGATAATTTTGATCGTTAATCGTGTTGAACAATTTTCGAGACTAAACAAATGGAAAACCCTAATCCATCTATTCTTCTTGACATATATTATCCCAAAGAAGAAAATGAGTCAAATCTAAGTTTTGGGAAAATTGTTGATGAAGAACTGCTATTTTTAGAAAAATTAGATCGATTTTTGAAAACATTGAAATTGTGTTTGATCCAACTTTTGAAGAACTCTTTCATGATGAACTTATATTTTTAGAAAATAAACAACAACCAATTTTCAAACCTCAAACATAGATCTTGTGTTTGAGGAAATTTTTAAAGAAGTCTTGGTTGGACAAACTTTTGTTAATAAGGAATCTATGTTTAAAATGCATAACACCATTGATACCTACCTTCAATTGTTGCAAAATTATTGACAATCTTGGAATATTTTGAATTTAAGCACATCATTGACTATATCATTTTGAATGTCTTTAAAATCCGAGGTAGAATCTTCAACAATAAGGTAGGATTTAATGTAGAATTTGAACTTCTCATTTTTATCTTTTATTCTACATTTGCTTATCTTTGTGTCTCATCATAATAATAATAAAATTTATTCTTCTCTCATTTGAGAGTTTCTTGTTCTTTTGAAAATAATAATAAAAATAAAAATTAAAAAATAAAAAAGAAGAAGAAAATTTGACTTTATCCTCCTCATACCAAAGATAATTGCAGATTTTTTATCAATATTTGAAGCCGGCCGAATAAATGTAAGTGCTTCATTTTTATCTGCTTTACTTTGTGCATTATAGAGTTTGCATTGAGGACAATGCAAAATTTAGGTGTGGGGGTGGGGATTAGTCATTTTTCCTCTTTTCTTAACAATTTTCTTTTTATGTCATGTTTTTTTTCTCTTTTCATTAAAAAGTCACTTGCCAACTTAATAGAGTTGATTAATAATTGATCTAATTAATAAAATTTAAATTTTCTAATCCTCAGTTAGTTTTATACTCAATTTTACCTTTTATGATAACTCCAAATAAATTTCTTAAGAAATAATTTTCAAAGTAGTATACTTCACTTAAGTTTATACTTAGACTTTTAATTAAAATAATGAAATTTTTGCATGCTTATCTTAGAGTTGAAAACAAATTTTCAAGTTGTCTTGATCTAAATTTTTGTAGACACACACACACACACACACACACACACAGATATATATATATATATATATATATATATATATATATATATATATATATATATATATATATATATATATATATATATATATATATATATATATATATATATATATATATATATATATATATATATATATATATATATATATATATATATATATATATATATATATATATATATATATATATATATATATATATATATAAAACTAACTTTATAAAAGAAGAGTACGAAAAATGGGCACCAATTAAAATTCTCTTAAAATCCAAGGTGGTTCTATCTTACTAAGCCTAAGTTGACCGAGTAATTAAGTCCAAGGAGTAGTTTCATACTTAATGACCTAAGCCCAATTGGGTTGAGATTCATTGGCCCAAAACTCATTAAATGGTCACTTAGAAAGCCGATCAAGAAGAACAAAATCACTAAGGAATAAAGAGTTAAAAAAAATTTTATATACACTAACAATGTTTTTATATATATAGTTATATTTGTATATATGTCCTTGAAAAATAAATTGATTAAAAGGCTTGAAAATTGTTAAAACAAAGAGTTAGCATGTTCTTTTCAAAACTTTTAAATTAAAATTTTAAGTTAGACTTGATTTTATATAACTATAATGAAAAGATTTTCTAAGAGATTTACCTTGGAGTTATATATAAAAATATTTTCTTGAGTAAAAACTAGCTTTAATTAGAATGTTTAAATATATCAAGTAAATTAATTATTCATAAACTTCTTTAAATTGGCAAGTTGACTGAATTTTGTGGGTATATTCACTGCAAACCTCACGAGACTACAACTCGTCCACTAGGGTAACCTAGGAGTTTAAAGGCTTGTTGTATGCGCTAAATATAACCGTGATTCCTGCGAAAGTGAGTTAGTATTTTTTTTCTTTCCTTCTCAATTTCTTTCTTTGCTAGAGGACTAGCAAAAGTTTAGGTGTGGGGGTATTTGATCATTATATTTTATTACACTTTTATACCCTCATTATCTATTTTATTTAAATAAATATATCTTCTAATAATAATTTTTATCTTAATTTACAGGTAATATAGAATTATTGAATAAGAGCTCAAATGAAGATTATTTTAAGCCCAAAAGATCTCTAATAAAGTCCAGAATTCCTAAATCCAGTGCTCACGACTAAGTTTAGAAGCAAAATCTCAGCACTCATTACTTTCTTGGTCAGAATTCTTAATAACTTGGCTTGTAATTGAGAATCAAATCAAATATGGAAAAAATAAAGTCAAATTCGTGCTCAGGATGGTCAACCGCAAAGAAAAGGCGATATCTCCCAATCCGGAAAGCAGAATTCAACATATTATATATGAAAAGCGCCTATCTTGACGAGACGGAGCCATCCAAATTACCAAATTCTCAAAATTTCATAAGCAGCAGCGGGTTATGATAGAAATTCGAATTTAAGTGATATATATTCAATTATTTGAAGGCCAAGTTAAATTCTAAGAAGCCCAAGAGCATTCAAGAGAAGCCCAAGAGTTTTAAATAAATTAAATACAAAAAAAAAAAAATAAATAAAGCCCACAAAGCCCATCTCTCAAATATTAAATCAATGGTCTAGATTATTTTGAGAGATCCTATGGTTATGAGGGTTGCTTGGGGCCTAAGCCAAATCCTATGGTTGTGAGGGTTACTTGGGGGCCAAGACAAATCCAAAGGTTGTGAGAGATTCTTGTTATCTATAAATAGAGGGGTAGAGTGAGGGCTTGAGATTGTGAAATATTTAGTAAAAACTCCATTTGGAGAGGATAGTTACTCTTAATTGAGAAGACCTTTCAAAAATTATAACTTTGTTACATAATAAATAAAATTTTTCACCCCTTGAATTTCCTTTCTCTTCTTCTTGTCCAAGAACCAAAAGGAAGATGAGATGAAGATCAGGAGTTGTTGGTTTTTTTTTATTTCTTTTTCATTTCTTGTTTATTTATATGCTTTGTAGCTTAGATTTACTTTCATGCAATTTACTTTTATGCAATGTCTTTAATTCTTGTATTTGCTTTCTAGTATAGATTTTTCTTTTCTTTAATTCACCTTGAGGCTAGAACCCTCTAGGAAATTACCCTTTTCTAAGTATGGAGCTAATATTTGTGGGATCCCTAGAGATTGTTTGAAACTAGCTAACAAATCCAACTTATTCCTATAAGATTGAGATAAGCTAAGTGGATATACTCTAGATTCCTCATATCTTTAATTAATCCTTCATACTTTACCTTCTTTATTTTCCTCTTATCCTTGCTTTTCATTTGTTTGTTTTCCTTCAATTTTCTTTCTCCTCTTTTGATTTCTTTTTCTTTTTATTTGCACAAATCACTAGTGGAAAACTGGGCATCCTTGACGGGCTTTCCCGTCAAGGATGCCCAAAATCCCGTCAGCGATGCGTATCCTTGACGGGGAGCCGTCAAGGATACGCCGTCAGCAAAAGTCCCGTCAGGAAAGAAACATCCCTGACGAGAGGCCGTCAGTAATAGTTATTACTGACGGCAACATCGCCGACGGCAAGCCCGTCGGTGATGTTTCAACATCGCCGACGGCAAGCCCGTCGGCGATGTATATCGCCGACGGGTCTCCGTCGGCGATGTTGACAACATCGCCGACGGCAAGCCCGTCGGCGATGTTGACAACATCGCCGACGGCAAGCCCGTCGGCGATGTTGACAACATCGCCGACGGCAAGCCCGTCGGTGATGTTTCAACATCGCTGACGGCAAGCCCGTCAGCGATGTTGTGAATAGAAACAAAAAAAAATGCTGACAACATTTGAAAGTCCCTATACATTTGAAATTTCCACACAAAAATCTCCACAAACAAAATAATCTTCCATATAAAGATGTCGTATACATCCACAATCCACATTTCATAAAAATCTCCACAAACATGTCATATATATTCACACAAACATCTCGCATTACATCCACAATCCAAATTTCACAAAAATCTCCACAAACATGTCATATATATTCACACAAACATCTCGCATTACATCCACAATCCAAATTTCACAAATTTTTAGCAAACTACACAAATAATATGACCTAAAATATGCCCATTATTCAAAACATTGTATTAAAGCTGAAACCAAGACTAAAATCATGCCTGAAACCAAGACTGAAACCTGATGATCAAGAGAAAAATTTGCTCAGTTAAGGCCATTTTCTTCATTATCTGCCTCGCCATGAAATTAGGCTGCAATTATCATAGCATAAGAAATGATAACATCTGTCTCATATAATCAAGAAAAGAACTGAAAATTCTTACGCCATATCGACAATCCGCTCCTCCTCCGGAACAAGTGCCATAATAGGTATGAAAGAGCTTGCACCTTGCAGCTGCAGATTGATATAAAATAAGAATAATAATAAACAAATTGCAAGAATTCAAACTGGAAAACCTCCAACTGACTAAATCAAAGTGATAACAAAATATGTATAAAAGTTTAATACCACGCAATGCCCAGCCATATACTGATATTCAGAAAAGAGGATACAGTTTAGTGACAGAACGAAAAAACAATAGAAGGGAACTCTATGTCGAAATGTTAATAATTAGGACTGTCGACCTAAAGATACAATGTTGATAGTTTAAACACTCAAACAAGCTATGCGAGAACTGTCGACCTAAAGATACAATGTACAAGCAATCTAAGAGTTGGGCAAATAAAACATGTACCTATAGATCCTCCAGAGTCGCCAATTAACAGCCCAAAGAATCCAAACACTAAGAATACTTTAGGGCAGAGAAAAGAACTAACCTGAGGCATATGAGGAACTACAAAATGAGAGTACCTACAAGGTCTATGTTCACAATTTCCCCGTACAAAATCTTGGCAAACCTTTAAAACAATTGGCAATAGAAAGTTAGAGTGAATACAAACCAAAACCAACGACAAGTTAGAACCACAGAAACAGACATGACATCAACAGCATTGCTATCATAAATTATAAATGCCTCAGAAGAAATATAGGATGCCCTTGCATATAAATACAGCACACCATGAACATTAAGATAAAGCATGGCAGAATATAAAGAAATAAATGTCTGAAGGAAAAGTGGATGACGGTAAGAATCTGTTGAGTAGAGTGACACTAAACAACCAGATTACAAAGAGAGACAAGAAATATGGCATCTGGGTGTGGTACTTTAAGCTAAAAGAATTGTACGGAATTTATAATAACTATATATTTTTTCTTTTAAGCTGAAAGTTCAAATTGTTTAGAGAATCAAGCCACTAGAAAACCATTAAAATTGTGGAATTCCATTCACCATAAACAATGGCTTGAGCTCTGCAAAGAAAAGCTAATAAATATAGCAAAGCTTTGGTAAAGTATTGGAGAAAGAATTAACCTCAGGTATCTCAGCAGCCAGAGCATGAGAATACCTACAAGATTTGCGCTCACAGCTTCCACGTACAAAATCAGAAATACCAGAGAAAAAACAACATGAGATTAAATGCATGGCTTCCGGATGCTATGACTTGTGTCAAATGTGGAAATAAGATATTTGCACAGATAGATATGAGAAATAGTTTCAAATATTAGGAGAAAAGATAAGATGCAGATTAAGTAACAATGGGAAGAAAAAAAAAGGAAATACATGCCAGTAGACATGCATCAAAATCAGCATAGCACTCGAAAACATCTAATACCTATCCTAACAAGCTTTGAGATGATGCAGGCCCATGGACACATTGAGTTTTGAGTTAAAAGTAAAGAAAGAGGCTGTTTACTGAACAACTTAGGCAACATTTTATAATAAAAAAAACTGTTTAGAAGAAAGAAGGGATGTGAGGCATGACAAAAGAAGAACTACAAGGAACTATCTACATAGCAAAGAAAAATGAAACAGTTACAAAGAAGAAGTCACCACAAAAGAAGTTGAATGGGCACCTCCCAGTATATTAAACCATAGTATGTAGGTTCCTTTTAATTCTATCACCAGTCACCACCCTTCTAAGTTCCTTTTTCAGGTATCTAAGATATCTCCAAATTGTCAACCAATGCTAGTTGCTCTGATTCAAGTTGAATTTTCGAGTATTTTTTAAAAGGGTTACTAACTGCAATCAAACAAATTAACAAAGTAACTACCGTGAAAAAGTTAATAATTAGGATATAATCTCATAGGCATATAAATAAGTGATTGGATGGCCTAGGGTTAGCAATGAGTGAACAAGAAATTATGCAGAGCTGGAAAGAAGAAAATAATCAGAATTTTGTCCATCTCAACAATTAAAATATGAAATTTTAGCCATCATTACTTCAGTCCAGACTTAACCTAATATGCCTCCTACCTGAAATTCCCTCTAAATTTACAAAATTTAACATTTAATAAGGCTAATCGTCGAGGAGTGAAATAATTAGCGGTACTTCTCATCTCAAAGATAATTCATTCAAATTAGAGATTCACAAGACTATAACTTTCCAAGATTAAGGAAAAAATCAAGAAGGTAAATACTGTTGAATGTGAGGAGGCGGATGATAATAACGGCACGTCCTCCCTCGATAGCACTTATTCCTCAGAGAATCAGCACAAGCAACCACCTTGTCCCTAAAAACAACGGCAACAATCAAATTAAACCCTAAAAATTGAATTAAACAAGAAAAAAGAGATCAAATTACTTGACGACGGCGACGGCGGAGTGAGGGTGAGCGAACTTGCAGTCGATCTCGGACGGCGGACAACGGTGACTGGACGGCGGGCGGCGGCGGCAGGACGAGTGGACGACGGCGACTGCTGACTTGGCAGTGCGACGGCGTGTGACGGCGAGGGTGGCTGGGGACGGCGTGTGAGGGCGGCGTGCAACAGCGGCGGAGCGGAGGGGCGCATGAAGAGGTAAGAAAGTTGGGGGTGGGGGTTTACAGGTAAAAACAAATTCTATCTTTAAGATAAGATAGATTTTTTGGGGGGGATAAATCCCTCCAAAAATTTTCAATCCCTCCAAAAACATTGCTGACGGCTATGCCGTCAGAGATGTTAACATCGCTGACGGGAACTTGACAATGCCGACGGCTACATCCCTGACGGCGTTTGCCGTCAGGGATGTAGACAACACTGACGGCAACGACCCGTCAGGGATGTTGCCGTCAGCGTTTCACACATTTCTACTAGTGAATCACAATCACTCTCCATCTCTCAAACTCATTTTCTTTTATTTTCACTTTACCACTTCCATCTTTAAATCCCTCCACACTCACTTTCTTCCTCGTTTTTATCACACACATTTTCTAATCTCTCCACTCTCATTTTTTTTCTTATTTTATTGCGCATAATCCACAACCACTCTCTCTAACCTCTTCACCACCACTTTCACCATGTTTTACTTTTATTTTGAATAACTCCTAATTGTCGCGCACATAATCTAAAAAGAACCAAACTTGGCTAGCTCCTACTTCACGTTCCTCGTGGGATCGATAACTTTATATACTATAACTTGATCAATGTTGTATACTTGCAACTTAAAGGTAATCTCGTTTTTACCCCATCAATTATTGAAATTACTATTAGGTCCTTGAAAATCATTCAAATATGCACATACAATTTAGATAAACATAATGCATATTCCATTCTAGTTTTGTTACCTTAAAACTAATAACTTAGTGAGCTTCGTTAACTTCTAAAAGATGCATATTCATAAATAAATGCATGAAATTTACAATATGAAAGCTGTGGCGCACATTTTACTATTCATAAAAAGAACGAAACTTACTTTCAACAATCTAAGGAACCTCAATGGCAATGGCTTTGGCAGGCTAAATGTCTGAATGCTAGTGCTATTTGATATCCTATACAATTAGGAACATGGACTTCCATTAGAGAAACTCCTTAACAAAGCTTCAAAAGGATTCAACTCCTCCATGATGACACTAAACAAATCTCTTTCATTGGGAAAATTAGTAGTATATGTTTCAAATTTGACATATCAAATAATAAAAACAATTACTAAAAATCTTCTCTATCCTAGCAATGCATTAAGCTCAAAGTAGCAAGTAAAAATAAACACATACATATATAATTAATCAGAAAAAAGAGAAAAAGGAGCATACCTCTACATGTTCTCCAATTAAAAGCTTTCTCAACAGCTATTGTTGATGTCAGTCAGTTAATTAGGAGAGTAATGATAGTTTTGGAGGAGCTTAGGGTTCATTTATCTTCTTTGATGGCTGATTATGACCGCAAACAGATATTCATGTACGCAGTAATACCGTTAGAGGATCGAAGTTGGGTTCTCCAATGGGCCCTCTGATGCTCAAGTCAGTTACTGATTAAGTGGTTAAAAATATTGAATTTAGTTTTAGAGTATTCTATCGCCAAGATTGCTCATACCTTCATGCAGAAGAAATCATCCATATTTATTGGAATCTGCGGAGGACATTTTGGTAATTTGACCGGGTGGGTGTAGGCGGTTGATCAGATGGTGATTTACACGTGTCGATCACAAAGTAAGCGAGTCATCCTCGCATTTAATGCGACAGTGACAGGGTGACTGAAGTGCTGGCGTCATCCGTGGAGTTATTACGACTTCGGCGGGGTAGTCATAATGACCCCTGCCATGCATTAAATGCGATGACGACTGGGCTACATAGCTAAACACGGTGAAGCTGATAGGTTAATTTGTCGTTCAAGACATTCCACAGGGAAGTTGAGTGAAAGACGCTATTCGTCTCGGAATTTCCGACTCCTTGAGCAGATCCCAGCTTGAAGGCGATTTTCTTCTTAGGTCCGGGTCGAGATACCGACCTGAAGATGTCTTTCATCTCGGATCTGCACCTCTAAAAATAGGTCAACTAAGTGCATACCCAGGTTGGGTTCTTAGATTTAAGGAAGGTAGGCCAGTTAAACATGACACGTGGCCGCCTTATGGGGTCTATTATACTTAGTAATTTTCAGGGTACAACAACTATCAAATGACATTTCTTATTAGTAACCACTAACAAAAGAAGTTTAGATGCTACAAACATTATTGCAACCCAAAGAATGAATAAATAACCGATGGAAGCATGTAATATGTAATATATTTAAAATAGAAATGCAAAAAGAGCAATGAAATTACTATGCTTAGATATAGCTATTTCCACGATAAACCACCAAAACTCCTCTATTGGGAGTACACAACTCATTTATAATAAAAAATATGAGACATAAATTTTGTGAATAAGTAAAATGACAATAATTAGCCTAGTAACAATAATAAGAGCACACGACATCACATAAAAAGAAGCAAAATTCTTGCCATAGAAAATTAATCAATCAATGGAGGTAGCATATTTGGAGATCATTGTTGGTCTTTCAATGCAAGTATACAGATAAAACAGCTAATAAAAAAATCATACCTCCTAATGAAACATCGCATATTAAGGCATACCTAGGACATCCTTAGACATGGTAGAATTTAAAAACTGGACAGAGAACTCATCTTAGTCATAAGTAGAAAATGCATAAATTATAACTTTAGAATTCAAATATAAGTTACCAATTATCGTTCAGAATCCATGTAAATTCACTCGAAAAAGTTGAGTTGTGGTGCTTCCATATTCTAAAACCTAAGGAGGAAAATGCATGATAAAAGAGTCCTGCAAATCCCTTTCTTCATCCTTTGAATATTTAGTCCTAAAACCATTAGAATCAAAAGAAGTAATGTATTTCAACTTTTCCAAACAAAAATGAGGTAATATTTGGCACTAAATTGTAGTAAGAACAATATTGAACTCAAATAGAAAATTCAAAGAACAGCACAATGCAAATTTAGATAGGAAATCAATATTGTTATCATTAAAAACACTTTAAAATGGGTGAAGTACAAAAAAGTGAAAAGAAGGCTGCCCCAAAAAGGAAGTTGCTTTCCTTTGTGAGTTGGGAGAGAAATAGAAGATTGAGGGAGTAATAAGTGTTGGAAACGGGATGCAAGCTTAGAGGGGTGTGAATAGGATTGCTATAAATTTTTCGGATAGACACAAAATATGCAGCGGAAAATAAAAAAATAAAAAACTAAGAGCAACCAACACAGGAACACACGAGATTTTTATAGTGGTTCGGATTAAAATCCTACGTCCACTCTTCCTTTTCGCAAAGAGCCTTCTTCACTATGACCAGAGTTATCCCTGAATCACAGTCTGATTTAGTAGGCTTTACAAACAGGATCTTAGAATCTACCTGAAACCAGTCAAGATACCCAACTCCTCACAATGACCAAAAGAAACCTAGTTCTAGATAGCCACACTCAATTACTCTGGCTTGAGCACGCCAACCCTCAATTATCCCGGCTTGAGTACATCGTTAAACTCGCAAGTTTGAAATACAAGACCAATCCTAAAAGTAATTAAAGCACAATTGAAAAGATCTTAGATCCCTTTTAACAAAGCATCCTTCAAATCAATGACGTTGAAATCCGTAGAGAAGCGGTATTGAAGTCGAACACAAAGGGCACTCCTCCTCGCTAAAATGATCTCTCGATATTGAGCGCAATGAGAAGAAGTTGAATGAGGCTCAGAGAATCAAATTCTTACTTAAACTCTCACCCTAGAATTTGATCTCTCAAACTTATGCAAATCTCCTCTCTCTTTCTTGTCGTTAATCTCTTCTCCAATCCCTCTTTAAATAGACCTTGATTGCATTGGAAAGAAGTATAAATGCAGTAGAATTCTATTCTATCCTTAACTTTTATGGATTGAGTTTTTGAATAATTCTAAATTGTTTAGAATTTATTATCTATAAGGCTAGTCTAATCCTATGAATAGGGTTTATATGTAGCCTTGTGGATAGAGAGAAAATCTTATGAAGATAAGATGAAAAATTAGAAAAATAAAAGAATAGAGAAGTTCAAGAACCTATCTCTTTGTATTGCTCCTTTTTGGTGACGGGTGGATTTCAGTTGGAGGTTTTTTTTCTCTTGAGGAGGCTTTTTAAGTAGATCTAGGGATTTTCAGGTACATATTGGGATATGACATTGTGGAGGATGGGGAAGCGTTCTAGGCATTCTTCTAATTTTGATTAATTTTAATTAGTAGCCATGATATGTATATTCCGCCTTGTTGTATGTCGTGTTTCCCACTGAAGGATGGAAAGGGGAAGAGAAGAGGAAAGGTAGGAGGTGGAGGAGCCATTAGTGAAGGGGGAGGAGAGGAGAAAAGAATACATGATTTGGAGAAACCTAGAGGTGGAGGAGATGGTGGAGGAGGTGGAGGAGATGGTGGAGGAGGTGGAGGGGCCATTAGTGGAGGGGAGGAGAGGAGAAAAGAATATAGGGCTTGGAGAAACCCTAGAGGTGGAGGAGATGGTGGAGGAGGTGGAGGAGATGGTGGAGGAGGTGGAGGAGATGGTGGAGGAGGTGGAGGAAGAAGAGGAGATTGAGAGGAGAGGGATAAAATGGATATTTTTAAATTTTTTGGGCTAAATAGTAGCAAAGGTGTGATATTGAGAACGTATAAGCAAACTAAGGTGGTTTACATAAAATAAATAAATAAATAAAGGTGATAAGTTATAATTTGGGTAAAAGTTAAGATGGTATTCATGTAAAAACCCTAATGTTCCCTGAAACTTTGCTCAGGCACAGTAGTAAGATTCACCGACAAAAAAATAAAATAAAATAGAAAACTGAAAAATTAAACATTTTCAGGCAAAGAAAATTTGAGCATGTCTGTGAACTCAACCTTTGAGAATTGGGCAACTAGAAAGTACAAGACGAGCAATAACGTTCATTAGATAATTGCCTCTTTTTTTTTTTGGTTCAATTAGAAAACAGCAATATGGAGATTCAGCTCTACAATGCAAATTAATCTATCATACATTCATTAAAGTTCAGTCGTGGTTGGGCCATTCAGCGGGAAAAGCAAAGTTAGATAAAAATAACAATCGCCATAAAAGCTAATGTTGCTATTCTTATAGCAAGTCATTATCGCCTCCCTGTTCTTGGAGAGGCATTGTAATGCTTGATCTTAGCAACCACTGTTTGCTCTCCTTGAGCATACCATACTGCTACTAAATATCGTGCATACTTCTCCTCAATATTATTACAATCCCAATTATTAATCGATCATCAGAACTTTATTGTGAAACTTGCTGAGATTGGATTATCAACAAGTAATTTGTTTTATAACAAATAAATGCCCTTAATTACATTTTTATGAGTATTATAGAAAGTTTCAGATTTGTTACTGAACTAGAACTCCCATATAACATGGTACTGAACAGGTTTGCATGAATATATAATTATTTAACGATATGATGTTTAATTGGGACCAAAGGAGGATTATATTTTGCAGTGTAAGAATTTTGGTGAAATGCCTGCTTTATATAGTTAAGTTGTTGATTGCTGAGCTTTTGGCAATATTCCTATGGATGGTAATCTAGCTTACACAGTTGAGTAATAATTTTCCATTTTGACTGACCATTCTTTTTATATGTTATATATGACAGCGTCTCTGGATGTACAAGATGTACTCGACAACTCTACAATGATCCTATCATTTATGCTTTTGTTGTTGTCTCATCCCATCCTCACAAGCTTCGTAAAATCTACCATCTTTCTGCTACTCCTCTACTACAACTTCAGATTTCTTTTTCTTTTTCTTTTCCCTTTTTTGTTCAGTTTTGTCTCTAGTGAAGTACTCTATGTGCCGTACAAGTAATCGACTTCAATCTGGCGCTGTTCCATATGCGACGCAAATATGCTTTGTAATTTTCTCTTTGGACTTATTTAGGAAGTGTTTCCTGAAGAGAATATTCAAATTTTCTTCAACTTTTGTTGTGCCTTATTTCCCTTATCGAACCGTGTAAATGAAACATTTGTTCTGTGTGAATGCAAGTACTTTCACATTTGTTTTGTTTAAATTGATATGCGTATAAAACTGGCGGCAAACTTGATTCTCATTTTTGGTAAAGTAAATGCATATTTTTAGCGTCTGATCAGTATGCAAAGTTTTCAAATACAAAAAATACTTACTTGTTTCCATTGTGCTGTTAATTATTGTTGTTACTACCATTTTAGATTGGTATATGTATTGAAATATGTTCTAGTATATTCAGATACTCTAGAAATTAAATCCTCTATCGTTCTTGTTCATATTCATCTTTTAAATGGACCGATACAGGACATATGAACCCGCTCCACCCTTAACCTCCACTTCATGTCACCCCTGCTGCCTTTCCCTCACCACCGCCGATGGCAAAGGCCATTAGCTTCTCCTTCTCTTCCTTCCTCAGCTATTATCTCCTCCTCACGATCTCTTATCCACCATTTATCCTCCTTCCTCAATTGCGATGCCCCCTTCCAAGGTCGCCCCCCTCTACCACAAATGTCTCTCATCAAAGACATGCCAAAATTTAATAAATCATGGAAGGAAAATTTATGTTAAATAATAGGTAAATTTGACACCTTCGACAGAAAAGTTATCAAATAATGGCTACAATGTGCTAGAATTATGCTAGATGGAACAAGTGAGACACGAAGGTTAACAATAATAGCTAAAATTGAAAACTTCGATATAAAGTTAACAAATAATATCTAAACGGGACAAAAATTATGTTGAATGTAATAAGTTAGACACAATAGTAACAGATAATAACTAAATATGATAAATCGACACAAAGTTAACAATTAATCTTAATGGTGATCACCCTTTTTAATCCCCGATCCTCCCTCGTCTTGAGAGCTATTCGATTGCGGCCTCCTCCGAATCCCCAATGTCGTCAACCCTAACCCTAGCCTCTCCGATCCCTCTGCATCCTCGCTGATCCCGCGTCGAAATCCAAACCCTAGCTAAGCCAACGCCCTCAACGTCGATGCCAATCTCACTCTCCTCAGTTCTAGTTGGCCGTCCATGTACATCGGCTTTCGATGTCGCCAATGCAGGTAAAATATCTTCGTCTTTATGCCGTTAAATTTTGATTTAACGCTTATGGTTTTCTTTTTTATCATTTGAGTAAAGATCTCAACTTTATGTGCTTCTGCTTAGAAAATTTGTGAAAGTTTCAGTGCTGCTTTGATAGAAAATTATTTTGTCCGAGTCTGTTAATTTTGTTATCAGTGGAATGGTTGAATAGTTGAAATCAATTGACTGGGAAATAGTTACATTGGAAGTAGATAATGCTCAGGGAGAAGATATTTAATATTTTGATCTTCGTCTTATAAAGTAATAGTGATACTCAAATGGAGGGGCTTCTTTTATATTTTGAAATTGGATTTATAATCTTCAAATCTGTTCTGAAGTTGAGTCAACTCCTTTGTTTTCGTTTATTTTACTGTGAGAACATGAAAGGAGATTCATTTAGAATGAAGTGATGGGAAACTACAATGGATAATATGCACGTCTTTAATCTGTGAGGGAAACGATTTCCATTTGAAACTGCATATTGGGAACAAGAATATCCTTTCATAGCCTCTGTTGAAGAATAAGTTAAGGTTAACTCGGTATAGTACGATATTTGGTTATAATTTTTCAGCTGCTTTCATAAAAGTGTCGGGTTTATATGGAGGTGACTTTTTATTTGGAAAATGAAAGGCACATAGTTCCAGTTGAAAGGGTTCTCCTAACAAAATTCTGAACATATTCTAGAAAAAGGGACTTTCACCACAATTCGGTGAATTGCAACATGGATTGAGTACCCATAATGTGTTGGGATTCAATTGATATGCTTTCTTCTCGGCTACGCATTGCCTTCTCGACGGTATATGTACGTTTAGTTCTAGTTTTTCTCATCGTCTATTTCCTGCGCAGATACCAAAAATGTTTGGAGCTGAATCAACTGACCTAGAAAAGTCAACCCATTTCTTGCCTGAGACTTAAATTGCATCCCAGAAAACAAACTGTAAGTTAATCCTTTGGACTTTACTGGAGTAATTATGATGCTGCCATATTTAGATTATCAATATTTGATGTAAATAACCTGGATTCTCTTTTTCAAAAGTGCTGCTAAGTATGCGTTTATATCAATCATCATGTTCTTCTAATTTCTTGTCGTAATCTAGCTTTTAAAGGATATTTTTTTTGTTTAAGTCCCTCTTTTGATTTGTTTCATCAATGGCTTTTCTTCAGAATTCAATTTTGAGTGACAATAGAAATGCGCAAGTAGAGAAAAACAAGAAGCAGGAGTTAGCTTGCGCCCTTCATGTATATTTCAAGATCACCTGTATGGTAAAGGCCGCATAACTTACAACCTTTTTTTCCTTCTGCTGTTATTCTCCATTATTTCTTTACTTGGTGGAAAACATGTGTTTGACATCAATCTTCTGTATGGTTTATGTTCTCTTAACCTTGCATCACTACAATAAAAGTTGTATTTATCCACACGTATTTTATGACACATATAAAAGTGTCATTTTATTTGCAAAAGATTAAACAATAGTGACACAAATAAAAAGTGTAGCAAATCACGACACATATTTGTGTCATTAGATATACAATTAAATATAATTGAAAAAGGCTAATATTCCAACATGGATTGTGAGAAGATCTATTAATGGGTTTAAATAATAAATCATAGATTTTAATTATAATGATGATTAAACATTTATGATAGTGTATAAGCTAAAAGCTTCATAGTTAAGTGTATTTTGGTGAGAGTAATCCTAGGATGGATAACCTTCTGGGAAGTTATAATGTTGAATAATGATACTCTTTATATTTTTAATGGTCTAGACACAACTATGTGTCACCACTTTTGACACATATATGTGTTACGAGTTTTGTGACACTTGTATGTATCACCATACTCGACATATATATGTGTTGTGACTTTGTGACACATTCACACATGTGTAGAAAGACGATCTCCACACATGCTCTAACCACACTTTTGGTATGTATCGCGCTCTATTTGTGCGACACAAAAATGTGTAGAGACAAAAAATGTATCATAATTTACAACCTTTGTTGTATTGCATGCATATCTAATGTTCTGACAGTGATAGGGAAAATTACCTCTGACCCCTTGAGATTTAAGAGTTATGTTTCGTCCCCCTAAGAAAAGACTCTAATGTGTTTATCCCCCCTCAACATTGAAATTCCATATTTCGTCCTTCTTGGCCCCACTAACATTTTAAATTATCCCAAATATACCCTCTTCCAAATTTTCATCTTCTACCACTCCACAAGTCTCCCTTCTTCTCCTCTTTTGTCAGTCACCATCTCGCTCCTTGTTTGCCCCTGCTGCTGCTCGTCGGCGACCTCCCTTGGTCACCTCTCACCTCCGCATTTCCTAGCTACTAAAGCCCTTCCTCTTCATCGATCCTTCCCTTCTTCAAAATCCTAAAAAGCTTGACTCTTTTACCTTGAAATCTATTCTAGGATGTCAATGTTATTACTTTTCTCAAAATTTATTTTGAATTCAATTCCTTGTTGATTCCGGTGAATTCTTTAATGGGTTACTTCTCACTATTGAAATTTACTTGATGATAAGCTCTTAATTTTTAGTTTACTTGCTAAGAATTAAGAAATCTTCACAGCTTAACTCTTGTCCTTCAATGTATATCCATTTCACTTTAAAGTTTTGTGTATTTAAAGGTAATCGACTCCTTTCTGTTAAAGTGACTCCGACCATGCTATAGAAATTTTTGTGCATTATCTTAAGCACTCATGATCGGATATTAGCTGGATTTGTAATTAGGTTTGTCGTGGAGGGCCACATTTCCTAACATTTGTTGCTTCAAGTTGGACTTTTCACAAATGATGAGAGGTGGCCCAGGAGAGATCGCCAGCCGGCGACAGCGGGGGGCTGCCAAGGAGAGTGGTGGTGGCTGACAGAAGAGGAGAAGAGGGGAAGCTTGTTGAGAGGTTGAAGATGAAGATTTGGAAGAGGGTATTTTCAAGATAACTAAAATGTCAGTGGGGACAGGAAGGGCAAAGTATAGAATTTTTATGCTTAGGGGGGTTAACACATTAGATTCTTTTCGTAAGGGGGGGAAGCACAACTCTTAAATCTCAAGGGGTTAGAGACAATTTTCCCCAAGTGATAAGCTAGCAATTACAGAAGACTAGAACAACAAAATGAAATTTGCTGCCCTTCTTTTTCCACTAGCTCAATAGATTCAGTTTTGACTCCTGACAAATCAAGAGTTGCTCAATACAAGAGAATACTATTAACTTCATGGGTTTAAGATAAAGGTTTGGACCACTTTGAATCAAAATCTAGTTTTTGACTCTTCTATGTTGTCGCATCCAATTATTCTTTCATGTATGCGTCTAGCAGGATGGCATCTCCATCAACATCCATGTTTTGCACTCTTACAAACAACCCCACTTATTTGTCCCCAGTTGAGGTTAAAGATATAGTAACCTTTGAAAGGAACTTGATTTTAAAACTTAATTTTGTAGAGTTTGATAGAGGCAATTTCAACTAGACCCGTGAACACAACCTGAAGTTAGTGTGTCTCAACTGGTCTTGCCCAGATTTGGGTCATAAAAGATTTGAAAAAAAATGAGCATGCTTTTTAAACAATCAGGTCTGCCTCTGGTCGTCTGATCCATTTGAACTGAGGTGACACAAGTAAATTCATAAGATAGATCAATTGCATTAAGTGAACATTTTCGGATTGGTTATTACATGACTTGTAACTTCTCTGTTTGTCCTCATTTGATGGGTACTTTGCTGATGTCTTATTTTTTTCCTTATAGATGATTTAACTAATGGAGAGTAATTAATAACTTATCATGTTAAGTAACAAGAAGAGTGAAGACATTTTGAACAGGTTAGAAAATGAATTAGGCTCCATTTGTCTTGTTTTTGAATTTTTGATGTGCAATGAGGCGGCTTATCTTTTGGAAGAACTTAAGAGTTAATATTCTCAAATAACCTGGTTATTAGACAGCCTACATGGGCTAGGTTCAGATACCCAATTGTAAGACGACTTCTTATTTCTTAGGGTCAGGAACTAACCCATTTAATAATCAACCATGTTGTTATTAAGCCATATTTGGTACCTGACCTAACCCGACACGATGATTAAGTTATGTGATAATTTGGTAAATATTTAAAATGTAACTGCAGTGTATGAAACATTTCTGCCAGGAGTCTATCAAGGGTATTAGAATCTCAACCTTTAAAATCCCTGTTTTCCTCATTATCTGAAAGAACTTGAAATTAAAACATTTACATGTGTCATGTAAGATTACAGGTGTCTTTGAAGCTCAAGAACAAGAACACTTTCGTGTTGTAAGTGGCTAGTTTGCTTCGTATCTCTTAACAAGTTCTGTTTTACTATGATTTATAGACTCAAATTCATACTTTGGGTTTCCAAATTGAAAATCCACACAGTTGGATGTGATCTACCACACATGAACTCCCTATAAATAAACTTTTTTGATGATTCTGCTATGTTTCGCATCATGTATCGAGGGGTAAAAACTGTCGATCTTGTGAAAATTCTAAAACGTTTTTTTTTTTTGGACGATGAAAGATGCGTAGTTTAAAAAAGTCAAAATCATTAAAAAAAACCTACATGACACGATTCCTCCAACATTCCTCTAAATAAGCCCTTCCATCCTAGTTTAGCTTTCTCTTTTCTTTCCTTCCATCTTTTTGACTCCTTGTGCAGATAGTTTACTTCAAATGTTCTAACAAATCAATTAGTAGCCTGCATTTGTGATCAAATCCTGTATCTTCTCTTTCTTCACTCCTCGCAGCAAAGCTGTTGACATTAAATTCCCTTTTTGTTTACACTGTTTAAAATCAGGCCATTTCTTTACTATGTTCTAGGAAAGTTTGGTTGGCTAGAATAGTATGATTCACCTACCCCCAAAAAATAAAAAGCAAAGATTTAAGCCTTTGATCATATCAAATATGAGCATGTCAGTGAACTCAACCCTTGGGAATTAGGAAACTGGAAAGTATTGCTAGATGAGCAATCACGTTCATAGGATAAGCCTTTTAGTTTATCAAATAAAAAGCAGATAATATGGGCAATCAGCTCTGGCTTAATTGAGCAATGCTATCTATTATCCATGTTTGAAATGGTGAACGAGGATACAAAAAAACATTAAAGTTAAAATAAAACTAGCCATAAAAAACAATGCTGTTATGCTTGTAGTAATTACTCATTATCACCTCGCTGGTTCTCGGAGAGGCATCCTAATGCTTGATCTAACCACTATTTACTCTGCTTAAGCATGACATCATGTCTGAGTTAGTAGAAGGAAGTGGGTTACGAAATATAATGCATACTCCTCCCCAATTCGCCATTCCTTAATCGATCATCACAGCCGCATTATGAAACTGACTGGATTGGGTTGAAAGTAAATGGGTTGTATTGAAGGCTCCTTCCTTTTAGCTTAAGGGGTCGAGTCATAACTTTTCATTTTGACTGACCATTCTTGTTTATACGTTGTAATGCAGCTTATGGAATTATCAGACAGCTCTACTATCTACAGTGATCTATCAGATATGCTTTGTTGTGTTTGGCTCCTTCCTCGAAATTTTTTTAAATTTAGTTTCTTTTCCATCTCCGCCCGGTATTAGCTCACTTTAGCCTCTAGTGCAATAGGTTGTAGAAGTAACCGACTTCAATCTAGCGCAGTTCACAGCGGCAGCTCCAAGCGATGCGAATATTTGCTTCATAATTTTCTTTCTTTACTTTTACTCCCTCTTTTAAAAAAAAACCAAAAACATTCCCTTTAAAATAAGGTTCTGTAGTTGTGGACACAAAAGGGAGTAGTCACCTTAGAATTTGAAGGTGGATGCTAATTGTATTGTTTGTTAGTGGAGAGGATATCCTACATGTATGAAGTTGCATATACAGCTACATCAAGGCTTGATAGTTTTCTGTTCAGCAATTGGAATCAAATTGAACTCATTTCTCTGGGAAATGTTTCCAGGTTTCCTTCAGTGACGTTAGATTCATATTATCAAGCAACTGATGGATGGCAAGAAAGTAGTAGGTTATTCAAATTTCTTCAGTTTTCCTTACCCCAAGACCAGCCTTCATCTATGGAATCACGTAAATGGAACCTTTTTCTTTTTTTTTTTTTGCATGAATATAAGTATTGTCTACGTTTGTTTTGTTTTAATTGATATGTACATAAGACTGGATGCAAACTTGATACTCATTTTTGCTGAAGTAAATGCACATTTTTGGGGCCTCTGATCAGAATGCCAAATTTCCAAATTACTGAAACTTTTTTTTTGAAGCAAAAAACAAGGGATTAAATCCCCGTTCATTAAGAAAAAAGAGGTGTACAAAATATGTAATTACAGAAAAAGGATACGAACTGTATCCAAAAGTTGGAAAATAGAAAAACAGATTTCTGTAGGGTAGGGATGCATGACCTTCTTCTTCCAGACATCCACAAGGATGAAGAGAGGGCCTTGCCGTCATTCACCACAAACGTAGATATAAGGAAGAACCAAAGCCAGCCATACATATAAGATACAGAAAACAAGTTTTCTATAAGCCAACCAAAAGGACAAAAAATATATGGCAAAACTATCAAGTTTGTGAAATATGTACAACCTAAAGAACTTTTTTCTAGACCAATTCTACCACTGAGTCTATGTTGAATCCTTCTCATCCACTGATATTTGGTATAGGTTGTGCTTCAAGACTCCTAGATACTCCAGTGGCTACAACTCCACTTGATGAACCTGTCCATTCATTGAGACAAAAGATGACAGAGTTTATAATTGATATATGAGATAATGAGAGTTGATCATACCAAATTGTGAATGATGTGAGTGTGGGGGCCACATGAAAATGTGAATCACGTGAAACCACGTGAATGAAGCAAAGAGCATGGAGCAAAAGAAAGGGCGTGAACGCGGTTTCGTGGGGGCCCCACGCGTTTGTTCGTGAACGAGTTTTTTTTTTAAAAAACCCTATAACCCTATAAATAGGTACAGGAGAGGTGGCCGAAAATTAGGGCTGAGGTTAGGGTTTTGAGCCGTCATTTGAGGGAGATATTTGTGAGAGTTTAGAGAGTTTTGTTTTAGGGTTTTGGTGTGAGATTTGTACCCTATTTGTATTTTTTCTCTCTCTAATAGTAGATCTCCTCCTCCTTGCCCCGTGGACGTAGGCAACTTGCCGAATCACGTAAAATTTGTGTTTTTACTATTGATTTGATTGTAATAGCTTTTAGGTTCCCTCGACAGGTCAGTCCTAGAACTGATGAGAGGAAGAGTAAATATCCCACTTTGTTGAGATATTTGCTTCAGATTCTTGTTTCCTTGGTGAGACGGGAATTCTTATTGTGATCTAGCTCTCTTGTTGTGGCCATTGTTCTACAGAGGTGTCACGAAATTTTCGCCACAAGACAACAAGTGGTATCGAGCCCGATTTCGATCTAGGGTTTTGAAGTTTGGTGGAGGAAGATTCTTGTGTGAAGCTTAGTTCTTCGAGTTCTCGGCTTCGGTGGAGATAGCATTAGGAGTTGCCGTTGGAGATTTCGCTTTCCTCGTGTGGTTAGGAAATCTATTTGGAATCCGATCTAGGGTTCAGTTGGGTGATTCTTTAATCCTATCAAAGTTGTTCTTTCTCTACAATTTGGAGTAAGTTTGCAATGGGAGAAGAAAGTGAAAGCAGCAAGTCAATGGCGAGTACAATACAAATGCAAGTTGGTTTTCAGAACACCAAATTTAATGTGGTGAAGTACGACGGCAAAATCAATTTTGGTTTGTGGATGAGCGACGTACAGGATGCGCTCAATGCTCAAAATTTGGACGAGACCATCATGGTCCAAGAGAGGCCACCTAAATATGAAGAGGAGGTATGGGATAAGATGAATAGGAACGCGTGTGGGGTGATCAGGTCCTGTTTGGAACAGGAGCTGAAATATGATGTGATTGGGGTGACGTCTGCAATGAAGATGTGGAAAATTCTCAACAATAAGTATCTCGCGAAGAGTGTTGAGAACATGTTGCACTTGCCGCTAAGACTCTTCGTGTTTCAGATGTCCCGAGCACCTCACTAGCGGCTCATGTGAACAACTATACTAAATTGTTGTCCGACTTGGCAAATGTTGATGAGAAGATAACGGATGAGTACAAGGCGCTTATTTTATTGGGCTCCTTACCGATGAGGAGTATGACACCTTTGTACTCACTTTGTTGAACGGACGCATTTCTATCGCCTATAGTGAAGTTACTAACGCATTGACCAACCATGATTTGAGGAGGAAGGACAAGGAGACTTCCGTGCGAGTACTTCAAAGCAGGCCTTGTCGACGAGAGGTAGAAGCCCATATCCCAAAGGTGGCAATAGAGGGAGGTCAAAGTCAAGAAGGCGCCACCAATTGTCAAAGAACCAATGCGATTCGCAAAGAGCGTGGACATTGGAAGAAAGATTGTCCAAAGCTCAAGGAGAAAGAAAATGGCAAGAAAAAGGGCCCGGCCAATGAGGTGAATATTGCTAAAGGCGATGATTCCGACGATTCGTGCTATTCTCTATTGATTACCCGAGGTGAATCATGTGGAAGCATCGATTGATGCTTGATTCCGGCGCTACTTATCATGTGACCCCGTGCAGACCGGTTTGCATCTTTGAGAAAGTCGACGGGGGTGTTGTTGTCATGGGAAATGATCAACCCTGTGGCATTTGTGGGATAGGTACTGTGCGGATTAAGATGCACTATGGAGTAGTCCGTGAGCTGAAGGAGGTGAGATTTGTTCCTCAGCTGAAGAAAAATCTTATCTCAGTTGGAGCTTTGGAGGCGAAGGGATTCAATGTGACTTTCAAAAATGGTGTAGGGAAGGTTACTAAAGGATCTTTGGTGGTGATGAAGGGAGTCCGCAATCGAAATTTATACTATCTGAATGGGAGCACCGAGATTGGCCACGTTGCTTCAGTTGTTTCAGAGGCGGAAAGGAGCAGGCTTTGGCACTATAGGTTAGGCACACAGTGAAAGGTCCTTGTAGGCGTTATGCAAGCGAGGGCTATTAAAGGAGCCAAGAGTGGAAAAGTTGAGTTCTGTGAGCATTGTGTTCTTGGCAAGCAGACAAAGGTGAAGTTCGGAACAGCCATCCATCAGACGAAAGGTATTCTGGACTACGTGCACACAGACGTTTGGGGTCCCACCAAGACGGCATCACTTGGTGGTAGACATTGGTTCGTCACATTTGTTGATGACTATTCTAGGCGATGTTGGGTGTACACCATGACGAAGAAGAGTGAAGTCCTAGATATATTCGTGGAGTGGAAGAAGAGATTAGAACTGCAGACTGGGAGAAAGATCAAGACGTTGAGATCCGACAACGGTGGTGAGTATACTTTAGACCCCTTCGCCAGCCTATGTCGAGACGAGGGCATAGAGAGACACTTCACGGTTAGTCATACACCGCAAAGAAATGGGGTGGCGAGAGGTTGAATCGGTCTTTGCCGAGAAGATTCGATGTTTATTGGCGATAGTAGTTTGGAGAAGATCTTTTGGGTGAGGCACTTACATATGCGAGCCACCTCATCAACAGGCGACCTTCATCTGCGATTGGGGAAAGACCCTATGGAGAAGTGGTCGAGAGCCAAAGACGAGATTATGACCACCAAGGTATTTGGGTGCCCCGTGATTTTATCATGTGAGAACAGATAAATTGGAACCGCGAGCTAGGAAGGCCATATTTGTAGGATTCAAGCGTGGTGTCAAAGCATACAAGCTTGGGATCCAGTTGATAAGAAGATTGTGCTGAGTAGAGACGTCACATTTGATGAGGCTTCTATCTTGAAGCTTCTCAACTCTCATCAAGTGGAGAGTGACCCGACGAAGGAGATATCGCAGTGGTGGAGATCGATGCAGCCCACATTGTCCGGATGGTACAATATCCATTAGAGTGCCGACCGAGGTGACGCCAGCGAAAGCACGACAAAGGACAATGAGGATATGAGTACGATGTGCAGGATCGTGGACCCACGGCTCGAGTTCGTGATTCTATTGTCGTCGGAGACGAGGAGAAACATACATATGCCAAAGACGGTATGCCGACACAGCTTGCATATGCACTTCCGTGGAGAGTATCGATGAGATGATACCTACTACATTCGTGAGAGGCCGAAAGCGAGTTCGAGGTCGATTCGTGGCGGTAGCTATGCAGGAAGAGATGGAGTCTCTTCACAAGAACGATACATGGGAGCTTGTTGAGCTTCCAAAGGGACGGAAGGCAATTGGTTGCAAGTGGGTATACACTAAGAAGGAGGGCATTGAAGGCACTCCATTGAGGTTCAAAGCTAGGTTGGTTGCGAAGGGCTATGCACAGGAGGAAGGTATTGATTATAATGAGGTCTTCTCTCCGGTGGTGAAGCATTCGTCGATTCGGATTTTGCTAGCATTGGTGGCACAAGATGGTATGGAATTAGATCATTGGATGTGAAGACGGCATTTCTTCATGGTGATCTTGATGAAGAAATCTATATGACTCACCATTGGGATTCCGAAATGCAGGAAAGAAAAATTGGTTTGCAGACTAAAGAAATCGCTATATGGTTTGAAGCAGTCTCCTCGACAGTGGTATAAGCGATTCGATGGTTTTATGCTTGGTCATTCGTACACTCGGAGCCAGTTTGATCCTTGCGTATATTTTCGCAAGTTGAAAGGAGGTGCGTATATCTATTTGTTATTATATGTCGATGACATGTTGGTTGCCTCTATTTCCAGGTCTGCTATAAATGAATTGAAGGCACAGCTTTCAAAAGAGTTCGAGATGAAGGATTTGGGTGAGGCTAAGCGCATTTTGGGGATGGAAATCGGCAGAGACAAGAAAAATGGCAAAATTTGTTTGACACAGATGGCTTATTTGAAGAAAGTTCTACAGCGGTTCCATGTTAGCATGGATACGAAGCCAGTCAGTGTACCATTAGGAGCCCATTTGAAGCTTTCGGTGACCTTTCACCAAGACAGCTTGAAGATCGAGAGTTGATGTCGAAGACTCCATATGCGAGCGCAGCTTGGAAGCTTGATGTACGCAATGGTATGTAATGAGACCGATTTGTCACAAAGGTGAGCATGGTTTCAGATACATGCACGATCCAGAGTGGGTCATTGGAACGCCGTGAAATGGATTTTGAGGTACATTCGAGGTACGCTCAATATTGGTTTGGTGTATGAGCGGGACACTACAGGTGGGCAGTTGTGCGTTGGTTATGTTGATTTGGATTATGCCGGGGATTTGGATAAACGCCGGTCTACGACGGGTTATGTGTTCACTTTGACTCGTGCGCCGGTGTGTTGGAGATGCACCTTGCAGTCTACGGTTGCTTTGTCTACGACGGAGGCAGAGTATATGGCAATTACGGAGGCTGTGAAGGAGGCGATTTGGCTTCGAGGGCTTTTGGAGGAACTTGGTATATCGCAACGGTCCGTCACCATTCATTGTGATAGCATGAGTGCTATCTATTTGGCGAAGAACCAGGTTCTTCATGCGAGGACGAAGCACATTGACGTTCGTTATCACTTCGTTCGTGATGTTCTTGAAGATGGTGATGTGGAGATTGTGAAGGTCCACACGAAGGATAATCCGGCAGATATGCTCACAAAGGTGGTCTTGAGCAACAAGTTTGATCATTGCAGAGACTTGTTGCACATTCGTGATTGTTGAGGCCGTTGGCGGCCATTTGGGTGAACTACGTGAAGGCTTGATTTCAAGTGGCCATAGCGGGCATGCCACAACCAAGCATCTTCTTTAAGGCTTCCCAACAAGCACACCGGATGAGCAGCTTTCAGGTTGAGTATGTACAACCTGTTCTTCGATCTCCTCACATTAGCTAGTAATTTTCTAGCTCTATCATAGATGTGCAAACAGCCTCCTTCTATGACTGTCTTACACCCATGTTCATCTAATTGCCCCAAGCTTACAATGTTGCTACACAACTTAGGTATAAAGTAAACATTAGTGAGGAGTCGATGCTCTTGGGCAAGAGGATACGTAGGCAGTCTTTATGATGCAGCCGGTATTGGTCTTGATGGGGAGGAGATTATTTGAACTCTCGTTTGGGTTCCCGACTTGTTGTGGATTGAGTCCGTTGTCGTGGATTTATTCCACTTCGTCCTGGACGCAACAAGTGGGACATTTGGTTGTTTAGTGTCGGCTCAGTTTTGAGAAAACTTCACCGAGGTGGAGAATTGTGAATGATGTGAGTGTGGGGGCCACACGAAAATGTGAATCACGTGAAACCACGTGAATGAAGCAAAGAGCATGGAGCAAAAGAAAGGGCGTGAACGCGGTTTCGTGGGGGCCCCACGCGTTTGTTCGTGAACGAGTTTTTTTTTTAAAAACCCTATAACCCTATAAATAGGTACAGGAGAGGTGGCCGAAAATTAGGGCTGAGGTTAGAGTTTTGAGCCGTCATTTGAGGGAGATATTTGTGAGAGTTTAGAGAGTTTTTTTAGGGTTTTGGTGTGAGATTTGTACCCTATTTGTATTTTTTTCTCTCTCTAATAGTAGATCTCCTCCTCTTTGCCCCGTGGACGTAGGCAACTTGCCGAACCACGTAAAATTTGTGTTTTTACTATTGATTTGATTTGTAATAGCTTTTAGGTTCCCTCGACAGGTCAGTCCTAGAACTGATGAGAAGAAGAGTAAATATCCCACTTTGTTGAGATATTTGCTTCAGATTCTTGTTTCCTTGGTGAGACGGGAATTCTTATTGTGATCTAGCTCTCTTGTTGTGGCCATTGTTCGGCAGAGGTGCTGCCGAAATTTCCGCCGCGCATAACACAAAATACATCTATTCCTTGTAAGCCAGATGTTCCAACAAACTGAAGAGAGAACTGTACGCCATAAATGACCCTTTGAGCCAACAAACTGAAGAGAGAACTGTACGCCACAAATTACAGAAACTACGTTCTTTTTTTCTTATTTTTTGGTTGGGGTTATATTTTGGTGTATTCACCGCTTTTGCTGAAAACATCGGAGTATCACTCTAGAAATGTATCAATTACATCACTCACCGAAGAGATTTTATTTGTACTCGTTCTGTTTCGAGAAATTTATATTAGTGCACAATGCCCAAGCAGAAAGCAGCAATTCAAACGCATTGCTCTTTGTAAAACCTTATAAATATATACTCAATCACGAAAAACAAATGTAAGATATTCATTCTCTTGATCGTTTCACGGTTGATTGTTCCATTTTAAAGTTTTTCTCATCTTTTAAGAAATTTTGATTGTGGGCAAAGTTCTGTATTTGTGGGCCCATGGGCTGTTTATGGGCTAAGTTGACTTATGGGCCTCAACGATTTTCTGTTCAAACCAAACGTTTTCTTAATTTTCATTATTATTTAAAGAACACAAAAGTTCTAAACGGTCAAATATTTTTCAGAAAGTATAAGTATAAGACATGATAAAATATGAAATAAACTAGTTCTGTATAATATTTGTCATTTGTCACTCAATAAGTCATCTGTTTCTCTATTCATAATTTTTTGGAGATCTGGTGAATATTTCTAATTGCCTTCCCATGCTTAAGAATGTATATGAGAAACCAAATGTGTGAAAGCTTTTTTTAAATGTCTTTTTTAAACAAAGATCACACTTGAATGTTGGGTGCGTTCGGCAATCACCAAAAACTGGGCCAGGTTCAATCCTGACCATGTTATACTTTGAACCAATTTAGAGTTGAACCAAAGCACTGGTGGTGAAACACTAAATTGGTTTTATGGTTTTTTTTTTTACCTAAAAAGAACTGGGCCAGAATTAGCCCAGTTTTTACCAATTAAAAACAGACCCAAAATTAGGTCAGCACTGAGTTTCAAGAGATTGCCTAACACATATAGATTTAGTGCAACTGGGCTTCTTAGAACCTAACTATAAAGTTTTTATTTTTTATTTTTTTAAACTACCAAAGCTTCACTAGAAGAAATGTCCCTCGAAGCCCATCAGCTTTGCTTTCTCAAGTTATTTAAGGATTAAAAAAATGGAAGGATTTCCTAGGGATAAAAAAGTGCAATGGAATAATTTTTTTGCGAACCTAGCCCCCGACGAGGAAGCGACACAGCTTTGCCATGTGAACCTAGCCCCCGACGAGGAAGCGACACAGCTTTGCCATGTGATCTACTAGGCTGCCCTGTACTCGCTTCTAATATTAACACTTCAAAAAGATAGCGTTGCTACGTTAATAATATCTCCTGACTGAATGTAATTTTCGTCTATTATTTAATACCAATCTATTTAGAGTATCCCTAAGCAAAATAATTATTATAATTCCAGTATCATATATATTATAACCTCACTAAGAGCTTCATCTTAATTAATTAAACCAAAATTAATCACATGTGCATTGAATCTAAAGTAGATTCGAAATTGATTAATGAGCAAAGATACTTTATCAACCTATATAATTATGTATAGTAATATGGGTGCCCTGCCGGCAATAATTAAATTATATATAAAAACTGCATGTTGCTTTGCGTAAAAAAAACTGCATGTTGCTGGGATAAAGTAATCAGAGATATCATAATGCGCAATTTCTTTATCTCAAGAGCTGACTATATTGTTACATATGATTTAGAGAAAAAAGTGTAATACAGTTAATTAGTAAATTACTTTTACTTATAGTTTATCCTTTTTGCCTATCTTAATTAGAGAGATCGCCAAATTGAGAAAGCCTTAACCATGAAAGCAGAAGTCCAATAGAAACTGTTTGAAGGTTTAAAAATTAAATTCTTGGTGTTTTCCTTATGTATCCTTAATATAATAGATATTTCTCAAAATACCCTCCACATAGTAGTAATTGCTATGTACCCTCCAAATTCAATCATCTTTCAATTGATCCACACCTAACTTCTAGGTACTAAAATTAGAATATACTGTCTCTTTGAAATGACAAAAGTACCCTTCATTTTACTTGATAAAGTTAAGATTGTTAAATTTAATTCCTTAATTTTTCTTAATTCTCCACATATATATATCTGAGATAGTTTGCTATATAACCCTCTGAAGGAGACCTACTTTTCTAACTTATAAAATGAACATTTAATAAATTTAGCGAATATGGGCAGTTATAATTAGGAATGCAAACGGATCGGATATAGCTTTTATCCCATTCCTATTCCCTTACTAGAAGGGAAAATGGATACGGTTTTTCTTCGATAAGAAAAGTTTATACTTGTATTTGCAATAACGGAAAACAGATATGATGGATTGAATAATAGACCAATAGATACTGTTCATATATGGTCTAGATATTTGGCAAAACTGATAATAACTGTGTATACTAACTTATTCTCCACTTTACAACAAAGAGATGAAACCATAGCTTAAAAGGGGGAAAAATAGTATGTGAGCCCAAACTTTGAAGTTTAACAAACAGCTTCAAACTGTTAAGAAATGTCACGCATCTATGCTCTTGAACCTTGTCCTGCTTTCAATATAATTTCGAGTTTACCGTCAATGTGATTCCCAAACCCTCATTGTTTTTTGTCATATACTCTCACCTGAAGCATTTTCTCCTTTTGCTTGTTACAAAACTTAAACTTGGCATTATTCACCATTTATTGCTGTCTGTTTAGTCTACATAAAAGAGAACAAAGATGAAAATAACATAGAAAAAATAAAAATAAAAAATACCGCATAGATAGACCCTCTGTAGTTTCACTATTTGAACTTTTACTGTCTCTTTAACTTTATTTTTGCAGATAGATCCCATGAGTGAAACCTTTGCCTCTTTTACACTCAGGGAGTCTATTTGTCAAAAATAATCTTCAATAATACCTCTCCAAGTATGGAAAATATCTTAACCTCTGCTGCTCATTATGTCAATGAATGGACAGGATCAACTACAGGAAAAGTAGCAGAGACACTAAGGGTATCAATGGGAGAGCAAGGATTCCAGATGATCCACAACCAAACAACTCAAACAGAAGAAGAAGAAGAGCAGAGGAGAGGCCATCAGCAAACAACTCAAGAGGAAGAAGAAGAACTGAGTAGAGGCCATCAGGAGGAAACTGATATGACGAGAGGACTCTAAGGCCAAACCTCAACTAAGTGGTTTTCTTGGTTTTGTAATTAGTAACCAAAGACTGTATCTAAAAGACTGCATCTAAGTGCTTACTGTAATTAGTTTTCTTTTGTTTCATCCTAGTTTAGAAATTATTCTTTCTACTATCTGTTCTTGGTTTGTAGGGCTGGCTTTGGGCCATATACATATCAGCGCTTGTGGTGAATGACGGCTATGGTCCTCTCGTCACCCTCGATGATATGTATGTGGAGAAAGTCCTATGAACAAACTAGGGAGAAAGTATATGTTTCTAACTATACTTTTGTATGACACAATCTCGTGTCAAAACTTTTAATTATCAATATAATGAACAGGGATCTTTCCCTTGTTTTTGGGTTCAAAAAAAAATTTCTCTTTATCTAAGATTAAAAAGAGTCAAAAAATTTCATTCAAGGAGTTTATCAAAACAAAACTAGAGGGGTAGTAATTTCGAACCAACAAAACTACAAGGGGCCTATCTCAATAAAAAATATAGCACATCAACATAGGATTCTTTTGTTGCCTAAGATACAAAGGAAAATTGATGATATTATGAGCTATTCTTAAGAAACTCCTACAGAAAGAACAAGATTAGTATCCAAGGCATGATTTTACTTGCCAGATGGATTGATAGAATATTTACCTCTAAATGTGGTGTAATTAGGTGGCTCAGTGGCCGTAATATCTCCAAAGCATGTACACAAAAATAGTCCAGGCCGTTACTCTTTCAAATAAAAAGCTTTTTGAGCTCTGACCACTCACAAGGAAAGTGTTTTGATGGATTTTAATATAATGTAATATAATATGAGATATTATAATATGCTATATTTATACTATGTAATATAATATATATTATTATAATTACTATAATATATAAACACTTACTATAATATTAATTTATTATATAATTTTAAAATATTATATTATAATAAATAACTTTGATATTATATTGTAATGATTAATATAGTATCTTTTAAAATAATATATTATAATATTATATGATTTATTATAATATTAAATAAATATATTGTAGTTAATTTAATAAATTAATCTAATAAAATATGATGTGTATTAATAAATATAATATAATATTATATTGTATTATATTATATTCGTTGTAAATTTAGAAATTTTGAAGAGTTTTTATAAGTTTGAGCTCTTGAGGTTTTTTTTTACAATTTTATAAACTTTAAGAGTGTTTTTGCAATTCTTTGAAACTTAGAGGGTGTTTTTCTAAATTTGAAATTTACAACGGCTGCTGGTAGTTTTTGAATATCATATGACATTTGTTAGTTTGTAAAAAGCCCTCTTAAAGTTTGTAGAAAACCCCCTTAAAATTTGTAGAAAGCCCCTTAAAAGTTTGTAGAAAACCCCCTAAAAATTTGCAGAAAGCCCCCAAAAGTTTGATGAAAACCCCAAAAAGTTTACTAAAAACCCCCCTAAAAATTTGCAAAAAGCCCCTCATTAGTTCGCAAAAACCGCCATGTTTTCAAAAAAAAACCCCAAAAGTTTGCAAATAGCTCCTTAAAAATTGGCAAGCATGCCCTCATATTTACAAACAGACCCCTAAAACTTTTTAATATATAAAAGCTCAATAGCTACATAGATTATTACGTCATCTATGGACCACCCATTTAATAAATGGGTGGGTGAGAAGTGACCCATTTAGCAAATGTTAAATGAGTCATAAATGGGCGAATGGGAAGTGACCCATTTAGCAAATGTTAAATGGATCATAAATGGGCGAATGTGCATATATGTTGGCGAATGGGCATTTATGTGCCTACTCATTTATGACCCTCCAAAAACCCACCCCAAACCACTCATTTGATAACCCTAGCGCCTCGTTTGGTAGGCGAGAATAAAGTCAAGTGAGAATAAAATGAATGTAGGAATGGAATGGAATTAATGTGAGAATGGAATGCCCATTCCCATTCTCATGTTTAGGTATGACTAGTATCGTGTACGTGCGTTGCACGTAGGCACGCTTGTTGATCAATTTTTTGGAATTCTTTTGATTCTATTAGGCTAGAAAGTGCATAGTTATTAAGATATTATAGGTAATTAATAAAGAATTAATATTTATTCAATGAAATGTGACTTAATGCATAAAGATTAAATAGGTATATTTGTAGGAGGTTATGAAACTTACTTTTATTGGAAACAATAATTCTCTGCATAGAAAATTAGCTTACATATGTTTCTATTATAAAATATAAACTACTTGTAGAGCAGCAAGCTCTAGTACATTTTCATGAGAGAGAGGGATGTCATTTTGAAACTATCTTTCTAGAAATTATTAAACCTCCGCTAGTTTATTATTAGCTCTTAGAGTCCCTCAATTTATATTTGATACTTCCAATTTATATCTCTAAAATTGCATTCGAGGTTGTTAAGTGCTAATATATTGAGGAGGATTTAGTGCAACTCAAGATATAGATGAGGGAATTATGTACAATTTTTCCTATTTGTTATAATGATGCAATTTACAAATGGTTAATGGAGAAATGGGTAACCATTCATGAATGAGTTCCTTAATGAAGGGGTTAAGAAAATGGTGGAATAATGAAAAGTGTGACTTTTCATATTACTATAAATATTATATTATATATTTATTTATTTGAATTGGTAAATAAATAATTTTTTACTTATATTACATTTGATAATTGTACATATTTAATAATTAGTATACATATTTAATAATTCATATAAATATTATATATTAATGTGATATTAATATATATTATAATTGTCATACATTAACTATTATAATCTAATAGTAGATTAATAGCGAAAATTAATAATACTCTTAAAATTGTAGTAGTAATCCCTTCTATAAGCATCCTCGGGACCAACTAAATCTATCATTTTCTAAATTGATATACTATAAATTATTATATTATATATATTTATTTGAATTGGTAAATAAATAATTTTTTACTTATATTACATTTGATAATTGTACATATTTAATAATTCGTATAAATATTATATATTAGTGTGATATTAATATATATTATAATTATCATACATTAACTACTATAATCTAATAGTAGATTAATAGCAGAAAATTAATAATACTCTTAAAATTGTAGTAGTAATCCCTTCTATAAGCGTCTGATCGGGACCAACTAACTATAATCATTTTCTAAATTGATCTTCCCGCACTTTCTATTTGTCCTTTATAACCCAAATAATAGCAATGTATTACCTTAGTAACCATAGAACGAAAATTAACCCTTTACATTCTCATATACATATATTGTAAAGCAATTGCACATATAATGCATTGTCATGAACAAAGATTTCTTTATCCCGAGAATAAACATAGTGCGTTAAAAGATTCAACCAAACAATACAAACAATTTAACATATTTACAAACATGCCTAGGAGCTTGAAACCAATTTACACCCCTAAGGCAAAAACATATACAAAGATGGAAGGAAAAAAAAACCAATTAGTTCATGATTGAAACAGCTGCAGATTTTGATAAAATACGGAACCACCTTCTTTTTCGCCTTCACCAATTTTTTCTCTGCTCTCTCAATCGTCACATCGATGCTTCCATTACCATCTTCTCATTCAAATCGATCGTACTCCACGGGTGACGTTACCATTGACACACTCACACTTATTGCGGCTTGTAAGGGCTGTAGTTGTGCCTCCTTACTTTTCCATCTAAATAAATTTTGATTAAGAGTTAGAATTTTGGTTAGAGAAATTTGATAAGATTTTATAGTTATTTATAGTGATTTGGGGAAGAGGAATAGTTGTAACGTTTTTCATTATTAGTGTGTAATGTCAAGAGTAAGTGGAGGAATGTTATTAGTGGGTAGTTAAATGAAATTGATGGTAATAAATAGGGAGGTTATAAAAAATTAAGTATGTATATATCTTCATGTATGTATGTATGGATGTGCTAGAGATGTATGCATGTATGTGTTTTGGAGGGATGAAAAATTAACCATTTGCGTATTTCATGTATGTATGGATGGATGTTGGAGGGTATTTTGGGAAGAAATATTTTAACATAGCAACCCACTTTTATAATAGTATTAGATTAGAGAATTAAGTGGGAATATCTTTAAGAAGGGCGTATCCGAAATTTATTTTATTATTTTCATTCTCACTTAAGTGGGAATATCAATTCTTTGATAACTCATTAGGAATAGCAATTCCCACATTAAGTGGGAATTGATAAGAAGTGGGAATGACATTTCTAACATCTAAAAACACATCATGTTTGGTAAGCATGAATGAGAAGTTAGAATTGCATTCCATTCCCACTCATTCCCACGTACCAAACGAGGCGTAGGATTATTAAATATTTAATTATTAGAATTTTCTAATTATGGATAGTTTTAATTTGATGATCTTTCTTAATTAGGTGAAGAGAAGATTATGTCTTCATGTGTCATCTTCTGATATGATAAAAACACATGACTATTTTTTGATATGACACATATCATGCATTTAGATGATACATGTCAGCTTTTTGTGCATTTAGGAGAACCACCAATTTCTCATTATATATAAAGGAGGGATATGATTATTAGATTTTTAATTATGGATACTTATAATTTGATTATGATTACCAAATATTTGATTATTAGAATTTTTAATTATGGATAGTTTTAATTTGATTATGATTACCAAATATTTGATTTTTAGAATTTTTAATTAAGGATAGTTTTACTTTGATGATAATTCTTATGTGAAAATAAGATTAGATGCCCACATATGTTATTTTCAAATATGATAGAGGGACATGTTGCTATTTATTATATGACACATGTCAGTTTTCTGTAAGTTTAAAAATTAGGCATGTAAGTTTTTTATATCTTTAGAAGTATCACAAATTTCTCATTATATATAAAGGAGAGATACTGAAATTAACTTTAGGGAGGCAATTGTGGCAATTAACTACATGAGCGGAGGTTAGAAGGGGAGGGCATGGACCCCCAACCCACACGCAAAATGCATAAGCGCTTATGCAATTTGTGTTTAATCCCGTCCACCCCAAAAAAGCAAAGTCATAAACCAAATAAAGCCTACAAGCCTAGGTCTTAAGCAAAAAATAAGTTTGGTCCAAACCTCTTAAGTTTGGGCTCAAAGTTAAATTCTTCAAACCATGTAAGTACTAACATGAATCTATTAAGAACTTACACCTAAAAAGTCATTCACAGACCCGTTCCCTCTTGGTCGCTATTCGGTAGTTTTTCCAATTTTCAAACTTTTTCCCATTATATCTAAATTCTAAATTCAACTCAAATCAACCGATCTCTCTCAATATTTCCCCCAAATCCAAGAGTTCCATTGAGTTTTGGGGCTTATTCATAATTTTAGACAATGTGTATTTACTAAACTTAAAGTTATAATTTTTTCTTCTTTCATTCTTTCTCTTATTTTTGTTATTATGAGTCATGACCAACAAATATTATTTTTAAATTATTTTGTCATAATTATTGTCTTTTTTGCTTTTTATAGTTAGCTATATGTATTATTTGGTTTTGTAAATCCTAGATCTAAATAGTTTATTTAGTTATTCAATTGTATGAATTTTCTATTTTTTTAATATGTTGGCCGTTGTTATGTTTAGCAAACAAAAGAAACTTTGATTCATTTTTTTTATGAATCTAGTGGAGAAAGTAGCATCGGTGGGGGACTAATAAATCCAAACTCAGGAACCCCCCCCACCCACCGTAAAAGTTCAAATCTTAGCTATGCCACTGATTATCCACCTTGACTTTTCGGCACACAGAGCTTAGTGGGGTGGGCAAGAAGATTTGGTGAATGGAGGGTGAATAGAATGTTAAAACAGAAACATGAGAACCAAATACTTAAGGATTTCAATCAAATTTTCATCAAAATAGTTAGCTCAAGGCAGTGGATTGCTACTGAAACACTGTAAAATTGATTTTTGTGTTAACTGAACTTTTAAGTGATTTTGGTATTATCTTAAGTAGAGATTCTATCAAAACCACCTCTATAGGAGTGGGGTAATCTACACCATTGATAGAGTAGTCACAGTTTCCTAACTTACCGTCTACCCATCTGTGAATGGTGTAAATCGCCCTATTCTACAGAGTGTTATAATAGAATCTATATATTTACTAAAACAAGGCCATATAGTTGCCATTGGGCAGCTTCTTAGAATTTTAGATATTAAAATTTATTTTTACAATTCAAATAAACAATATGATAATATTGAGAATATAAAAGTCATATTTATAGTGTATAAAAGACCATTAAAGAAAATTTTCATTATGTATAAACTCTAAATAATTTAACCCATGAATTAATTATACTTTTATAACCCACCATTAACATATTAATTCTCATACAAACCCATTCAAATTCTCAACTCATAACATCTCTTTCTATACTAATTTACTATAAAAATTCACCATCATCATCTTCATCCTACAATATTTTATACAACCATTAATCTTCAATTCAAGAATAAAATAAAAAACTCTATTGGAACTTCATGAGCATGGGAAAAAATAATTAATTTCTATTTTTATTTCACTAATAGTATATATGCCATTTTGCATTTTATTTCAAATTTTACTTCCATTCAATACAAACAGTGATATTATAAAATATGTGATTATTTATACAATTACATTTTAGAGGATGAAAATTAATATGAATGTGTTTGTTAAATTACATTTTAGCATTTATATATGAATAAAGTTAAATCATAATTCAACAATATGTTTTAGAAAGTTAAAGCTAACTCAAGTTCTAATGACTAGGAGAAAGAATTTTAATAAAAGGAATATATCACAAAAAGGGATATAGTCTTATTTTTTAAAAATAAATAGATATATACTAACTCTTTTGTTCTCATTATGTATATAGTAAATTTAACAAATTTAAAGCATAATTCAAACACTCATGGCTATAATAAAAGTTGTTTAGCATGATAAAATCATAGTAAAAAGAATTATTGTTAACTTTCTTAAATATTTATAGTTTAGATTATTATTTTGGTAAATAAAACATCTTGAAAAATTCCCATAACAACGTCTTGAGTATAACACTAGTCATTACTCTATTATCTTCCTATTGTAAAAGTGAAAAACCCCCCATAATAAAACAGAAGGAAACGCCTGTGATTATTTTTAGTTTTAGAAAATTGCTTCAAGGCCCCAAAACATGTGAGCTGATGTGGCCCAGCCCCACATTGTTTGGCCCATGTGCAAAGGCCCTTAAAAATCCCCAAAAATGTGACCGAGCCCTAATAAAGCATCCCGTACCCGTATTTTGACCCACACACCCGAAAATACCCCTCTCTCTCTCTCTCTCTCTCTCTTCCCAGCCTCGAAAATCAGATCCGGAGCTGGAGAACGCTCGCCATCGCAATTAAGGCGATTTGATGGCTGTTTTGCGGGGAAAGTTCGGGGATTTCCCTCCATTATATCTCCTCTTAACTTATATTTGTGTGAATAGGGTTCATTTATGTTGTAAAGGCCACATTTATGAACTTAGGGTTCATGATCTTCAACCCCCCTCTTGTCCTAACGTTGCCTTCATTACTCCTCTTAAATCCCCTTCATTTATGGGAGAGAAACCTCTGATTTGCATGGTGTCCTTGGGTGAGAAAGCAGTGTTCTCACAAGTAACGTCTTCAACCTCTTTTTCTGAATTGAAGTTTGACGTGGCTGAGAGGTTGAAGGTGCCATATGACGCGTTATCTATGGTGTATAAATCTGAAAGGGACCCTAATCTCAGTTTTGAGATTGAGAATGAGGGTAATTTTAAGTGTATGGTGGAGCACAACCGTAATATCGGGTGTCTGGATTTCCATATCCGAGCTACAATGGATGTAGATGTTTTCAAATCTCAAAACACTCAGAAGGAACCTCCTGAAACGTAAGTTATCTTATAATTATTGTGAAAGTTGTGAATTGTGTGATTACAATGCGGCGAAATGAGTAGTATAGAGACTGATACATGTTAATTGTTTCTGGTTACATGTTAACTTTTTCTGGTTACATGTTAACTGTTTCAGATTAAATGTTAACTATTTACAGGTTACATGTTAACTATTTAAAGATGCAGAAGTTAAAAATAAAATATTTATATATGTGCAGCATAATGACTATATTGAAGCCACAGTTTATTGATAGCACTCCTGCCGCAAGTCAAAGTTCAGAGATTATTCCCAATGATAATCCCAGTGGTGGCAATATAATGCAAGCCGATGACATTATCAACAACACAATAACGATTCCTGCTTGGTGGCATACTGCATTAACTGAAGAGGGTCAAGAATTTAAAACTGCTGATGAATTAAGATTGGCTTTGACATACTATTCAATGGCCAAAATGTTTGATTATGAATTTCAAAAGAATGAACCAAAACGCATCCGTGTTTATTGTCGATATAAAGTAACTTACGAGTGCCCATGGATGTTGTTTGCTTCTCCTGTAAAGAATGAAAAGAGACTTTCGATCAAGAAGTTTGTGAATCAACACACTTGTGGACAGCACGGGCAAAATGCAGGTCGTTCAAGGGCATCCCGTAATTTTATTGCAACACAGTTACAACCACTACTAAAGGTCCGCCCAGAAATCCGCCCTGTTGACGTGAAAAAGGAGTTCCTCACAAAGTACGGTCTTAGAATTGATTACAGCAAGATATGGTGGGGTAAAGAGAGAGCACAAGAGAAGCTGTACGGGGATATATATGAGTCGTATGATCAACTAAGATGGTAAAAACTTGAGCTTTATTGTTGCAATGATTTTTTTACTGTGAATGTTGCCTTATGTTTGTTAACTTACACTGATAACATGTTAAGTCTATTGTTGTCCATGTTATAATACACCCATAATATATTAAGTTTTATGGTTTGCTTGTTAACATGCAACGATGACATGTTAACTTTTACAATACACTTGTTAACTGTCATTGGAAACATGTTAACTTTCGCTGTTCGCTTGTTAAGTTACACTGATAACATGTTAACTTTCGTTGTTCGCTTGTTAAGTTACACTGATAACATGTTAACTATCGATGGTTGCTTGTTACTTTTCTAGGTATGAGTGCATGGTAAAAGAGACAAATCCAGGCAGTTATATTTACGTTGAACAGAATGAGGAAAGGTTTTCAAGACTCTTTGTTTGTTATGCTGCATGCATCAATGGTTTCTTGAGTGGATGCAGACCCCTTCTCTTTTTGGACGGTACCTTTTTGAAGGATCGATATAAAGGTATTCTCCTCTCCGTCATAGCATACGATGGGAACCAAGGGATATTTCCCTTAGCGTATTGCATATGTGAATAGGAGAATTTGATGAATTGAAAGTGGTTCCTCCAAGGTCTGTGGTCCATACTGTATGAGAGGGCTGACCCATACAATCATCCCCACCAGTTGGTTATAATTTCGGACGCGGACAAAGGAATTAAAGAATCAGTGAAAGAGTATTTTCCAGAAGCTCTACACTCTAGGTGTGTTCTACACGTCGTTAAAAACTTCAGGCTAAAGCTGAAGGACTTGGGCTTGAAATCCAAGGACACTCATGTTTTGGGAAACTTGCTACAAGCTGCTTGCTATAAATACACTATAGCAAAATGGAACGATTACATGAAAGATATATATGATATTGATCAAAGGGCATATAACATTGCTGTGAACTACTCTCCTGATCAGTGGGTAAATGCGTTCTTTCCCGGAATAAGGTAATGTTGTACTATACATTTAAATTTGATGAATTCACAGTTAAGCTTTTTGCCACTATAAATATGTTTTAACTGTTAACTTTTATGTTATAACTGTTAACTTTTATAAAGAAACTGTTAACCTTTATGTTATAACTGTTAACTTTTATAACTAAACTCTTAACGTTTGCGTTAATACTGTTAACTTTCAATCGAGAACTTTTAACTTAGATAGCATAACTGTTAACTGTCAATAGTTCTCTGCTAACTTACATTATTTAACTATTAGCTCTCATGCTATAACTATTATGTTATATTGTGTAATTGTTAAAGCTCTCCTAATATATTTTCAGGTACAGGCACTTAACATCTAATATGGCTGAGTCTTTTAATAGTTGGATTCAGGAGGCTAGATTGCTTCGAATTCTACAAATGGTTGAGCATATTCGTAAACAAATCATGGTCTAAATCAATGATCACCGGGTACTTATAGATAAATGGGGTGGATATCTCTGTCCAAAAGCAGAGATAGTACTTAAAGAAAATATAGAAAAATGTCGTCCATTGGATGTTAAACAAGCTGCAAATGACATATTTGAAGTGCAATCCCATAAGACGACACGGGTTGATTTGGAGAACAAGACATGCACTTGTCGTGCTTGGGACGTCATGCAAATTCCTTGTAAACATGCGTGTACAGTCATCTTGTATATGAAGAGAGACATTTACCAATATTGTGATTGGTTTATGTCTATAGAAGCATTTAAAAGAAGTTATGAGCCTATTCTATATCCCATACTAGATTTTGAGAAGCGTAATGTGCCGAGGGATGAGATCGAGCTACTTCCACTACATACTACCAAAAGAAAGGGGAGAAATAGAACACGGCGTATCAGCAACAGAACAGTTTACAAACGCCCTTTGAAATGTTCTCGATGCCACGCCGAAGGTCACAACCGAGCAACTTGCAACGAACCGATCGCTGATTGGTATTAGAGATGTGAAACACTTTTGGGTAATGAACCAATTGCTGGTTGATATTAGGGATGTGAAACACTTTTGGGTAATGAACCAATTGTTGGTTGATATTAGGGATGTGAAACACTTTTGGGTAATGAACCAATTGTTGGTTGATATTAGGGATGTGAAACACTTTTGTATATATGTAATAGCTGTATATATGAACTGAAACTCTTAGCTATATATATGAACTGTAAGCAGAATGTGATATATAAAGCTTGTACAAATTTGCTATCGCATTAATATGTTAACTGTTTTTCTTTAAATTGAATTGTAAAATCTAGCTGCTATATGCCTTATCTTGTTAACTATAATTGGCGACTTGTTAACTCTTTGCATTATCTGTTAACTATAACACTCTTAATGTTAACTCTTTTCCATTATTGTTATCCTAAATAAATTAGTCGTTAACTATAACACTCTTAATGTTAACTATTTCTTGTAAAATATAAACTATAATCTGGAAGGAGCCAATCAACGATTGATAATAGGGATGGTACCGATGTTGATAGATATTAGCGATGTAAAAATTTTGTATATATGTAATAACGATATATATGAATTGAAATTCTTAGTCAGATATATGAACCGTAGCGTAATGTGATATATAAGTGTTGTACAAATTTTTCAAGAACATGTTAACTCTTTACCGTAACATGTTAACTATTTTATGTAACATGTTAACTTTTACCGTAAAATGTTAGCGTATATCGTAATATATTAACTATTTACCGTAACATGTTTACTATTTATCAAAACATGTTAACTATTTACCTTTATATGTTAACTATAAATTTTTTAGCTTAATTATAAGAGGCTAATGTTAACCTAAACTCATGAACTGTTAACTAAATGACGTAATGTGTTAACTATTTGAAGTAAGATGTTAACTATAACCCTGCTCCGAGTATCTCATATGGGTTGCTGTTAAACAAGATATGAGAAAAGAGACAATTTTGGAAAAGGCCCAAACGCTGATTGATATTAGGGATGATAAGGAGAAACAATTTTGTGTAGATGTAACAGCTATCGCATTAATATGTTAACAGTTTGTATTTAAAGTTGACTTTAAAAATCAGCCGTCACATACTTGTATCCTGTTAACTAAATCCAGTAACATGTTAACTCTTTACCAGAACATGTTAACTATCTACCGTAAAATGTTAACTATTTGTCGTAACATATTTACTATTCACCATAACATGTTAACTATTTAATGTTATCTGTTAACTATAAATATTTTCGAGTTAATTAAAAGAGGCGTCGTTAACCTAAACTCATGAACTATTAACTATAAGCTATAATGTAATGTGTTAATTATTTTTAGTAAGATATTAACTATAAGATGAAACACTTTTGGGCAGCGAATTCATTATTAATTTATTGCTGATAAACCTCAATCAATGGTAGACAAGCTCCGCATTAAATAAATGATCAACTAAAATCACATCTTACATGTTAACTCTTTGGCTTAATCTGTTTAATATAACTCTATAAGTAAATCTAGTAGATACTGTTAAACAATATACGTGCAAACATAAGTATCATATTACGTCCAACAGGTGCATGATAAGTTAAACAAATAAAAGTCAAAGATTGAAAGAAAAGTCAAAGATTGTTTTTCTTTACGCAGCTAAGATTCTTCCTCGGCATTTAAAACTATGGTTGATGCACTCTCCTTTAATTCTGGGTCATCCGCGTCTAGTGTGCCACTGAGCTTTTTCAATTCTCATCCTTCTATTATCAGCTCTGCTACAAGCCTTGCACGTACCACCTCCGACGAATCATCAATAGGCGTAACATGCAGTACATCACCTTTTTGGAGAATAGCCCGTACATAAAGGTGAACGTATATTCCACAGTCATAGCTACAAATCACAAGGCCCCAAAATAAGTGGTTAGTTTATGTTGACGAAAATTCTCCAATAAAATGATATAGTGCATTTGCAACTTACTCTCCCTTTTGAGGCTCGCATGGGATTGCCTTATACTGATATGTCCTCCAAACGTTGTCAGGATCAAATGCGGACTTCATATGGTCCATGAAGTTGATCACTTTGTGAATAGGCTCAAGGTAAGAGTCGTGAGGGCACGAACTAAAGTGCAAGGCAACATTTTCATCCAATCTAACTTTAAGAAAATGCCAATGGTCGTGTCGGACAATTGGGACAATGAGAATTGATCGGCCAATGGTAATATGCTTTCGAATATAAACCTCATATAGCTGCTGAAGGTCAGGTTCCTTCCCATAGAGTGAATGTTGTTTTATAAAAATATGACAATTAAAGAAACATGTCATAATTAATACGTAATATAATAGCCAATATGATTTAAATGTTATCTACTAACAAGAACATGTTAACTATTAGCCATAACATGTTAACTATTACGAATAAAAAGTTAACTATTAATCCTAACATGTTAACTCTTACACGAGACGTGTTAACTATAATTGGTCTAATGTTATCTATAATTGGTACACGTTAACTCTAAAATGCAAAATGTTAACTACAACGTGCAACATGTTATCCATAAGCTGTAATAAATAAGGTTGAGGATTTTGATCAAGAAGCTTACGCAGAAATATGTTGATACAATCCCATATTGTCTATCCAGAGCGGCGTTCTCAGGCTTATGTAACCATGATCGTATTCTATCCAATAGCGCCTCGATTACCTGTGAAAAAACAAAGTAGTTACTCTTTCAAATCATAATGATTCACCATAACACGTGCTTAAAGATGCAAGTTACTTTGTCATCGACCCTTCCTCCGCGGATCAGGTAAAGGAGTTCCTTCCTCGTAATTGTGCTATTCATTGTCACGATGACATCCAATTTCCTAAAAAGCAAAACAATTTGTTTCGGCAGAGGGTTAACAGCTAAATGATCCAGTTAACATATAAAAACTGAAAGATAACATATTCCATTTAACATAAAAACTTACAATGGAGTGTTAAAATCTAAAACACAATTGTTAACATGTAAACTTTGAAACATAACACGTTCCACGTAAAGATCACATCTTACAGAAGAGAGAGTTAACAGCTAAATCAACTACGTTATAGTAAAAGAAGCAACATTGATCAGCACTTACTGGCTACATTTCTGCTTGCAAAAATGCGCGAGCCATTTGTTCTCCTCAGCTGTGAGTTTAGCCGCCATGTTGCTTGGTATTTTGTAGTTATGTACAAAAGCCCATGTGCTGTCCAACACTCGTAAACTAAACTTACCTACATCAGGAATCCCCTCATTCACCTTCTTTAAAGCATCGCGATCAACATCCGTGAAATACGTGCTTTTTAACACGTCCCATTTGGCAACACTGTCCTCATAGTAAATAGTTATCTCTTCTACCTTGTCGGTGACAACAAGTGGTTCATCTTTGTGCTTCCCTTCCTTAGATTTCGGTTTTTTTTGTTGAGTGAACGGTGTCCTAACCAGTTGTGATCTCTTAGTAGCTCTTGTGCTTGGAGCTCTACTCCTATGAATCACATACTTTTTGCTCACCGTCTTCTTCGACTTCTTCATGAAGTTGCAAAGTGGGATGTCCTCGTTCTGACCTACCTCTTGCTGCGTATGCACATCCCCAGTCTGAAGTTATGTATCCTCCTCTTCATTCAACTGCTCATCCATAACACTCTTATTAACTTCATCTCTCACTTCTTTCTTTCCACTGAAATGCTCCTGAAGGTTAACATCTTCATAATTAGGTACGAACTCATTATCAAACAAATCTCTATCATCAACATGCCGGTCAGCTTCATCCGTGTTTGGCTTTCCTTTCTTTTTCTGTGCAATCAACTTCTTCACATTTTCCTTTAAAACTTCAGGATCTATTATGTCATCAGATCCCTCGGTTCCTTTGACTTTTTCATTAAGCCTACAGATTCGTCCATAAATGTTTGACAATACAATTTCTTTGATTGCCTCAGTGCATGGCATATTCTCTGATTTAGCTTAGCAGCATTCCTCCAGAATTTTACCTGCTCATCAAATGGTAACTCCTTAATCCCATCTTCCCTTTCAAAAGCATCATCTATAGCGTTTGATATAATCTGTAAAATTAAAAAAAAACAAAACAGTTAATAGTTACTTACAAAGGGTTAACAGGTAAAGCCCTAAAGTTCACATATGACTTAAAATAGTTAATTACAAAAGGTTAACAGGTAAAGGCCTAAAGTTCACATATATGACTTAAATCAATGGAGATACAGGATATAGTTCACATATACGAAGTAATCATTGGTGTGAAATTGATGAACATTAGCATCCTATCAACAAAGTTAGTAGTTCGTTTGATATGCTTAATAATTAAAACTATAACTTAATATACACTGGTTTAGATCTTACCAAACCTATCGATGATTTCTTCTTATCTCCCTTCTTTTCTCTCTTATTTTCTCCCTTATTTTCTTCTCCGGTCTTTTTCCTCCCATCAGCTTTCTTGTCTTTGATAACTTTTTTCGGAGAAGATTGTATCTTATGCTTCTTTACTGGGAGTGGTGGAATCCCTTTTCTTTTAATCCTCAATGAATCATGTTCCCTCATATTTGGCCTTCTGAGTGGATATTTTTCCACCCATGGGCCAAATTCAGCGATAGGTTTCTGTACCGCAGCAATGGTAGCTTTTCCAGCTTTTGCAACAATTGTGTCTTTTCGGAGAGACCCAGATTTCTCTCCAATCATCACCCAGTTAGTGCGTGGTGGCTTGAATCTATTGCTCAGGGCATATTTTTTAATCCCTGTCATTTCATAGTACCATAGCTGCAAACAAATTGTTCCAATTCATCAGTTAATATGCACTACTAATCTGTTTATCATGAATATAGTTAAGAGAACTAAACTGAAATATAGTTAACACTAACATCACAAACCCTAACATTAACCTGTATATAGTCAACACTAACCTCACAAACCTTAACATTAACCTGAATATAGTTAACATTAACATGAATATAGTTAACATTAACAACAATATAGTTAATATTAACCTGAATATAGTTAACATTAACATGAATATAGTTAATATTAACCGAATATAGTTAACATTAACCAGTTAACCTTAATTATATTTAACTTTAGTTGATAGAATACAAGTAAACATTCACATGCACAGGTTAACCATAACAATTAAATAAATTAGTACAACTTACAGGGATCAGAGGCATGCATCCAGGAACATATGAAATCCCTAGTTTACTCAGGCCTTCCCTAGCAATCTTAATTCCTTTCTTCGTCTCGTCATAAATGTATTTTCCCCAGGCCACACTCCTCACTCTTTCAATGCAATCAACATATTTGAACAAGAGCCTAGGGATGCCTTGGACACTGCTGTGGCACCAAATCATCGAAAATTGATAAAGAATCTGCAGCAATACAAAATCCTCAATATCCTTCTTCTTTTTGGATTCAACAAGAGATTCTAGTAGTCCTTCCACGTATCTTCGCATATTTTTTGGTGATTCTTTTTTCCTTTCTAGTAAATTCCTGAGCAAAATACTCCATCCAAATCCTAGGGTGAGGATCTCTATTGCCGTAAATTATTTTACCGTCAATTGGGAAACCAGTGTGTTGATGAACCCAGTCCATATCGAAATTAACTATCTTTTTTCTCCCACTTTCGGCATCGGGCAGAGCAAACGTCACTTCATCTCCTACATAGTGATTCAAAATAAGTTCAAGGGTGGGTCTATCTACTGCTGGGGGGCCAAATATCACATAATGCTCAAATGTGCACCCTTGGTATGCATCCCAGTGACACCGCCTCATTCTCGGTTCAAGTACTTCCATAAAATCATAGTATGCACTGAAACTAGCGGTAGGTCTAATTTCAGCAGGATTACCAGACTTTTTCCTGTAATAAAAGTTAACATTTAACTTCAATCTATCTAAAGTTAACATCCAACAGCCAATAGTTAACAGTTATGTCATACACCTTAACAACCATTCACTAGGCTTGTTAGCGATCAATAAATGTTAACGCATATTGTGTAAAGTATGGTATCAATATCATCAACCAATCTCCATAGTTAACAGTTAATAAGAAACGTTATCAGGTTACAACAAAACATAACAGCCAATCATTCATTTCTCACATTAATATGTTACATTTCAGAGATCCAGGCATCTAGTTCACAATGCACCAACATTTGTAACATCAATCTATCTAAATTTAACGTCAACTTACTTCTTCCTGGATTTCTTTATTTCCTGTTCTGAACTTGGAATTTCTTTTCTTTTTTTGGAACCCCTTTCGAATGCCCAACAGGGTCTGAGTGGCTTCATCAGTGCTGCCATTCCCTGATGATGACCCATGAGCGTACGAAGACTTGCAGGGGGATGGGGATGAGAGAGCAGAGGGTCCATGGTCGGTCTTCGACGGCAAAGCGGGTTCTTTAACATTCTTAGAAGGGGAGGGGGATCTTTACCGGTCGACGACGGCGAGGGGGGATCTTTACCAGTTGACGATGGCGACGGGGGGTCTCTAGCGGTGGTCAGAGGCGAGGGGGATCTTTGCCAGTCGCCGACGTCGAGGGGGGGGGTCTTTAACGTTGGTCGAAGGCGAGCCTTCTCCCTCGTCGTTCGTCGGCGCAGGTTCCTGCTATTGCAGCGGCGGAGGAGGACGGTGAACAACTTCGAATTCATCGTCTTGTTGAACCGATTTGGGGGAATCTGGGTTTGCCGTCGAGATTTCGCCCATTGTTTTCTGCTTGTGCCTAGAGTGGAGATTGAGGAGAGATTTGGGGATTTCGCCGGCTACTGTTAACCAAAACCCTAGAGAGAGAGAGAGAGACAGAGTGCGAGAGGAAGAGAGGAGAGAGAGAGAGCGAGAATTGATTTGAGTTAGGAGTGGAGGCACTTACAAAAATCACTGGAATGGCCGTAAGCAGGGTTAGGGGTAGAATAGGGATTTTTATTTTTTTCTCTCCAAATTCTGAGTTGGCAGGGCTGAAACGAAATTTATCCATGTATTTTGGGTTTATACACACGGACAAAAGTACAGGGGGTTGGGGCACACAACTTTTTCAAATTTGGGGCCTTGAAGCAATTTTCTCTTAGTTTTATATGTGACATGCCGCTAGAACTTTACAAATTACCAAAAAACAGAAGGAAATTATTTTTTGAGACTGATTGTATCCATGTTCAAAATGTTGTTTTAAGTAAAATCCACATTATTAAATAAATAAATAAATAAAAGATAGAAAGAAAGAAAAAAACATATTTTTCTGGTCCAAATTTGTTGAATCATCTGTCTTTACTAAATTATTACTTCATACTCTAGTTTGACATTTCGCCCGTAATTTATAGGTATAAAAATATTCCAAAATTTTTATTAATCCCAAAAAATTAGAAGAGCAATCAATTTCATGGCCGTTTCCTTGCTACCAAGTACAAGCAAAACCTAACTCCGTCTTTAGAATATCCTCGTATCTCAGTAGGAATAAAATCTAGGGATTGTTATTTTTTTCCTTAAAAAACCGCCATTTTCAGCATCTTTCACCTGATCGTGAGAATCCAAGTAAGTGCTGTTCTCGCTGTTTAATTAAACAAAACTAGGGCGATCTCTGCAGTCCTTGATTCTTTTGTTTGAGTGATTTTAAGTGGAAAACAGTGCTCGAGAAAGCTGACTCATTCGATAATTTGGGATGCGCAATAATCAATTGTTGATTGTGTTGCCACAAAAAAGAGAAGGGGAAAAAAAAATCTACGTTGTTGTTTAATTTTTCTATGCACCACGAATATTAAAGAATTGGGGTGCAAAATTTATTAGTGTGCTAATAAATTGCATTTTTCTATATAAAGTTCTATTTTTGAGTTGCATTGTACATCACATTTATGTACTTAGAAAAGGGCAAAATTCCAATTAAATTATACTACAGAAGCAAATTTTATTTGTTTTTAATCAAGTAGCTTGATTGTCTGAGAGTTTCATGATATTTCTTGTAATCATAGGCAATCTAACATTGACCTACCAGTAGTTGCTAATTTGTTAATTTCTTTGGAAGACATGAAACAAAACGAATATTGAGTATATTCTTATGATCTCTTTTCATGTGTAATTTTTCTTTATCGCATGTCCACTGACCGGCTTGTATAAGCCAATTGGGTATTTTTAGATATAATCCAATCTGGATTTTCCTTTTGATTGTTATATACTTCTCTTCATCCATCATTATACTGTGACAAAGAAAATGAGAAAGAAAAACTTAACAATGTCTTAAGGGTTCCAGGAATCTACCATAGGATCATTTAAGGGGCCATCAATTATAATACTTTTGTTCCTCCAATCAGGCTCAAAAACTGTTACATTGCATGAAAGGGACTTGTATGGATTTTATGCTTCTTTTCAATTGTTTAAAGTACATGTCATGTTCCTAAAGTTGGCTGCAGAATCAAAAGCGTCCAACATTTTTGTTTATTAGAACTGATAAAGCTCATTTGTTAATGTAGTAGAAGGACATTACATTGACAGACGGATACATCGAAACTCCGTTTCCAGCATTTGGGATAAAAGAAAGAATATATCAAGCTCCCATCTGTGTCTGCTTCGTTACTTCATAAGCCCTTTGTCTTACCTCGTTGGACCTGATGGAATCCTCTCTTCTTAAATTCCAGAAGGAAATCTTCATGATGGATTGTGGGAAGAAGGGTATCACAATTCAAGGCCCACTTGTGCGCCACCACTTGGCATCAAATTCCATTCCGGAGGACTTGAATTGGTAAAGACTTAGTATTGTGTTTCTGTCAGTTGTTTTCAGTTGTTAGGTTGTTAACTGAAACAGTTGGTCTCCTTTTAAGTAACGTGGCTGTTATTTGTGAGTTGTGATGGCTCTGGATCAAAAATTTTATTTTAATGGTTTATTAAGTTTTTTTAATCTTTAAAGCATGCATCATCGATGATGTGAACCTGAGGTAATCTTTTCGTATTTGAGTATTTGATTCTGTAAGATTGAAAGCAGTATGCTTTTGGTTTTCAGTGTGTTTAGCTAATTGTAAGAATGTTTAATTAGAAGCAAAATATCTGCATTTTTAGTTATATGAAATGACTACATTTTCCGTAAGACATTGGAAATGCATTTTTTCCAAGTTGAAAGTTTGTGTTAGTTCTTGGATGGTTGCAGTATGCTTTCTGAACAACCTTTTCAAGGTAAGTTTTTGCTGATGCGGTGGATATGCTGTTGGGCAACATGCTTTTCTTCTTGTGGATCTTAAATTTGACAAGTTAGGAATATTTGTAATCTGGTTTTCTGATTTGTTTCTCTACCAATTTAAAGTACCTTTACAGACTACCTTTCTTCAAGATTTTTTTTTCTGATCTTGTTCGTAACTGTTTTACAGGTTTTTAGTCTAGTTGTCTAATTGGTTTCTACATTTGTTAATTGGAGTAAGGGTCTAGGATGGCATAAATACTTTTCTTCTCAATGAAATATTTTGTTTCTAACGACTAATTGATGAACCATTTTTCATGATTGATCACTTCTGGGTTGAGCTGAACATATGACTAATGCCTGAAACACATTTTTCAACTTGAAAGCTCAATATACAAATCCCCTTTTGCTTGTATGTCAATGCCAAATGTTTTAGTTTCTCTTTGGAGGAAAGTTGAGAGTATAGGCACCTGCTTCACTAAGGAGGGGATAAACTAATGTTCTAATTTTTGGAGTTGCTAGTCGATGCATTTACTCAGATGTATGGATCACAGTAGTTTCTGCTGGATTTTTCTCTTACCTTCAGGAGGATGTCGTCTGCATTTCTTCCAATATGAAATTTGCTAACTTTGCTGTTTGGGTTGCGGATGTCTGGAACCATTTATTCAGAATTCTTGGCCGTGAAACTTTCAATTTTGCTCGATTATCTTATTTATTCATTCATTTGCATATGTATATATGTGCTTGTCGTGACCAGCTCTTGAATCTATTTTTCATGAACTTCACTTTTGTCTTGAACCTTATGGATTTTAAGCTGCACAGTTGACTGATATGTTTAAGGTTTTGGTTTACAGGGAACTGAACTTGAGCCTCACTTTGGGAATAATCAGCTCCTGGCCTAATCTTGACTTGAGGTAATCTGAGGTTGATGTTCCTGCATTCGAATGCGTCATCATAGAATGAGCAATTGTTAGCCTTGCTCTATACAGTTTCAGATTATTGGTTTATTTTCAATTTTCTCTCTTTGAGTGATGGAGGGTCTCTTGGAGACTAATGGTATAGCTCGTATTTCCTCACTTATTAGAATTATTAGAATCAGAAGAAAGTGATCTTCTGGCCTTATATTTGGATTATAATATTCTACCTGGATCTTTATATATTTTATATGTTAGTGGGAACTCTAGAAATCCATTGTTTTTAATTTAAATTGGAAAGAAACTAATGTTCTGTGTCGATACAAAATGATAATGTAAGATAACATCAATAACAAGGCATCGCTAGTTTGAGGTCAGTAGATTGAATAAACTGTAGGACACATTTATTGGAAAAGACATTCTATTCTCCTTATTAGTGTTGATTTGATACGTTAACAGGTTTTGCTTCCAAAGGGCTCAACTGTGGCAAAATGGATTCAAGAAAATCCATAGATGATCAGTTCTCCAAGTTGCATCCATGTCTGCCTGTGAGAACAAGAATTGGTGTAATCGGTGCTGGACCAAGTGGTTTAGCTGCTGCTTACGCTCTTGCTAAGCTTGGCTATAGTAATGTATGTGTTCTTGAGAAACATCATACAGTTGCAGGAATGTGCGAATCAGTTGATATTGGAGGTAAGGTCATCTGTACCTGTATAAATCTTTTTTGATTGGGCATTCGTTCTCAAGGTTTGATGAGATGATTAAGGTCTTCCTCTCAACGATGCAGGAAGGGTTTATGATTTGGGCGGTCAAGTAATTGCCGCAAACAGTGCTCCCACTATAACTCACTTAGCAAAAGAAATTGGGGCAGAATTCGAAGAGATGGATGCACACAAGCTAGCTCTTATTGATAGATGCACTGGGAATTATAAACACTTACAAGTGGCTGATGATTATGTTTCTCTCGTTTCCCTCACCTTAAAACTACAGGTTAGTGACTAATAATGGCCTTGGCATCAGGATTTCATACATCGTGAAAGATGCTCTACGTTAAGAATTCTTTGATTTTATACTGCAATGTTTTAGCACATTATCTGCTTGTAGTTATGATAATATATGATATTTAAGAATTCTGCTCTAAATAGAAAACTCTTCCTGGATTATTGCAAAGAACTTTTTGGTCTGTTACCTACATAGAAGACCCATCTTATTACATTATAGATTCACCAAAGAGAACGAAGAGAGTTGAAAGAAAACCGCTTCGAATGCGGGAGAATAAAAGGCCCCAAAGTTGGTTCTGGCTGTAAGGGGCAGATTATCTTTGAAGTTTTAAAGGAAAAAGAATATGTGTGTATTTAATATTGTGTATTTATATGTATATATTGCTCATCATTGAAAACCTAAAAAACCATGATTTATTGTACATCAAGATCTGGGTTTATGCTTTTTAGTTTCATCATCACTTAAACAATTCCTCCATTACTTCTAGGATGAAGCAAGTAAATCTGGCAAAATCGGAATTCATGCAGTGAGTAATGCTGCTTCAGATCCAACTCTTGATTTTGTCAAGCTCCACGGTTTGGAGTCTGTGCCAAAATCAGTGGCATACGGATACACAGCCTCTGGTTATGGATTTGTTCAAGACATGCCATATGCATATATCCATGAGTTTACGCGCACTTCCATGGCTGGAAAAATTCGCCGCTTGAGAGGAGGTTACACGAGCATGTGGCAAAAGCTTAGCCTATCTCTACCTTTTGAAGTCCTCTGCAGCACAGAAGTGCAGAAAATCAGTCGTATAGCTGATTGTGTACATGTAATGGTTAGGGATGCCGATGGTGAAGAGAAGCTGATGGAGTTTGACAAAATCATTCTCTCTGGTTCTCTTGCTTTCAGAAATAGACGGGTTTACAGGTCATCTTCAACTTTAGAAGGTGAGTTGTATGTTTATTTTTAAGTGTACATCTCCTTATCTTCTACTTCTATATAAGATTAGGCTTGTTTTTATCTTCTACTTCAGCTTATGATTAAGCTTACTTTGATTCTCAGTTTTGGACAATGAGGTGGTAGAATTTAATGGACTTGAAAAGGAGTTATTCAGCGAGGTTCAAACCATAGATTACTATACCACTGTTCTGAAGGTTAAGGGATTTGAACACTTGCCTATGGGGTTTTATTACTTTGAGGAATTCATGGAGGATCCTACAACTATAGGAAACCCAGTGGCAATGCAGAGGTTTTATGCTGATACTGGTGTTTTCTTGTTCTGGTCTTATGGTGACTCGGTAAAAATTAGGGGACCAACAGTAACCAAGCTTGTGATTGATGCTGTGGAGTCCATGGGAGGAGTAGTTGAGGAAGTAGTTTTACAGCGAAGGTTTAAGTACTTCCCGCATGTTAATGCTGAAAGTATGATTTACTCGAAGCATTTATTTTTTTTCTATAACTGTTTCCTTTATTCGTTAAGTTGATTACACAGAGTTTCACATTTTCAGATATGAAAAATGGTTTTTATGAGAAGTTGGAATCTGAACTCCAAGGTTTTCAGAATACTTATTATGTAGGAGGTCTTCTAGCCTTTGAGTTGACAGAAAGAAATTCTTCTTACTCCATCGCTATGATCTGCAAACATTTTGCAAATGATAATGCTGTGCCAAAGTTCCCATATGTCAAGGTAATTCTAATACCTTTTTATTTAGTATAATGTATAATGCAGCACTGCTGGCAAGTGGGCAATATGTTTGGTTAGATTATGATTTTTAAACAGACTTCTAACTGAAAATTGTAGGTTTATCCAAAACCAGAATACTAGCTAGTGCAATATTGTTGCTTGTTTGATACCTACAAGCAGCAAATAGTGGGGACAGAACTTTAGCCAACACTTGGATATTAAATTTGACTGTTTTTACTGAAAGTATATTATACAGTTGGGAGATGCACAGACATTTTCTTGGTTGTACAGGTTAAGCTTGTGCAACCCAGGATCAACTCAAAAGATTGCTAGGCGTGCACTTTATGTGACTTCTACGTACACCATGTTTATTATTTATCCAGATTTATAACATATTCTCTAGTAGAATTTAGAATTTGTATCTCCAGTTTTGTAAACTTTGATATTATAATGATATCTTGTGTCATTTAACAGTTATGATGTTGCCTGTTCCCTTGCAGAGATTGTTTCCTCTGGTCTCCAATAACAAACCTCGTTACCCCAGAGATCTAGGTGAACTCCCAGGAATAAAGTTTCCAAACCTGCCTTCTTTAGATAGTTATCTAAAGTTTTGGGGAACTAATGAAATCACTAAGAATGCCACTCTCTACACTTGGATCAATGAGGAAGGGAAGGTTGTGAACAAGAGGTCTTATGGAGAGCTTCACTCCAATGCATCCCTTATTGCCTATAAACTCTTAACAAGCAGCAAGCCTGTTCTTAAACCTGGTCATAGAGTTCTTCTGGTTTATCTCCCTGGTTTGGAGTTTGTTGATGCCTTCTTTGGGTGCCTGAGGGCTAGAATTATTCCAGTCCCTGTCTTACCCCCTGATCCACTGCAGAGAGGTGGCCAAGCACTACTGAAGATCGAAAACATTTCAAGAAGTTGCAATGCTGTGGCAATTCTATCGACATCTTCTTACCATGTAGCCGTTCGTGCTGGCTTTGTGAAGAGCATGATAACACTTTCAAAGAGCAACCAGAAGTCTTCTGCCCAGTGGCCTGATCTTCCCTGGATCCATTCTGATTCATGGGTCAAGAACTTTAAAGACCTTGCAGTTGACTCCACCAAAGAAAACCTCTCAGATCCGCAGGCAAATGATTTGAGTTTTCTTCAGTTTACATCTGGCTCGACTGGCGAAGCGAAGGGGGTGATGATCACCCATGGTGGGCTTATCCATAATGTTAAGATGATGCGGAGGATATATAGGAGTACTTCCAGAACTGTATTAGTCAGCTGGCTTCCTCAATATCATGACATGGGATTGATAGGAGGCCTTTTCACAGCTTTAGTGAGTGGAGGGACTGCAGTTCTTTTCTCCCCGATGACATTTATCAGGAATCCTCTCATCTGGCTTAAGACTATGAGTGATTATCAAGCAACCCACAGTGCCGGTCCAAACTTCGCTTTCGAGCTAGTGCTTAGAAGATTGGCGGCAGACAACGGGAAGGACAAACCCCGAACCTATGATCTGTCTTCAATGATTTTTCTTATGGTTGCAGCGGAACCAGTTAGGCAGAAAACCCTGAAAAGGTTAATTGAGATTACCCGTCCTTTTGGCCTATCTCAGGAGGTGCTAGCTCCTGGTTATGGTCTCGCAGAAAACTGCGTGTTTGTAAGCTGTGCTTTTGGTGAAGGGAGGCCAATCCTCATAGATTGGCAAGGTCGTGTTTGCTGTGGATATGTGAATCCAGGTGACCCTGATGTTGAAATAAGAATTGTCGAGGCAGAAACCGATAGAGAGCTCGAGGATCACGGAAAAGAGGGAGAGATTTGGGTAAGTAGCCCCAGTGCCGGAATTGGGTATTGGGGCAATGAAGAACAGAGCCAAAAGACATTCTACAACAAGCTTGAGAACTGCGCTGACAAAAAGTTCACAAGAACAGGAGACCTAGGGAGGATTATTGATGGAAAGCTGTTCATTACTGGAAGAATAAAGGATCTCATTATTGTTGGAGGACGAAATATATACTCTGCTGATGTAGAAAAAACTGTTGAAAATTCTTCTGAATTGCTACGCCCAGGTTGTTGTGCCGTGATTGGTGTCCCAGAGGAAGTTCTGTCTTCAAAGGGAATAACTGTTCCAGAGGCTTCAGATGAAGTTGGTCTAGTTGTGATTGCTGAGGTGAGGGAGGGGAAGCCAGTAAACAAGGACGTTGTCGAGCAAATCAAGACAAAAGTAGCTGAAGAGCATGGTATTTCTGTAGCTTCTGTGAAGCTGATCAAGTCCAAAACTATCTGCAAGACAACTTCAGGGAAGATCAGGAGGTTTGAATGCTTAAAACAGTTTGTTGACGGGACACTGGCCATGGCAGCTGACCCAGCTTCAGCTGAAAAGTCTCTTTTTCGATCTTTCACTACAGGTAGTTACAGAGATAGAAGGGAATTACGGCTGATGCACGACATAACTCCTTCCCCTTCTATCGAACCGGTTAATTCTGAAAAGGATATGAAGGAGATCACTGATTTCTTGAGAGATTTAGTGTCAGAGCAAACAGGCATTTCCATTGAGAAGATATCAGCAACAGAAAGCCTTGTCTCCTACGGTATTGATTCGATTGGAGTTGTTAGAGCAGCTCAGAAGCTGTCAGATTATCTTGGTGTTCCAGTTGGTGCAGTCGATATCTTTACAGCAACTTGCATTTCAGATTTAGCTAGCTTTTCTCAGAATCTGCTGAAAAAGTCTAAGCCTCAGTATACTTCTTTACCAGATGTTAATAAAGATTTGGATTTTGTCCTACCAAATATTGAGAAGACTGGATTACAGAAATTGGGTATGGGAGTTCTCCAACTTCTTGCACTTATTTATGCTTCTTCCCTCTTAATTGTTCCTGCATATCTTTCGAGTAATATGCAATTGAACTTGGTCTCTGTAACGTCTACAGAAACTAATCTACTACCGATGTACATACTTTCTTTTTTCCTTGCTCCTTTTGCTTGGATCTTCTATCTCATCCTCACTTGCATTTCTCTATCCCTATTTGGAAAACCTTTCTTGCAACCAAATTATGTTTTAACCCCAGAGGTCTCCATATGGTCTGTTGATTTCGTCAAGTGGTGGGCTCTCAACAAAGCTCAAGAAGCTGCAGGGAAAATCCTGGCTGTCCATCTACGTGGAACAGTATTTTTGAACCACTGGTTTGAGATGCAGGGAGCTCAGATAGGCCGATCAGTCTTAATCGACACCATTGATATCATGGATCCCTCACTAGTTTCAATTGGAGGAGGGGCTGTGATTGCAGAAGGGGTGTTGATTCAGAGCCATGAAGTGAGAAATGGGGTCTTAAGCTTCCTTCCGGTTAAGATTGGTCGTAATGCATCAGTTGGACCTTACGCTGTCCTTCAGAAAGGGAGCTTGGTGGGAGAAGATTCTGAGGTCCAGCCTCTCCAGAAGATAGTGGAAGGAAACCCTGTACAAAAATCTGGAAATGCCGCTAAAATTCAACAGGTATACTTCACAACGTTTGACATCTTTAATTCCCATTTTATTATCTTCTTAGTTTCCAAGTTATCACCACTTTGTATTTCTGAACAACCAGGCTTTAATATGGCTTTAATTTTACTATGTTAATCTAACTCGATCATAGTAAGAAGTTATCCCTAGGCTGTGGCTTAAATAGAAAAGTTATTCTGAAATGAGATTATTGATAAGGACTTATCCAAGCCGTAGCATGATCGATAGAGAATAGACAAATATGTGATGAGTTACATGATGCTTTTGTGTGTCAAATTGTATATGATAATAGTACATTATTAATCATGTTACTTTAGTTTTTTTTTAAAACTTGAAAAATGAAATCCTAAGAAGAAATTACCAAATCTTCACTCTCATCCGGAGGAATATGGTGAATAATCGAGATGAAAGCAGAAACAGCAGCATGTTTCTAGAGTCTGAGTAGGAATCTACTAGTTCCATAATGGAGATTTGCTTCTGCATTTTTCTATTTTGATATTTTTTTGAAGTAATGCTTGATGGTTATAGAACATTTCATTAAGGATTGGAAAATTGTAAGTCGCTTAGATCTGATATCTATTCAAAAGATGATGAAATAGTATAGTCATATGAGTCAGGATAAATTCTGATGAAACTTAATTTCAACACTTGCAGAAAGATACACTGATTGAATACCTTTCACCATTCTACCAGTTCATGGGTATTTACGGAGTTGGTCTCCTTAGTGCTCTTTCTGGTGCTATCCTTTATTTGCTGTATATCTTCTGGTTCCAAAGCCCTCTATCACTACACCACTTTACATTTGTATGTATTGCATCTGTCTTCCACTGGTTACCAGCCACTCTTGCTGCATATGCTGCTATCATTAAAGATGTGCCGTCGAACCCATCGGTGTTTGCTTTCTACTTTGCTTTTGCGTACATCACCCATGGCTTCATTCTCAGTCTTCTCACTGCTATTTCAAGTCAATTTCTTGCTGGAAAACATGGAACTGAGCAAACCCATTTCAGAACATGGTTCCGCCAACGCATTAACATTTCTTGCCATCTTAGATTTGCCAGGCTCCTATCGGGGACTGAAGCCTTTTGTATGTATTTAAGATTATTTGGGGCCAAAATCGGTCGTCATTGTTCTATTCGAGCCATCAATCCGGTTGCCAACCTCGAACAGATCTCCATCGGTGATGGCGTCCACCTGGGTGATTTTAGCTGCATTGTGCCTGGATTTTATTCCTTAGCAGGGTTCACCAGTGGAGAAATTGAGGTCAACAGGAATTCAGTGGTTGGAAGTCAAAGTCTCATTCTCCCTGGCTCAGTAATTCAAGAAGATGTTGTCGTTGGCGCTCTTTCAATCGCACCCATGAACTCTGTTCTCGTTAGGGGCGGCATCTATGTAGGGTCTGAGACCCCCACTATGGTTAAGAACATGTTGATTGCTTCAGACAAAAGGATTGATGAAATGGATGCCCAATATAAGAAAATTCTAGGAAATCTTACTGGAAATTTAGCCGTCACAACCATGAAGGTCAACTCAAGGTATTTCCACCGAATTGGTGTGGGTGGTAGGGGAGTTCTTAAGATTTATTCTGATCTTCCTGGGGTTCCCACTCACAAGATTTTCCGTGCTGGCAAGTGCCACAATGTTACTATTCGGCATAGCAACAGTTTGAGTGCTGATGATGATGCTAGGATTGATGCTCGAGGTGCTGCTCTGAGAATTCTATCGGACGAGTCATTAACACCACTTCTCGACCTGACTCTTAAGACAGGAAAAGCATTCTATGCAAGAACTATTGCAGATTTCGCCACTTGGCTGGTTTGTGGCCTACCTGCAAGGGAACAACAGGTGAAGAGAGCTCCACACATCCGTGATGCTGTCTGGGGATCACTGAGAAATGCCGACTCGTACGCAGAATTGCATTACTACTCTAACTTCTGCCGACTACTTCGTTTTGATGATGGTAAGGAAATGTATGTGAAATTTAAACTCCGCCCTTTTGATTCGAGAATCAGTGAGGATGCTGGCATGGTGGAGCCGAAGGGAATACTTCCCCCAGAAACTGGTGCAATTCCTAGAGAAGAAAATGACACTCGCCCTCTTCTGTTCCTTGCTGATGACTTCCGCCGACGTGTGGATTCTCCTGATGGAGTTCGCTATGTTTTCCAGCTACAACTCAGGCCTTATGTGTCATCTGACAAATCCGATCAAGAAGTGGCTCTAGATTGCACAAGGCCATGGGATGAAATGGAGTTCCCTTGCATGGATATTGGTGAAATAATCATCAACGAGAATCTTTCTGCTGAAGAAACAGAGAAACTCGAGTTCAACCCATTCCTCAAGTGTCCTGAGGTTGATGTTATACCAGCTACATCTTGCACTGGGAGCGCATCAATTGATCACGGTCGCTCACTCGTGTATGAAATCTGCCAGCACATCCGCAATAGAGTGCCACTTCCAGCATCATGGCGAGGATTCCTTGAGCAGTCTGATGCCAAGGTCGATCTCTCTGGCTGTCCAATGGCTGCAGCTGTGTTGACAGAGAACAAAAGTGATAGTCGCAAATTGACACTGGCCAGAAATTGGTATCAAACTCTTTGGGCTACACTTTGCCAGCCACTGCTTCAGACATTTGTGCCTTACTTTACCCTCTGTTTGGTGATCTTTCTGCCGCTGAAATGGATGCTATCGCTAAAGGAAGAAAAGAAGCTTCCACTACACTGGATGCTGCCTTTCTTCTGGGTCTGTTCAGGAATCATGGCTTCTCTAGTCTGTGTTGTGATGAAATGGATTCTTGTGGGGAGGAAGAAAGAAGGTCAGGCAGTGCAAATGTGGAGCTTTGGAGTCTTCATGGACACGGTTTGGCAAGCTTTGAGGAGTTTGGTCGGCGAGTTCTTCATGGAGATGACGTGTGGTTCACTTCTGTTTGTTTTGTGGATGAAGCTGATGGGCGCAAATGTGGCTATTGGAGAGGGAGTGTATATAAATAGTATGGGGGCAATGTTGAACCCAGAGATGGTGGATATTGAGAGGTTTGGGTCTGTAGAGAGGCAAGCGATTCTCTTTGGACACATTTATGAAGGAGAAGGAGGGAGAGTGAAATTTGGGAAGATTATGGTTGAGGAGGGAGGTTTTATTGGGAGTAGGGCTGTGGTTATGCCTGGTGTGAGGGTGGAGAACGGTGGTAAGCTTGGTGCTCTCTCACTTGCAATGAAGGAAGAAGTTGTGAGGTCTAGGTGAAAAGCTTGGCTCTCTGTTTTGGCTAGTTGCAGTAGTAACCTAGAAAAATCTAATATATATTGATGAATAAATTGTTCAGTCTATGAATAATTCAGGTATGAAAGTGCCTTTTCTCTAGCGTCTCTCATATTAATTGTTTGTGGAATGTTTTCAGCCTACCTGTTCTCCTTTTGTTCACTTATGGTGCATGTCACATAATTTTGATTTTGCATCCAGATTCTGCTTGTTGTGTAGTTTCTGCAGGAGTAACATATATATGACACTTCATGATACATTTCGTATACTGTAGAACTTGTTTAGATACTAATACATATGCATGAGAAATTAATGCCCATCTAATGTTAATAATATGACCTACTTACCAAGAACTAAATGTTTAATTATAAATAAAATAAAATGCATTTTTCGTTTTGTTATCTTTCCATTGTTGAAGTGTTCACTAATTAAATGGTGATATCTTCTTATGCTGTCTATTGTAATTATTTGTGCACCTTGTCTGGTAGTGTTCTTCTTTGTGCCTTTCTTGTTTTTGTTAAATATCTTTAGTAAGCTTATTTTGTATTGTCTTGCTCTTGGTCCAATTGATAAGATCAATCTCAGGGACAAAAAATTTGATTACTATTTAATTTAGTTATCAAAAATAATTTTGATTTGTATTTTTGCATTACGACCCTAAACCACACATTTTAGATTACTGTCTTTCACTTATTCCTTGTCTTACTTTTATAAAAAATTTAAATATGATCTGATCTCGAGTATTTCAACCTCGCTGATCTATTCATGTATGCGAAGCTTGTAACCATAGTCTGAAGCAACTTACACCTGTCTATATTACTTTTCCTTTTAAGTTATTTTTTCTTTTACTTTTTTTATTTAATTTTACTGAAGTCACATGACCTGAAATTGAACATTCCAGCCTCACCAATCAACTTGTCTGCATGACTAGTAATGATCTATTCTGCTAACATGGAGCATCTATAATGTTAAATTTTAGAAGTTACACCTTAGAATCCCTTAGAACTACGTCATCCGCTGACAAATACGAGATATGTTAGGACTTTTCGTTTAGTATACCTGCATCCTTTCCTTGTACCTAAAGATGTGAAATCTGATTTTTCCATGTCAATAGCCACAATTAAAAGGAAAATTTAGAAAAACGGTACACACATAGTACAACTTTCCAGAAAAATATTTGCCCGATGGCTTCTTGTATAGTGACAGTGAAGGAATGGTATCTAGTGGGCATGGGGGAAAATGATTGTTAGAAAAGGTTAGGAAGTCAAGATAACATAGAGTACGAAACATTGAAAAGTGTCCTGTACATGGTTTTAAATGTCGGCTGACATGTCGGATTAGAGGCTAGAGCGACACGGATATGGCCATTTCAAGTCGGATATCGTTTTTGGGGTTCATGTCGGACATGTCGGGGGATATTGCGGACATATCGGCCGATTTTCAGACTTGAAAAATCGGAAATCGGCCGTTTTTTTTTGTTTTGTTATTTTTTTATTTTTTATTTTTTATTTTTTTTTTTTGAGTTGATAAGTATTAGGGTTTGGGTTTAGTACTCAAAACCCAAACCCGATTAATTCTTTTTTTAGCCTTTTGTTCCCATAGTAACCCGATAGCATATAATATAGGTTAGGGCAAAGAAAAAAAATGTTGCTATCTTTTCCACCGTGATCTCCTCTCGTTCGTCTTCGTCTCTACAAATTGAAATTGTGAATTCATAAAAGTGTGATGTAAACAATAAGTTTGAACCGTAGCTTGAAATCAATCCAAAATCTAACACTTTATGTCAATTTTATGCAAGGCACTTTACTTTATGTTAATTTTATGCAAGGCACTTCGAAAGTTTTAGTTTGACAATGTGTATTTTGTTTATTTGTTGGCATAATATTTCACTGTTTCCCTTCAAGAAATGGAAAACAACTCGTGTCTTGATGATGAATACTCAACTCAAGTAGGATAAGCTATAACAAGACAAGTGCATTCCATCTTGATGACCAAAATTGAGTAGAAATTCATCCGATATGACAATCCGATATTTAGTACATGTCCCCCGACATATCCCCGATTTCCGCTATCCGACATGAATTTCAGCTATCCGACATGAACCCGACATCCGACATTTAAAACCTTGGTCCTGTAGAAGAGAGGGCTTTGCTTTCTGTATGTGGGTGTGCGCCTGCGTGTTATCGTTATTTGGTTTTGCTTGAAACTTTGGGTTGTTTTAGTGTTGTGGAATGAGCGCATGTGTTGGTGTATTTCAAGGTTATTCTTATTGATTATTTTGGGTTATTTTCTGGTGTAGTGGTGCTGATTTTCCAATAACTTGTGTATAGGTGCTGATTGTCCAATAACTTGTTCAATGGTATTGGGTGTTTAGAAGTAGGGGTGCATTCGGTCCGGATACGGATCGGATTTTGTTATAACCCTTCAAATCATCCGAATACTAATCTAGGATTAGTAGCAGACAAGTATCCCACATTAAAGGCTTAATCTAGTTAATCCACTTCCGAGGGTTCGAACTAGCTTGGCCGACTTCGAAGGGTGATCCGAGTCAACCTCTTTGAATATCTTGGCTCTATAGGCAACCCACTCGGCGGTTCGCCGACACCTTGCGAAGTTCGACTCAAAGGCGGTGCTACTCGACATGCCACCTAGGATAGGTAGGCGACACCGTGCCTCGAGCCTCCGCCAGGAGTCGCCGTATTGAATCTGAGATCGAGCCATCAATTCTCTAAGCTCGTAGATCTTTAAGACACGTCGTACCATGTGCCTCCTATCACTTCACATTAAATGCCGATGCGACTTCATCCTCTCGGATGGCGACACTTGTAAAGGTGAATCGACTCGGCAAATGGCTTATTCAGCCATCCCTTTGTCGACTCCTTGCGAGGACGACTCGCAAGGCGGTACATGTCGTCGCAATAGCATAATCACGAAGCCGACTCGAAGGGTGATCCGAGTCAACCTCTTTGAATATGCTGGCTCTATAGGCAACCCACTCGGCCGGTTCGCCGACACCTTGCGAGTTCGACTCAAAAGGCGGTGCTACTCGACATGCCACCTAGGATAGGTAGACGACACCGTGCCTCGAGCCTCCCGCCCGCGAGGAGTCGCCGCCGTATTGAATACGAGATCAGAGCCATCAATTCTCTAAGCTCGTAGATCTTTAAGACACGTCGTACCATGTGCCTCCTATCACTTCACATTAAATGCCGATGCGACTTCATCCTCTCAGATGGCGACACTTGTAAAGGTGAATCTGACTCAGCCGCCGGTGTCGATCGACCAAAGTTACTAAACTACCCCCTGATCATTGCTATAAATAGGGGAGCTGTTTGCAGATAAAGGTAAGCAATTTTTACACACTTGGACCCTATTTTAGAACATTCAGTTCAATTTTAACTTTCCCACTCAAGATTATCCACTAACTTGATCGTCGGAGGAACCACTGGGGATCCAACCCCAACCTCTCACGATTTGTGACATGTGCAGGCTATCTCAGGAAATTTTCAGCTTGGACATCCAGAGGAGTTAGAGGACCCTAATCATCTATCAACCTAATTAATTGACTGTGTGATCCGTAGCATCAACAGTTTGGCGCCCACCGTGGGGCCTTCTTTTCTCCTCTAAGCAGTGATGTCCGGCCGTTATCAGCACCCTGGGTCATCTGCCCACCACACTTCAGATAACCAACAAACTTGGTTCGTCACTCAAGCCCAGTTACAAGAATCTACCCGCCAAATCACTCAATCCTTCCAACAGCAACTCAATGCATTTTCCCAAAAGCTCATCAGCCGACTCGCTCCTCAGCAACCTCAGGCAACTCCTCTTCAACCTCTACGGGACCAGCAGCAGGATGTCCCCCTTTCCCCTGAGCGTATGGCCCATCACACTCAGCAGCAGAGCTATGACGACCATCCGTCCCCGCGGCCGTGCCAGCAGGCGCATTTTGAGGAGACCTTTCGGCATCCCTCCCCTCGTAGAGAAGGGACGGGAGAGAGTTCTAGTCCCGAGAGGGGCCGCCAAGATTGCACCACCCGGAGGACATCGCGGACCCCTCAGCCTCACCATGTCACCCCGCGACCATTGGCAACCATCGCGGCGTCCGGATACGACCGGTCTTACCGACCTGTCACCGAAGCCATTGGGGGCAATACTCCCCTAATATATTACATCATGAAAGCCTCCTGTGAAAAATTCAAGATGCCGCAGCTGGAGAAGTACAAAGGGGAGGGAGACCCTGCCGAGCATGTTCAGAATTACTATGATACAATGAGCATGCTGCAGGCGTCTGAGGCCGTCATCTGCAGGTGTTTCCCCATCACTCTGACAGGAAGCGCCAAACTCTGGTGGAATGCTCTGGAGAAGAAATCCATCGGAAGTTTCGAACAACTCAGCCGGAAGTCTGTGCATCACTTCGTGACCGACACCAAGCAGAAGTTACCTCCGCATGTCCTCATACAGATGAGGCAAGAGCCCAGAGAGAGTCTCCGGAAATATATCAAGAGATTCCAGGCCAAGAGACTGGAAGTCGATGACCCTGGGAGCCAAGTTGGCATGTCGGCTATTATTACCTACTTGCTAGACAATGAGTTAACCGACTATCTCGCCAGAAAGCGAGTCACTAGTTTTGAGCAGCTGATGGCCAAAGCTCATGGGTACATGGACATGGAAGATGCCAAAGAGTATAACGCCGTGGCCAGGGCGGCCGAGGTGGCGATGGCGGCGGCAGCGATAGCAGCGACGACCTCAGCTCCACCACCTCCAATACCAGCGGTCCCGGCAACAATACCAGTCGCCCCGGTAGCAGAGCCGGCGCGGGAACCAGCAGTGATCCCTCGGCCCAGGCAGGAGCCAGAGAGGGCTCCCCTAGGACCGACTACCACCCTAGCCGGACCGACCGGAGAGACCGCAGGAGGGAACCTCCCCCAAAGCCAGCCCTCACGGCTCTTAACACCTCTCTCTCCGATGTCCTTTATTTGGCACAGCATGAGGGGCTTCTCACTTCTCCCCCACCGAAGATGCGGTCAGATCCTCACGGCCGAGATACTCGACAATGGTGTCGATATCACCGCGATCACGACCATCTTACTGATGACTGTCCGATCCTCTAGAGAGACATTGAAGACATGACTCAGAGAGGATTCTTGCGAAAGTACATCGACCGAAGAGATAGGAGAGACCCTCCCATCAGAGAATGCTGGCAGGAGGTCCCGCTCTAGGTCGTCTCGTCCTCAACAGCCGGTCGACAATCAGCATCCCGGAGGAAGCAGCAAGGGCACCATCCTGGCCATCAGCAGTGGTCCCGCAGCAGGAGGAACATTCAACAACGCTCACAAGAAGTATGCCAAGCGAGCTTTGCAGGTCGACCGAGCCGGCAAGAAGCCCAGGACAGAAGGGTCCATCTCCTTCAGCGACTCAAATCTGGAAGGCGTTGAGACGCCTCACGAAGACCCTATCATCATCACGGCCGGGATCAACGGCTTTCAGGTAAAGAGGGTCATGGTCGACACCGACAGCTCAGCAGATATCCTTTACATCGATGCCTTCAACCAGATGTGTATCGACCGCTCCGAGCTGCAGCCTTGCTTAGCCCGATCATTAGGTTCACGGGGCATGCGATCATACCAGAAGCGATTATCACACTTCCCCTAACGGTTGGAGAGCGTCCTCGTCAATCCACAGTGCAGACTCAATTCCTGGTGATGAACATCAAGTCAGCCTACAATGTTATCTTGGGGAGAGCAGCCCTTAATAACTTGCGAGCCATACCATCTACATAACACCAGATGATCAAGTTTTCGACTCCTATGGGGGTCGGAATGGCCAGGAGCAACCAGAAGGAGGCCAGGTCTTGTTACATCCTCTCGATGAAGGGGAAAGGCACCTCTGAGACCCTACCCATCGAGAAGACAAGCCTCCAGTTGGAGAAGAAGATGGAGCAAGAGAGGACGACTCTTGTAGAAGAGCTCCAAGAGATACCGATCGACCTAGAAGGGGTGAAGAAGGTCAAGATCGGGTCCAGCCTTGCCGAGCCGCAGCGGAGTACTATCATAGCATTCCTTCTTACAAACACGGATGTGTTTGCTGGGGGCCCTGAGGACATGTCAGGGATTTCCCCCGAGGTAGTGAGCCATGAGCTCTTGGTCGACCGGCATGCCAATCCGGTCCGGCAGAAGAAGAGGCATCTCGGTCCCGAGAGGCAGAAGGCGGCCGCAGATGAAGTCGACCGACTCCTACGAGCCGGTTTCATTCGGGAAGTCTAATATCCCGATTGGTTGTCTAATGTAGTGCTGGTGAAGAAGACACTCAACAGATGGAGGATGTGTGTCAACTTCACTAATCTCAACCAAGCTTGCCCAAATGACAGCTACCCGCTCCCTCGGATCGACCAGCTGGTGGATGACAGCGCTGGCCACGCCCTACTGAGCTTCATGGATGCCTTCTCAGGCTACAATCAGATCCTTATGGCGAAGCATGACCAAGAGAAGACGACCTTCATCACAGTCCAGGGGACATATTGCTACAAGGTAATGCCCTTCTGTCTCAAGAATGGAGGAGCCACTTATCAGAGGCTGGTCAATAAAATCTTCAAGCCCCAGCTCGGCCGTAATGTGGAGGCCCATGTGGACGACATCCTTGTGAAGTCGAAATTGGCATCATCCCGCGTGGCAGACTTGGAAAAAATTTTTGGTATCCTACGGCACTACCGTATGAAGCTCAACCCAGCCAAGTGCGCTTTTGGAGTACAATCGGGAAAGTTCTTGGGATTTATGATCACGCAAAGAGGCATTGAGATCAACCCCGAGAAGATAGCTACCCTAGAGCAGCTGCCCGAACCTCGCACTATGAGAGACGTGCAGAGGTTGAATGGGAAGATAGCAACATTGGGTCGCTTTCTTTCCAAGTCGGCTGAGAGGAGCCTCCCATTCTTTAAGATCCAAAGAGGGAGCAAGGAGCTGAAGCAGAGCATGAGCTGGACGCTGGAGTGCAGTGAAGCCTTCAGAGACCTCAAAGCATACTTGAGTACCAAGCCGTTGCAGAGCCAACCTATAGCAGGAGAAACTTTATTCCTCTATATGGCCGTATCTCCTGAAGCCGTTAGTTCCGTTGTGGTGCGGGAGGAAGACAACATCCAGAAGCCGGTATACTATGTCAGCCGGATCTTGAAGGCGGGTGAGCTCAACTACCCCCTCATTGAGAAAGCCTCCTTCCTCCTCATTATCACGGCTCGGAGACTCCGCCCATACTTCCAAGCGCACTCCATCATAGTGCGAACAAATCTGCCTTTGAGGAAAGCTCTCGGCAGCCCAACCATTTCAGGGAGGATGATCACTTGGTCAGTCGAACTCAGTGAATATGATGTGCAGTTCGAGCCAAGGAAGACCATCAAATCCCAAGCCCTTGCCGACTTCCTCATTGAGTCTGCCACAAATGAATATGGACCATCCCCTCCCTTGCTTCCTAGCCAATCCAAACCTCCAGCACCTCGAACTATCCGAGCTCCCGCTTCCCAAGCGCGTCACCTTGAGCACAACTCGCCAGAGTTTGAATCCTGGTGGTTGCTAAGGGTGGACGGCTCCTCTGGTGAAGCCGGCAGCGGAGCAGGAATCGTTCTGCGTAGCCCTGATGGGTCGACGCATGAGCATTCCATTGCCTTTGATTTCTCCGCCTCCAACAACGAGGCCGAATATGAAGCTCTCTTGGCTGGCCTTCGAGCCGCCTTGGCAGTAAAGGCTGAGCGCCTCTACATCTTAGCCGACTCCCAACTTGTGGTTCACCAAGTGAATGTGGAGTATGCAGCTAAAGATCCGAGGATGATCCTATATCTAAAAGCGGTTAAGGAGCTGCTAAGTAAATTCGTAGAATCCCGAATCACCCAAGTCCCCCACGCTCTCAATGCGCGGGCGGACGCCTTGTCCAAGCTCGGATCCACTAGCTCAAGATTTGATCTGAGACCCATCCACACCAACACCCTCAAGTACCCAAGCATCACCAAGTCTCCAAGATCGGTCATGCAAGCCGAGGCGACTGCAGAACCTTGTTGGATGGATCCCATCATCCTATATTTGACAAAGGAGATCTCGCCAGAACACCCCGCCGAAGCCAGAAGCTTGCACAGGAATGCCCTCAGATACCTCATGCTTGATAATCAGCTCTACATGATGTCCTACTCTAGCAGCGGAGTGGGGCCTTATCTCCGGTGTCTTCGGCCGACTCAGGCCGGCTATGTCCTCCAGGAGATCCATGAAGGGACTTGTGGAAACCACCCAGGGGCCAGAACCCTTGCCCAAAAGGTCATCCGCCAAGGATACTATTGGCCCACCATCTTAGCCGAATCTCGACGACTCGTATCCCGCTGCAAGAAGTGTCAGCTCTTCTCAAGCATCCCTCGAGCCGCCGCCACCGAACTAACCCCCATACTGAGCCCCATTCCATTCGGCCAATAGGGATTAGACTTGCTGAGGCCTCTCCCAATCGCCTCCGAATGTAGGCGTTGAAAAATGCTTACAAGATCCCCGAAACCAACTCGTGACGGGGAGTCGGCAAAATGACAACCCATCGAATGATACGGACGCCGAATCGTTAAGAGGCGAACCTCGCCTTAGTTCATTTGGCGAACCTCGTCATTTGGCGAGCCTGCGTGTTCGTTTGGCGAACCTCGCCATCTGGCGAGCCTCGTGTTCGTTTGGCGAACCTCGTCATTTGGCGAGCCTCGTGTTCATTTGGCGAACCTCGTCTTCTGGCGAGCCTCGTGTTCGTTTGGCAAACCTCGTCATCTGGCGAGCCTCGTGTTCACTTGGCGAAGCCTCAGTTCAATTTGGCGAGCCTCGTGTTCATTTGGCGAACCTCGTCATTTGGCGAGCCTCGTGTTCACTTGGCGAACCTCGTGTTCGCTTGGCGAACCTCGTCATTTAGCGAGCCTCGTGTTCATTTGGCGAACCTCGTGTTCGTTTGGCGAACCTCGTCTTCTGGCGAGCCTCAATTCCTTTCGGCGAACCTCGTCATTTGGCGAGCCTCGTGTTCGTTTGGCGAACCTCGTCATCTGGCGAGCCTCGTGTTCGTTTGGCGAACCTCGTCATTTGGCGAGCCTCGTGTTCGTTTGGCGAACCTCGTCATTTGGCGAGCCTCGTGTTCGTTTGGCGAACCTCGTCATCTGGCGAGCCTCGTGTTCGTTTGGCGAACCTCGTCATTTGGCGAGCCTCGTGTTCATTTGGGGCGAACCTCGCCTTCTGGCGAACCTCGCCATCTGGCGAGCCTCGTGTTCGTTTGGCGAACCTCGTCATTTGGCGAGCCTCGTGTTCATTTGGCGAACCTCGTCATTTGGCGAGCCTCGTGTTCGTTTGGCGAACCTCGTCATCTGGCGAGCCTCGTGTTCGTTTGGCGAACCTCGTCATTTGGCGAGCCTCGTGTTCGTTTGGCGAACCTCGTCATTTGGCGAGCCTCGTGTTCATTTGGCGAACCTGCGTCTTACGGCGAGCCTCGTGTTCGTTTGGCGAACCTCGTCATTTGGCGAGCCTCGTGTTCACTTGGCGAAGCCTCAGTTCAATTTGGTGAGCCTCGTGTTCATTTGGCGAACCTCGTCATTTGGCGAGCCTCGTGTTCATTTGGCGAACCTCGTCTTCTGGCGAGCCTCGTGTTCGTTTGGCGAACCTCGTGTTCGTTTGGCGAACCTCGTCTTCTGGCGAGCCTCAATTCCTTTCGGCGAACCTCGCAGTTTGGCGAGCCTCGTGTTCGTTTGGCGAACCTCGTCATTTGGCGAGCCTCGTGTTCATTTGGCGAACCTCGTCTTCTGGCGAGCCTCAAGTTCGTTTGGCGAACCTCGTCATTTGGCGAGCCTCGTGTTCACTTGGCGAAGCCTCGGTTCAATTTGGTGAGCCTCGTGTTCACTTGGCGAAGCCTCGGTTCAATTTGGTGAGCCTCGTGTTCATTTGGCGAACCTGCGCCTTTGCTTCTACCTCGGCCAACTTGGCCGAGGCACCTCGGCCACTTTGGCCGAGCCACCTCGGCCAACCTGGCCGAGGCACCTCGGCCAACAGTTCCGAGCCACCTTCGTGGCTGGTACAAACCTCCCCCGATTTGTATAAATAGGGGGTCGGCTTCTTCAAAGGGGATTTTGGGAGAGCAAGGTTGGATTTTTGGAGAGCTTGGGGGATTTCTGAAGATCTTTTTGGAGAGAGCTTCCAGGCGGCTTCTTGGAGCGGATTGGAGGGCGGATCTGCTTGGACTTTGGGCGGATTTTTGCACAGTTTCGAGCACCGGCGAGCACGAACCCAGTCAACGTCAGATCTACAAGCGCAAGGTAACTGAATTCGGGTCGAACTACAGATACCCTCTAGATTAAGCTTCGTCTTAATCTCAGGGATAGCGCTGTGATTTCTCCTAGTAGATCTCACCCGCTCCGGCGATCCTCTCCTTCGTGAGTGTGATCCCCTCGGTAGCCGTTTCCTTCGTGAAGCGAGCCCCTTCACGCCTCAGAGTTCCGTAACCCGGTCTCCACCAGGATCGGAATTGCGCGGTGGTCCACGGACACAAAAAGTCCCCGGCACAGGCAAAGAACCCACGCAAGCGAGGATCCCGACATAACAGAGATCCTCGTGTTTGTTCAAAAGAAAAAGTTGTAATCTTTTTTGATTTTCATTGTACGCCTTAAAATAAAAGGCGATATTTTTCTTTGAATTTGTTTCAGGCGACTGAAGTTTGTAACAGTTCAAATCAATGACAATCAAACCGACTTTTACCGCGAACAAGCTGGCGACCACAGTGGGAGCCAACGGTCTCAAGTCAGAGATCGTCGTGTCGTAGCCGCGGATTCAGATCACGGTCGAAGAAGAAGTCAAAGGCCTCAAGGACAGATAGGAAAAAATTTCCAGGGCGCTGCCCCCTTGACCCCCCGCCCGCTAACCGGCTAGCGGGACCGCCGAAAACTCTGCGTAGGGTGTAATAATTACGCTCCAGCGAAGTCAACCGAATCCAAGTTGATCCGGGTTCCGCTGTGAGTATCATACTATCGTCCTCGTCCAGATCGTTCTCCCGCCTAAAGGTTAAGTTCACCTGAATGCTTGACTTTACAAAGTGCTGATATCTCTCAAACCGGAAGGAATTGGGCAAAATGACAGGAGCAAACTGAACCCTTCGGGTGGGTTTGGTTGGTCTGCCTCGCCGAGATAGTCGATTTTCATATATAATTGGCCCAATTCGACGCACGGTTTGAAAGTTACGACTGTCCTTCGTAGCATATGAGGAAGTTCGCCAAGCAAATAAACTCTTCATTCGACGAGGTTCGCCAAGCAAATAAACCCTTCATTCGGTCGAGGTTAAGCCAGCGTGAAGCTCTCCATTCGATCGAGGTTAAGCCAGCGTGAAGCTCTCCATTCGAGCGAGGTTAGCCAGCGTGAAGCTCTCCATTCGATCGAGGTTAAGCCAGCGTGAAGCCCTTCATTCGAGCGAGGTTAGCCTACGGCGGTGAGCCTCGACATTCACCAGGTTCGCCTTCCGCAGTAAGTCTCGACATTCAACCGAGGCTCGCCCACAATGTCAAAGTTTGACGAGGTTCGCCCATCAAAGTTGGACGAGGCTCGCCCACAATGTCAAAGTTTGACGAGGTTCGCCAAGCAAATAAACTCTTCATTCGACGAGGTTCGCCACAAATGCTGATTTCCACTTTCATCCGAGGTTCACAAGAGGAGCGGCTCGACATTCGCCCGAAACGGACTTTAATCTTAAGGCGAGGTTCGCCCACTTAGCTTAAGCTCGACTTTCATACGAGGTTCGCCACAGCAATGGGCTCGCTATCCAACCAAAATGCATAAATGCATTCGATCAAGTTCGCCCAAACAAATAAACTAGTCATATAGCTGAAGTTCATCCAAGTAGCGGACCTCGTTATGCAATCAAGAATTGCCCAGGCAACGAAGTTCGAAGAAGCTCGAAGCTCGTTATTCGACGAGGCTCGACGCTCGCCCTCGGTCGAATCCCCAATTTACCACGTGGATTAAGTAGTGGGCATCGCTAACCCGCTTCCCAATCTTTGCATGGCGGTGAGTAGCCATTAGGCAGGAAGCTTTTGGAACTTTTGGAGATCAACACTTGCGCAGGAGAAAGAGATCAAGCTCTTCATCAGCAATCTCATCAATCATCAACAACATTGTTCTGATCGTCAACGGAAAGCGGATCTCAACGAGGCCCGCCCCAATATCGATTCCACCTCCGGCCATCGCATCCAAGTTGCCATCCACCTCAGTGCCCGCTTCGGTCGAGCTCGCTGGAGCTTCCCGAAGCAAGAAAACGGCTTTGGAGCACCTCGGCTCATTGCATGATGATCGAGGTAAAATTTCGATCAAAGAACGATTGGGCCCGTTAAGGAAGTCCCGGGTCACTCCTGGTACAGGGGGTCGCACCCACCTCAACCGTGATAAGAAGATTCTGTAGGCTGCTCTCCAGCGGAATTGGATCGAAGTTCGAGCCCGCCGAACTTCGCCGCAGGCTAACGCTGAGATTAGTGACTCTTGGAACCTCGATAATGTGACTCATCCTCGAAGGAGACGCTTCATCCGACGACGATGACGCTATACCCGGAAGTCATACCAACACACGAAGGGTTGCTCCGCATTCATGCCGATGAGTTGTACTATCGCGGCCGGGGTACGAAAATCTCGAAGAGAAATTCTCAATTGAACACGCATTGTCCGTGTTCTCAAACTAATCGAGGCGGTGTTGTCGAATGTAACCGCACCGAGCCACCAAGAAGGCGCCGCTTGATAGGCTTGGCAACAAAATGCCAAGAAGATCGGAGTCTCAAAGGCGATATGACCAACAGAGGGTTGGGATACTAATCCTCCTCGAAGATGAATGATCCACCCAATGAGGGAGACTCGACATTCGCCCGATTCATCGGCTTGGAGAAGCTTTCAAGGCTTTGATGTCAAATATGGCTACGGTCGATCCTGCTACTATTGAGAGTGATGAAGATATGCCAACATGGGAAGACCCATGGATCCATCAACTCCAAGAGCAGTTTGGGGATAGGTTCGAACAAAGAGAACCCCCCACTAAGGATGAGGTAGTCCAGGGTGATGAAGAGCATCCTAAACTCATAAATATCAACAATACTCTTCCCTCGGAAGAAAAGGAAGAGTTGATTGCCTTAATCGGGGAGTATATCGATGTATTCGCCTGGAGCTACGAGGACATGCCAGGACTCGACCCTAATGTGGCGACACATCGCCTCAACATCAAGATGGATGTCAAACCTGTCAAGCAACCGCAAAGACGGTTTCGTCCACAAATCTTGCAGGCAATCGTTGATGAAGTAAAGAAACTCATAGAATCGGGATTCATCGAGGAAATTCAACATCCGGATTGGGTGGCGAATATGGTCCCGGTCATGAAGAAGAATGGTTCGATTAGGATCTGCGGTCGACTACAGAGACCTAAACGCCGCTGTTCAAGGATGATTTCCCTCGCCAATCACCGACGCCATAGTTGACAATACATGTGGATTCGAGGATGTCCTTTATGGATGGCTTTTCGGGTATAATCAAATCAAGATGCACCCCGATGACGCTTAAACACACAGCCGCTCGTAACTTCCATCGGTATATATTGCTACACGGTCATGCCGCTCGCCTCAAAATGCCGGGCGCCACGCAATGAGCAATGACTAAAATTTTCCAGGACCATCTCCGGAAAACGGTCGAATGCTACGTCGACGACTTGGTCGTGAAAAGCCGTGACAAAGGAGATCACATTAAAGATCTTAGAACGGTATTCAAACTCATGCGGACTCATCAACTAAAGATGAACCCCGCCAAATCCTTCCTTGGGATGTCCAAGGGTAAGTTCATTGCCACCGACAAAGGAATCCACGCCGATCCCGACAAAGTGAAGGCAATTCAAGAGTTGCAACCCCGAAATCGAGAGAACTCGTGGATTACAAGGGCGACATGACATCCGACGGTTCATATCGAACCTATCGGGAAGTGCCAACCGTTCTCTAAGTTGAACAAGAAGGGCGGTCGCTTATTTGGGACGACGCCGCCGAAAGCCGCTCAAGAGATCAAATCATATCTCTAAACCTCCTCGTTTTGTCGTGACCGCTAAATGGGAAAGCCATTCCTGATTTACATCAAGGCAACAGACCACTCGTTGAGCGCCTTGCTCGCGCAAGACGATGACAGCGGTCACGAACAGGCGGTGTATTACCTGAGCCGAACATTAGTCGGCGCTGAGTCTCGATATCCAATGGTCGAGAAGCAGTGCCTTGCATTAGTGTTCGCGATTCAGAAAATGCGGCACTATTTAGTCGGACAGACGATTTATGTTATCTCTAATGTAAATCCGGTCCGAATATTTATGACCCAGCCGGCCTCAATGAGTTGGCGTTTGGCAAAATGGGCTTTGCTCTTGTCCCAATACGACTTGCACTTCAAACAACAGAAGTCGGTCAAAGGACAAGCAATTTGCGATCTCTTGGCTGCCAACCCGACAACGGACGCAGTTGAGCTATATGATGATCTTCCGGATGAAGTTCAGGAAGTCAACACTACATCGCACCAACAAATATGGCGATTGTATTTTGACGGAGCTTCTCGGGCCACTAATGTGGCGAGTACCCCCGGATGTTCTAAAATCTCCGATGGAGTCGGAGTTGTCTTGATTTCCCCGGGGAATCATGTCATGCCCCGTGCTTATTCACTCACCGAACCTTGTTCCAACAACGTAGCCGAATACAACGCGTTACTTATCGGACTTAGCTTCGCCAAGGAGCTGGGGGTCGAATATCTCGAAGCATACGGCGATTCGCAATTGATAGTTAAGCAGGTCCGTGGTGACTACGAAGTTAGGAACCCTGATCTGATCCCTTATCATCAGGTAGCCGTTGAAATGGCAGACTCATTCGAAGAGTTCTTCATCGAATATATCCCGCGCCTTCAGAACGCTCATGCAGATGCATTAGCCGCATTAGCAGTATCGCTGGCGCAACCTTCCGAGACTGAGCAACTGGTTACGGTCAGGACTCACCAGCTCTTCGTACCAATATATGATGGGGTACAAGAAGACAAAGGGATAGTTACCAAAGGGGTAAATGCAACCCAAACCAAGTTGGAGCCCCGAGATTGGCGCTTTCCTATCATCGATTACGTCTTACATGGTATTCTACCAGAAGACGTGAAGGAGAGAGAGTCAATCCGGCGAAGAGCTCCAAGATTCTTTTACGACACAGAGACCCAGATGTTATATCGCCGGGGGTACGATGGTCTTTTACTCCGATGCCTCTCAAACAAAGAGGCAGAAGAGGTCCTTCGGGAAGCACATGAAGGTGAATGTGGCGCCGCACTACCGTCCCAAGCTCTACGATCGAATCAGAGAATGGGCTACTTTGGCCCACGATGATTAATGGCCTTGTCGATGCGCTCGAAAATGCCACGTGTCAAATTCACGCCAATTATATGCATCGGCCTCTGGCGGTTGCATCCTTCGGCCACATCCTGGCCATTCGAGACATGGGGAATGGACGTTGTAGGTCCCATTTTTCCTCCGTCAGTCAAAGGCGATCGGTTCATTCTAGCGATCACCGATTACTTCTCTAAGTGGGCTGAAGCAATCCCGTTGAAAGAAGTAAAGGCGAGTACCGTCATCAAATTTATCAAACACCATGTCATCTACCGACACGGTGTTCCAAGACGGGTCGTGCATGACAATGGTCCCCAATTCATCAGCAATTCCTTCATCAGGTTTTGTGAAAAGTTCAAGATACAAGATGTCTCGTCAACAGCCTATAATCCAGCAGCAAACGGATTAGCTGAGGCGTTCAACAAGACGATTATCAAGATCTTGTCGAAACTTGTGAAGAACAACAAGCTTAGACGGACGATAAACTCTGAGAAGCACTCGGGCATATCGCTGCGATGCATGCATGGCGGGCGACCCGTACTCCACGGTTTCACGGGTGCGGCGATTCTCCGTTGGAAATCCAGATTCCGTCACTTCGCATCGCCCTCGCAACGGAGATGACGATTGAAGAACAACATCAGAAACGTCTCGAAGAGCTTGAGATGTTAGATGAGAAGCGCCTGGAAGCTCAACAAAGCATTGAGTTCTATCAAGCTAGGATGGCGAAGGCTTTCAACAAGAAAGTACGACAACGGAGTTTCAAAGAAGGAGATTTGGTCCTCGCTGCTCGACGACCAATAATCCTCACTTCCAAAAAGAAAGGTAAATTCGAACCTAAATGGGAGGGTCCGTTTATAATAGAAACGGTCTACTCCAATGGTGCATATCGCCTAATTACCCAAAATGGCGGCCAGGCAATTAATCTTAGATAAATGGGAAGTTCCTGAAGAAATACTACCCTTAGTATCTTCAGGATAACCCGTTTCGACGGGAAGTTCCTCGTGGGATGTTTCACCCACTTTTCGTGAGGATAACCCTAGATTTGTTCTCCATCATAATTTCCCCCACCGATCAAATTTCTTGACGGTAGGTCTACAAATTTTACGGTACATTACCAAAATCCCTCTTGATTCCTTCTATGAACAAGAGGCCCACTCAAAATTCCTTTCACGGAGACGTAATATAAAATTCTTCCTCTCCAAGCGTAAGATCCCTTTCGTGATAAACGGAGGGTTCTATCCACCCTATTCCTAGGTAGCCGACCGAAGGTATGCGCCGGATTTTCGCATCAGTTGTCCGATCAAGGTCGCCTCGAAGTCTCTTCGGTTCTCGGAGTGGAGATCCCACTCTTAGTTCCACCTTTCATCTTAGGTAGCGCCGATCAAGGTATGCGCCGATTTTCGCATCGTGTTGTCCGGATCAAGGTCGCCTCGAAGTCTTTTCGGTTCTCGGCGGAGATCCCACTTTTAGTTCCATCTTTCATCTTAGGTAGCTACCGATCAAGGTATGCGCCAGATTTTCGCACTGTGTTGTCCGGATCAAGGTCGCCTCGAAGTCTCTTCGGTTCTCGGCGGAGATCCCACTTTTAGTTCCATCTTTCATCTTAGGTAGCGCCGATCAAGGTATGCGCCGGATTTTCGCATCAGTTGTCCACCAAGGTCACCGAAGTCTCTTCGGTTCTCGGAGTGGAGATCCCACTCTTAGTTCCACCTTTCATCTTAGGTAGCCGATCAAGGTATGCGCCGGATTTTCGCACTGTGTTGTCCGATCAAGGTCGCCTCGAAGTCTTTTCGGTTCTCGAAGTGGAGATCCCACTTTTAGTTCCATCTTTCATCTTAGGTAGCGCCGACCGAAGGTATGCGCCGGATTTTCGCACTGTGTTGTCCGATCAAGGTCGCCTCGAAGTCTCTTCGGTTCTCAGTGGAGATCCCACTTTTAGTTCCATCTTTCATCTTAGGTAGCGCCGGTGAAGGTATCTTGTAGGGATTTTCGCATCAGTTGTCCGATCAAGGTCGCCTCGAAGTCTCTTCGGTTCTCGAGTGGAGATCCCACTCTTAGTTCCATCTCTCTCTAGGTAGCGCCGGTGAAGGTATCTTGTAGGGATTTTCGAACCGGGTTGTCCGTGAAGGTCGCTGAGTCTCTTCGGTTCTCGAGTGGAGATCCCACTTTTAGTTCCATCTTTCATCTTAGGTAGCGCCGGTGAAGGTATCTTGTAGGGATTTTCGAACCGGGTTGTCCGTGAAGGTCGCTGAGTCTCTTCGGTTCTCAGTGGAGATCCCACTTTTAGTTCCATCTTTCATCTTAGGTAGCGCCGGTGAAGGTATCTTGTAGGGATTTTCGAACCGGGTTGTCCGTGAAGGTCGCTGAGTCTCTTCGGTTCTCGAGTGGAGATCCCACTCTTAGTTCCATCTCTCTCTAGGTAGCGCCGACCGAAGGTATGCGCCGATTTTCGCATCAGTTGTCCGATCAAGGTCGCCTCGAAGTCTTTTCGGTTCTCGGCGGAGATCCCACTTTTAGTTCCACCCTTCATCTTAGGTAGCGCCGGTGAAGGTATCTTGTAGAAATTGTTTGGATCAAGTCGTCCGACTGAAGGACGTCTGAACCCTCTTGATTCCTATAGCAGGCCCCTGCTATTGGTGTCATTCTGAGAAATAGAACATAAAGTTCCTTCTCTCTCACCAATTTATTCCGGTTCAGTCATTCTCCGGTCAAAAGAAGACACCAAGATTCATCTTGGGGCATTTTATCCCGAAGCCTAAGAAGGGATAAAGCCAACGCCTAACAGCGTTGCGGTTTAGTCTTTTCTCCGATTGAAGAAGACACCGAGTTCGATTCGGGGCATTTTATCCGAAGCCTAAGAAGGGATAAAGCCAACGCCTAACACGCTGTCGGTTTAGTCTTTCCCGATTGAAGAAGACACGAGTTGATTAAGGGCATTTTATCCGAAGCCTAAGAAGGGATAAAGCCAACGCCTAACACGCTGTCGGTTTAGTCTTTCCCGATTGAAGAAGACACGAGTTGATTAAGGGCATTTTATCCGAAGCCTAAGAAGGGATAAAGCCAGCGCCTCACCGCAGCGTTGCGGGTAGTCTATTCCCGTGATAAAAGACAAAGTCTACGTATTCAACATCGTAGCATTAAGTCTAGAAGAGTTTCATTCTTTTAGCACAACGTCGTGTGTAGAACGGATTTAGAAAATCTACATGCTAGCCCAACTCAAACGGTAGTTGGTAAAGGCTCATCAAACCCGTTGAAGGCTGGGGGTTGGCCAATAACCCTAAAGTCGACGCCTAACACGCTGCTGTCGGTTTAGTCTTTCCCGATTGAAGAAGACACCGTGAGTTCGACTCGGGTATTTTATCCCAAGCCTAAGAAGGGATAAAGCCAACGCCACACGCTGCTGTCGGTTTAGTCTTTTTCCCATTGAAGAAGACACCGAGTTCGACTCGGGTATTTTATACCGGCCTAAGAAGGATAAAGCCAACGCCACACGCTGTCGGTTTAGTCTTTTTCCGATTGAAGAAGACACCAGAGTTTGATTCTGGGGTATTTCATCCCGAAGCCTAAGAAGGGATGAGTCTACGCGTAACACGCGTTGCCGGGTGGTCTCTTGCCCGTAAAAGAGTATAAAGCCTATGTATTCAATATCATAGCAACAAGTCTAGAAGAGTTTCATTCTTTTAGCACAACGCCACGCAAGGAACGGATGTGGACAATCCGCACGCTAGCCCAATTCAAACGGTAATTGGTAAAGGCTAATCAAACCCGTTGATGGCTGAGGATTTGCCAAAAATCCTATAAGTATTATGGTTAATTATTTCGCATCTAAATAAAAGAATCATAATAAGCAATGAAGCTTAATAAATCTTATTCATTTGAAGCAAATATAAAGGAGCTACAATTGTCGAGACAATCGATTCAAGCAAAGTTGTGATAATCACAACGACATGGTCAACAAAGAAAACAGAGAAGTCTCGAGACCAAAGCAACACATCGACTTCATTGGCGCAATCTAGTAATGTGAAGGAAGCGAGGTCGCCTTTGACGGCGCTAGTTTTTCTCCCTCTTCGCCGAACCCGAAGCTTTAGCTTCCTTCTCAAGTTTCTTTTCGTGAGTTCGCATGAGCAGCAAACCAAGATGTTCCCGACGATCGCCGAGGACTTGCCTCACGCTCGCTGACGCTCGACTCGTACACTCACGCTGCGAAATTCTTCAAAGTCTTCTCCCTTGGCGGTCGATTCTGTGCGATTGACATGGGTGTGGTACCAGCCTATCCGACGCCGCAGTGACGCCGCCGCCATAGGAGTTCGCGAAAATAACCTCTTGTTCGATATTCTCCTCTCGCTAAATGCGCTGCTCACGAAGTTTGATCCGAGCCTCGCCGATGAGTCGCCTCACCTCATTGCATGAATCAAAAAAGGCTAAACTCTCTACACGGTACGCAAGAGTTAGCCAGCTAGTGAGCTTTTGCTCACAACGATTAGCTAGCTGAGGGCCACCAACACGCTGAATTTCCTCCAAGCTACTCAATATGAATGGGCAGAAGACCATAAAGGTCGCCCATCTAACCCCGATAATAGAGATCGCCTGTTTCAAACCATTCTCCAACAGCTGAAGGAGACCCATCACAGAACTGGAATCAGGAACAGCAGATTTTTGGCCCGGGGCAATCTCGGCGATAGGTTGAATCCGTGGAAGTGGTCCGTCAAGATTAACTGGGGCCTCCACCCACTCTACACTCAAGGGTCGGAAATCCTGGTTTCGGCCAAGGCTGTAAGGAAGGCGGCGGATCGGATGATGGAAGCGATCCCTCAAACTCGTCATCCGAAATTATGATGGTAGGCTCAGGCTTTGCTGGTTTCTTCCTCCGTGTTCGCCACAAGGTTCGCCTTCTGGAAAGAGGTGTTCTCCTGATGACCTTAAGAATCGAGACTTGACATTTGGAGCCTTCAAATAGACTAATAATCATCGGAGCATCCGCCACCACAAGAGAACAAAGGGTTAACGATCATTTAAGAGGAATATCTTGAAAAGGAAACAAAGATAAGGCGTAGAACTCTTCTCAGAAACCCATGAGATTGAGTCACGACCTTATAACGGGTATGACGATTTCACCCATATCGAATACTCGGAGAACGATAAATATAGTCGCGTAAACAAAGCGGCAATATATTTCGTCCTACAGGGCAAAGGTACGGTATGAAATCGCTCCCGTTAAAGATATCGAGATCGGTGATCTTTGAAGCGCCAATCCTCAATGGCGAAGATTTCGGCTCTTCCCAATCGCCTCACAAAGGAAGACGAAGCGGGGTCGTAACAAGGATACGCAATCTGCAGCGTCGATCCCCACAAAGGAGGATTTCGGCTCTTCCCAATCGCCTCACGAAGGAGAACGAAGCGGGGATACAACGCATGTATGTACGAATATGATGACGCCGGGCGCACCACCGAAAGAAGGAGGCGCATTCACGCCGCCGCCGCCGCCGCCGCCGCCGCCGCCGCCGCCGCCGCCGCCGCCGCCGCCGCCGCCGCCGCCGCCGCCGCCGCCGCCGCCGCCGCCGCCGCCGCCGCCGCCGCCGCCGCCGCCGCCGCCGCCGCCGCCGCCGCCGCCGCCGCCGCCGCCGCCGCCGCCGCCGCCGCCGCCGCCGCCGCCGCCGCCGCCGCCGCCGCCGCCGCCGCCGCCGCCGCCGCCGCCGCCGCCGCCGCCGCCGCCGCCGCCGCCGCCGCCGCCGCCGCCGCCGCCGCCGCCGCCGCCGCCGCCGCCGCCGCCGCCGCCGCCGCCGCCGCCGCCACCTATTCATGGCCACAACGGGTTCTTCTCCGCCCATGCATGCATGCAACAAAAAAAAGAAAGAAAAGAAAAGAAGAGGAGAAGAAATTTTTACAAACCCTAGCTTTGTGCTCATACCTCGTAAGTTGAGAGAGACGAGATGGCGCAAGACGGGAAGGAAACACAAAGAAGGAGAGGGCCGGCCTAGGTCAAGAGGAGGGAGGAAACTATGGGTATTTATAACAACCCCATATGAACCCAATCCCCTTCGAATAAGGAGTCCTATTTGGCGATGGGTAGGAATTCTAATTGGAGCCCAATTGGATATCTAAAAGGAGTCCAAATCAACCCAATAACCTATCCATCCTCTTTTCCTAAATATTTGGAAAGATTTTGGAGATGTTACATGGCTCAATTCTCCAAATATCCTCCCATGTGGTCTAATCGTACTCCAACAAGGATTACGAGTATAAACTGTTTCCCAATTTGTCGAGAAGTTCCCGCAAGAATATATTCTTAGGGATAACTCGATCGTATGGATTGCATCGACGCATCAACGCTACCAATCTTACTCCAACAAGGATTACGAGTATAAACTGCTTCCCAATTTGTCGAGAAGTTCCCGCAAGAATATATTCTTAGGGATAACTCGATCGTATGGATTGCATCGACGCATCAACGCTCGCCCAATCTTACTCCAACTAGGATTACGAGTATAAACTGTTCCCCAATTTGTCGAAGTTCCCTAAGAATATTCTCACAAAAATATTCTTAGGATAACTCGATAACCCTTAATTTCCTCCCACCATAATATCCAAGAGAGGAACAACCCGATGAGGCATGAAAGTCATGTTGACACCGACAAAGTGTCCCAAGAAACTTCTCCCACCGGGATAATCATATCCCAACAACGGTCAAAGCGCCACACTCGCCGATCAAGGCCACCATGGTTGAAGGCCTAGTGGTCTCCTCGCCGCGACGAGGAATCCTGAGGACATCTCCATGAAAGATTAGTCCTCCGCTGTGGTTAAACTAACAACACACGGATGATGGAAGAAATAGCCGATTGAGGGTTATGATATTCCATGTATACGAGTATGCCTAACGGTCGCCAACATGGAGTTCGCCGACATACGGAGAAGTCCAAAAGTCCGATGGTTAGTCAAACAACAACCAACCGACACGAAGTTACAAACAAAACTCACCCACCAGCTTCAATCAAGATTTCAACAAACGGTCGACAATAAATGCAGACCGCGGATCTTATCAGAATCCTACAAAGAACCGGATGATCCGAAGAATCAAGACTTGAAGCTATCTTTGGGACCCTCACCGATCAAGGTCGGAATCATGTCCAAAGCATCCCGCACTATCAAGAATCGACCGAGACGCTTTGGAGGGGTATCCAGAGCGCTGAAAAATGCTTACAAGATCCCCAAACCAACTCGCGGACGGGAGTCGGCAAAATGACAACCCATCGAATGATACGGACGCCGACCGTTAAGAGGCTTAACCTCGCCATTTGGCGAGCCTCAGGTTCATTTGGCTTAACCTCGCTTTAGTTCATTTGGGGCTTAACTCGCCATTTGGCGAAGCCTCGGTTCGCTTGGCAAACCTCGCCATTTGGCGAGCCTCAGGTTCATTTGGCTTAACCTCGCCATTTGGCGAGCCTCGTGTTCGCTTGGCAAACTCGCCATCCGGCGAGCCTCAGGTTCATTTGGCTTAACCTCGCCATTTGGCGAGCCTCAGGTTCATTTGGCTTAACCTCGCCATTTGGCGAAGCCTCGGTTCGCTTGGCAAACCTCGCCATTTGGCGAGCCTCAGGTTCATTTGGCTTAACCTCGCCATTTGGCGAGCCTCGTGTTCGCTTGGCGAACCTCGCCATTTGGCGAGCCTCGTGTTCGCTTGGCGAACCTCGTGTTCGCTTGGCGAACCTCGTCATTTGGCGAGCCTCAGGTTCATTTGGCGAACCTCGCCATTTGGCGAGCCTCGTGTTCGCTTGGCTTAACCTCGCCATTTGGCGAGCCTCGTGTTCACAAATAACCTCGCTTTGTTTACTCCTACCGACTTGGCCGAGGCACTTCTACCAATTTGGCCAAGGCACTGCTGGCAGCCGAGGTGGCTCTGGCTACTTTGACCGAGCCACTGGTCAACTTGGCCGAGGCACTCGGCCACTTTGGCCGAGCCACTGCCAACCCGCCGAGGCACCGCCATCAGCTCTGAGCCACCTTCGTGGTCGGTACAAACCTCCCCGATTTGTATAAATAGGGGGTCGGCTTCTTCAAAGGGGATTTTGGGAGAGCAAGGTTGATTTTGGAGAGCTTGGGGATTTCAAGATCTTTTGGAGAGAGCTTCCAAAGGCTTCTTGGAGCGGATTTGAGGGCGGATCCGCTTTGACTTTGGGCGATTTTTGCACAGCTGAAAGCACCGGCGAGCACTAACCCAGCCAACGCCGATCTACAAGCCAAGGTAATCAATTCGGTCGAACTACAGATACCCTCTAGATTAAGCTTCGCCTTAATCTCGTGGATAGCGCCAGGATTTCTCCTAGTAGATCTCACCCGCCCGGCGATCCTCTCCTTCGTGAGTGTGATCCCCGGCGCATCCTCTCCTTCGCGGAGTGTGATCCTCAGCGCTTCGCTTCTTCGCGGAAACGAGCCCTTCACGCCTCAGAAGTTCCGTAACCCGGTCTCCACCAGATCGAATTGCGCCGTGGTCCACGGACACAAAAGTCCCCAAGACAGCAAAGAACTCACGCAAGCGGTGATCCCGACATAACAGATCCTCGTGGTTTGTTCATAAAGGAAAAGTTGTAATCTTTTTGATTTTCATTGTACTCCTTAAAATAAAAGGCGATATTTTTCTTTGAATTTGTTTCAGGCGACTGAAGTTTGTAACAGTTCAAATCAATGACAATCAAACCGACTTTTACCGCGAACACCGAACGGCGGAGATTCTTGGTCGTTGCCATCGACTACTTCACCAAATGGATCGAAGCAGAGCCCTTAGCCAAAATTGGTGAGAGCAACATCACCAATTTTATATGGAGATCCATCGTGTGCCGATTCGGCGTCCCTCTTGCTTTCATCACGGATAACGGCACCCAGTTCGACAGCAAAGGCTTTCGAAGCTTCTGTCAAGAATGGAACATCCGGCTCAAATTTACCTCGGTGGCCCATCCAAAGTGCAATGGACTTGCGGAAGCCGCCAACAAGTATATTCTTCAAGCTCTCAAGAAAAAGGTGGGCAAAGCAGTAGGAAGTTGGACTGACGAACTGCTCGGAATCTTGTGGTCTTACTGCACCACCCACAAGAACTCAATAGGTGAAACTCCTTTCAAACTCGCCTATGGAGCTGAAGCGGTCTCCCCAGTTGAAGTCGGCATGCCGACCATACGACTGAGGCATTTTGATGAGGATTTGAATATTGATGGACTCCGACTCGGACTTGACCTCATTGATGAAGTCTGAGAGAAAGCACTTCGATCCCAGGTCATCAACCAGCAGCGCATCGTTCGACACTACAACAACAAAGTCCGACCCCGGAGATTCAGCATAGGTGACCTTGTCCTTCGCAGAACCATCTTCGACAAAGACACCAAGCCGGGCAAGCTAGCCGCCACTTGGGAAGGACCCTACACCATCTTGGAGGAGATGCGTTCTGGGACTTACCGCCTAAGAAGCTATGATGGAAGGATCCTTCAGCATCCTTGGAACATCGAACATCTTCGAAAGTATTATCAGTAAAATGATGTATAATGTTTCATTCTTATTATCAATCCAAAGCTTTCAACTGACAAATATGCACTATTCCCTTGTTCAAGTGTTATTCAGGCGACTCAAAGCCCTTAGTATCATTTTCATGAGTAAAACCAAGGCAGTTCGATCTTTCAATCATCAACTCGAAAAGGCCTTGGCGTCTCCATAAGACCAAGGCACCTGACCTCTCGGTCGTCATTACCGCAAAAGACCTTGGTGTCTCCATAAGACCAAGGCACCCGACCTCTCGGTCGTCATTACCGCAAAAGACCTTGGCGTCTCCATAAGACCAAGGCACCCGACCTCTCGGTCGTCATTACCGCAAAAGACCGTGGCGCCCTCATTAAGTCCAAGGCACCCGACCACTTGGTCGCCTGCGACACAAAAGCCCTTGGTGTCATTTTCATGAATAAAACCAAGGCAATTCAATCTTTCGGTCGACGTCGACTCAACGGACCTTGGTACCCTCTTGGGATAAAAACCCAGGGCCTCTTAATTGCGCGGTTAGCCGCCGTGCAAGAAGGCCGTGACGCCCACTCAGGGGTTACAATAAAACATGTCAAGATCTATGAACAAAACTAAGGCATTTCCTTGTTTCGACTAGGATGAGTCGTTCAACTCGCCCAAGGACGACTCACTTGACTCGTCCAAGGGCGACTCATTCGACTCAACCCACACAGGTCCGACTTATCTCACAGCAATTATCTCAATTTAATTTACTCTTCGACAAAAAAGTAAGCCACTAACCGATGGTATAGATAGCAAAGAGATGCAAATTTTCATAACATCAAAAGAAAACAAGCAAGTCTGAATTCTCATTCATTCGACAACTGAACTTTACATCATAAGTTTACAAAAAAAAAAGAAGTTGGGCAAACACAAGAAGACACAAGTGTTACACCCCTTGGTCCGAAGCAGGAGTAGGGCTGGGTAGGTCAGCACTTGCGTCGGGAGCTGGGGCCAGTTGAACTGAAGGAGTCTCGACAGGAGGGGCTTCTGCTTGCTCATCCCCAGCCTCATCATTCCCCCCTCGTCCACCTCTAGCGTTATTCCCCCTCCTGCTGTCTCGATCTCCTTCAAGAAGTCAAGACAAACCGAGACTCGAGGGGGATAGTTGCCATTGTTAAGGGGTCGAAATCCATGAGGAAGCAAAGAGGCGAGGTGATCAAAGCCGGCTTTGCAGGCCAGAGCCACTTCGACTTTCCCCAGAGGACTGTGGCGATACTCTTCTATCACCTTTGTCTTATAAGCCTTCGAGTCAAGAGAAGCGACACGAGCCTCGAGAGCCTAAATGGTGGCTTGGGTGGCTTTATGAGCCGCCCGCTCCTCCTTAAAGTCGAGCCTTGCTTGGTCGGCTGCGAACCGTTCCGACCGAACCTCATCTTGGGCTTTAACCCTGTGGCGTCTCTCCACCTCGACCTCCTCATCCAAGTACTTGATGCGGGCATCCCGATCAATAACTTCTTTCTCGAGGCGGCCTAGCTTGTTCTTGAGCTCGGTGATGACGGTAGATTGCTTGGAACGGTGCTGCGGAGCCCCCTGATCTGGTTATCCTTGACCTCCAGCTCCCGCCGCCACTTGCCGTCCCTTTGGCTTCTCTCGGCCTCAAGCTCTTTGATCTTGCTTTCGGCCATCTCCTTAGCCCTTTGTCGCCTCGGCTATCTGCTGCGCGAACTCCGAAGGAAGTCGATGCACATGAGATAGCCGAGAGAACAGCTCCTGCTCGATTAAAGCCCCCCGGAGAAAATAACCCTTGAGGGCGAAATGCAGACCAACGGTCGGCATCTCTTGCAGCAGCTACAGGTCCTTGGGAAGGGAAAATTGCTCCACGGCCTTGACCTGAACAATACTCGACTGCAAGACCGATCCCTCTTTATCAAGCGGCACCTGAGCAACAAACCGATCACCCTCTAGGAGCTCGTCCTTGTGAGAAGAGTCACCGCCTCCCTCCTCATGATAGATCAAAATTCCTCCACTTTTGGGATCGATATCCCAGACGCAGATAGGGTAGAGCCAATTGTAACCACCCTCTTGAGCTGTATGCATCAACCCTTGAGGCTCAGCCGAGTTGGGAGTCGGTTGTCCCTCTCCAACAGCCGGCCGCCCCGGACGACTCTTACCCGACCGGTGATGGGTTCGGCCGCTGGTTCCGGCGACTTCTAGGTCGGTCGGCTTGGACGACAGCCCCCATCCTCCGGGTCTCCCCTCTTGCTAGGGGAGAAGCCTCGCTGAGCATGATGACCTCAACTTGTGCAGAGGGCCTCACTGATTGGCTCTGGCAGCTTGGCCAAGAGGACTCAGCAGCCTATCCTCTTCCTCTTCTTCTCTTGATCTTCTGTTGGACCACCAAGCTCGTCCTCCCACCGCGCCGAATTTCGCTTCAGCACCGCTGCTGTCAATGGAGCCCCTCCCTTCGACCGGCCAAGGACCCTGGTTAGAGGGATGGCTAAGAGAGTCACCGCCTTTGTCGCCTTCTCGGAGGAGGAAAATACGAGATCCCGACCGCGACGAAGAGAAGATGGATCAAAAGTTGTGCATCTTCCTCGACCAAAGATAGTTGCGGATCTTCTCTAGCTTCTCGGCCCTCTTGGTAGATAAGATACAAGGCCTCAACGCCTTTTTTAATCTTCGCCATGTCGGCACGCCGAACTGCTCGGCGCTTATCACCCATGCGAACCGCCTCTTCCACCCTCGCTTGACTCGAGTTTCAATACTATCTTGTGTCCTCCAAGATAGTGGAAGTAGTAATGGACGCCCTTCCTCGCCGCCTTGACGCCGACGAGATTGCCGAGCGTGACGCAGACTAGGCTCGACGTCAACCCGGTGGCAAATTACCAAAAAGCCCACCAGGATAGCGATAGCATTTGGGGTGAACTGAGAAGGCGACACCCCCAAAGCACCGCACACCTCCTTGAGGAACGTATGGAGTGGCAATCGGAGTCTAAACTCCAGATGGTTGACATATAAAGCGCCGGAGGTGGTCGTGGTGATATAATCACCATCACCGCTAGGCACGCCGTTAGCTTATCGTGGAAGATTGTACAGTTCATAGAACCCCTCTGGTTCTTAGGTGGTGATCTTCGTGTGAACGGTCCTCAGCAGCCCAATTCGTGCCTCATTGCGAGCAATGCTGGAAGCTTGAGCAGCCATGGAAGTTATGAGGAATAGATGATGAAGAGCTCTTGAAGAAGAGAATTTGCAAGCTGAAATTTAGGGCGAAATTTATGGAGAAAGCCCGGAGAAAATAACCCTTGAGGGCGAAATGCAGACCAACGGTCGGCATCTCTTGCAGCAGCTACAGGTCCTTGGGAAGGGAAAATTGCTCCACGGCCTTGACCTGAACAATACTCGACTGCAAGACCGATCCCTCTTTATCAAGCGGCACCTGAGCAACAAACCGATCACCCTCTAGGAGCTCGTCCTTGTGAGAAGAGCTGCCGCCCGTCTCCCTCCTCATGATAGATCAAAATTCCTCCGACTTTTGGGGATCGATATCCGAGACGAGATAGGGGTAGAGCCAATTGTAACCACCCTCTTGAGCTGTGGCGGCATCAACCCTTGGAGGCTCAGCGAGTTGGGAGTCGGTTGTCCCCTCTCCAACAGCGCCGGTCGTCCTGATCGACTCCTTACCCGACCTGGTGATGGGTTCGGGCTGCGAAGCTGGGGCTGGCGACTCCCTAGGTCGGTCGGCTTGGACGACAGCCCCCATCCTCTGGTCTCCCCTCGTTTGCTAAGGGGGAGAAGCCTCGTTGAGCATGATGACCTCAACTTGTGCAGGAGGGCCTGCTGATTGGCTCTCAGTGGCTTTGGCCGAAGAGGACTCAGCAGCTATCCTCTTCCTCTTCTTCTCTTGATCTTCCTGTTGGACCACCAAGCTCGGTCCTCGGCCGGCCCAGTACCAGCCTTCGCGACCCGGTCTTTGTCAGGAGACCCTCTCCCTTCGTCATCCGAAGGACCCTTGGTTAGAGGGATGGCTAAGAGAGCCGCCTGCGCCTTGTCGCTCTCTGAAGGAGGAAAATACGAGATCCTGACCGCACGAAGAGAAGATGGATCGAAAAAGTTGTGCATCTTCCTCGACCCAGCATAGTTGCGGATCTTCTCTAGCTATCAGCCCTCTTCGGCCGATAAGATACAAGGCCTCAACGCCTTTTAATCTTCGCCATGTCGGCACGCCCGGAATATTCGGCGCCTATCACCATCTGGCATCCTGATCCTGTTTGACTCTGGAGCCTTCAATACTATCTTGTGTCCTCCAAGATAGTGGAAGTAGTAATGGACGTCCTTCCTCGTCGTCTTGACGCTGACGAGATTGCTGAGCAGACGCAGACTAGGCTCGACGTCAACCCGGTGGCAAATTACCAAAAAGCCCACCAGGATAGCGATAGCATTTGGGGTGAACTGAGAAGGCGACACCCCCAAAGCACCGCACACCTCCTTGAGGAACGTATGGAGTGGCAATCGGAGTCTAAACTCCAGATGGTTGACATATAAAGGCAGTCGGAGGTGGTCGTGGTGATATACCGCCTCATCACCGCTAGGCACGGCCAGAGTTAGCGATCAGGGAAGATTGTACAGTTCATAGAACCCCTCTGGTTCTTAGGTGGTGATCTTCGTGCGAACGGTCCTCAGCAGCCCAATTCGTGCCTCATTGCGAGCAATGCTGGAAGCTTGAGCAGCCATGGAAGTTATGAGGAATAGATGATGAAGAGCTCTTGAAGAAGAGAATTTGCAAGCTGAAATTTAGGGCAGAAATTTATGGAGAAAGCCCCCCTTTGGCCCCAAAGTGCTATATATATAGACTTTGAGGATGACACGTGGCGACATCAGGACGTTTGGCGCGGCTATGTATGAACGGCTCTGATTTTGCCTCGATATTTGAATAGGCATCACTAAAATCAAAGCGCCGCCCCCTTTACTCCACAATAACTCTTTCTCGAAATTCGAAACGATAACCTCACATGACCTTCATGACGTCATGTTTTCTTTCAAACAGAGACCTATCGCCTCCCCCATGAAGGAGAGCTTCATCATTTACTTGTTGATCGACTATTTAAAGTCCAAGTCGGTTCGACCTTTCAAACCCAACACTCGGCCCAATGGACGGGATCCGACTCAAAAAGCAGTCCCTGACGCCAAGTCGACCCATTCGGCAAGCAGCATCCTCTACCGACATCTAGCGTGAACGATCAAAAACACGATGCAAGTCGGCCTTCAAACAAGCAACTACCATACGTGAAGTAAATTCAAACCTATCATCTATGCCTTAGTTTATCTCAAGAGAGAGTTCACATACTGAATATCTGATATAAATTATCTTGCGAAATGGATCAACAGTCGGACTTACAAACAAGTCGACTCGTCCCACGCAACCCAGCAAACAAAATCACAAGATAAGAATAAATCTAAATCTAAATCAATTCGAATGAGACAAAAATGTATCTTTATTCACATCTCGAAATAAGGTACAAATCTACATTTACAAAAGTGTTCGCAAAAGTTAAGCTAAGGAGAAGCAGAGAGGTCCCTCTCCCGGAGTCAAAGGAAGAGCACTGGAAGTGGAATGTGGAGGAGTCGAAGGAGATCCCGGTTTGACCACTTCACCCCTCGGCTCTAAAGAACCCTCGTCCACCTCGGTCGTCCTGTCGGTGGGAGCCTCATCCTCGGCATCATCCCCAGCTTCTACTTCACCCGAACCTAGGTTAATTCCTCTGCCCTGCTTTTCTAAATCCTCAAGGATATCCAAACAGCAGGCAACACTCGGGGGATAATGGAATCGACTGGATATGCCGCTCACCTCGGCCGGAATCTGTCTCTTCAAATAATCATATTCGGCTTTGCAAGCGAGTGCCACCTCAGCCTTACCAATCAGGCCTTGTCGGTACTCCTCAATAACTTCCGACCGATAGGCCTCGGACTCACAAAAGTCGATCCGACTATGAGCTACGGCCAAGGACTCCTTGAGGCGAGCATTCTCCTCTTGAAACCGGACCTTGGCCAAGTGCTCCTCCTCTGATCGATCCTTTGCATGCTGAGCCGCCATCTTCTCCACCTCAGCTTGCGCCAAGGCGTGGTCTCTCTCTTGCATCGCCTCGCCTAGTCGGCGAGTTTTCTTATGAGCCTCAGCAAGCTCTCACTTAAGCCTTACGATCTCAGTGGATTTTTGGATATCTGAAGCTTTTAAATCCTCCACCATCTTTTCCCTTACCTCAATCTCGTTACGCCAGGTGGTCAACTCTTCCTCCTTGGCCGACAACTCCTTGAGAGCCTGCTCGAGCTCAGCCGAGACTTCAGCCCTCGGACTCCTTGCCGCCTCCTGGAGCTTAGCATATACCTCCCGGATGTGCTCCAGTTGGCTGAAAATTTTCTGCTCCACCAAAGTCCCGCAGATCAAATAGCTCCGAAGGATTAGATGGAGGCCCACGTCAGGAATCCCTGCCAAAATCTCCCTATCGCGAGGTAGCCAAAACTGCTCGACCGCCTTTGATTGGGTGACTCGAGACTCCAAGACCGATGATCTTTTGGCAAGATGTCGACTTGGCTCATGCCTATCCTCTTGACTTGGCTCCCTCTCATATCCAAGACCGGCAAGGGCAGTTCCCACCATCAGCGCCCTGATCTTATTCCAGGCAGGTGTGTCGACCTCATCGATGCGATGAGGGAACGACCAGTTCAAATCCTCAGTGGTCTCACCCTCAGTGGCCGGCTCCTTTCCAAGATGGCGAGTCGGCTTGGCCTGACCACCCGACGCCTCTATGCCACTACTCGTCTCCATGGGGATGTCGGCATGAATCTTGGCTCCAGCGACAGTCGCCTGGGTCGCAGTGCCTTCTCCCCGTTGGACGACCCCTCGTCCAAATGTATGACGTCGGTCCCTGTGACTTCAGAAGATCCCCCAGGCCCTTGGCTTCCCACCTTCTTCAACCTCTTTCGCTTCTCAACTAGGGCAGTTGAGGACGACTGCCCCACTGGCTGAAGTGAAGCTGTCGCCGCATGAGACTGGGCTCCCGTCATAGGCACAGAGGGTAAGTCTTGGCGAGCTCGCTTGGCTGGTCTTATTAGCACCTCTTCTTCTTGAGTGCCAGCAGGAGAGGCACCCGACCCTTCCTCCCCTCCGGTCGTGTCGGGGATCATTTTCTGGGCAGCTATCTCCTGATCCTTGGCCGTATGAGGCACGGGCAAGATGCCGACTACTCTCAAGACGGAATTGTTGAACAAGCTGTCCATCTTTCGAGAGCCCTCGAACGACTTAATCTGGTCAAGAGCATCTTGCTCTGTAGCCGACAACTCTCTAGGCACCATACCCTCCCTAATGATTTCGGGCCAATCTGCGCATCCCAACTCCAAGCCCATTCCTTCCACCCTGATGAACTTCTCCTTCCAGTCCTTATTGGAATTAGGAAGGTCGGAGACAATCTTGAAGCGGCCCACCATTTTAAAATGACCATGGGCCTCCTTCTGGTTTATCGTGAGGCTGATTAAATGGCTGAATACGTTCAAGGACGTCGGCAGCCCCAGCCAAAAGCTTATGACGATGTAGCCCACTAGAGCTGCAATGGCATTGGGCTTCAATTGCATGGGCGAGACCCCCAGAGCAGTGCAAACCTGGTCGATGAAGGGGTGCAACGGTAGGCATAGACCGTACTCCATATGCTTGATGTACAGAGGATGTCTACTCTCCGTATGATCATAGACCGCCTGAGATTTCGCCGACACAGATATTTTGTACTCTCGAGGGATATCGAACCTAGTGTGCAGACTCCTCAGTAGCGGCGCAGTCACCTTGGAAGAAATGCCCTTCAATTTCTCTTGCCTGGCGTTGAGAGCACGAACATTCGCCATTACGGATTTGAATGTTGACCGGAGAAGAAGAAACGGATCAGAATCTTTTTCAGAGTGGAGAATTCTCAGAAGCAACAGTTCCTTTCATTTCGCTGAACGGCCTCTTTTATAGGCATCCGTGCCCTACAGCTGTCAAAATCTAAACGGCCGAGTCGGTTCAAAACCAGCGGTCCAGATTCGTCCCAGAATCCGAAGCGCCCTCACCGAGATCGAGATAGGGCATGTCTGCCTTAACTAGCCCACTATCGGGCACGAAATACAAAATGCCCGCAGCCAAAAAATAGATACTGACGTCAGCCACGTTGTATCAAAAGGACTGCTCGCATACCCTTCATTAAATGCGCATCACGCCAAACGGCTACAGGTTCAGTTTCACTCGGACCCGGCCTAAGCCGACTCCAAACGAAAGGGGCCTTCTATTATAACCCTTCAAATCATCCGAATACTAATCTAGGATTAGTAGCAGATAAGTATCCCACATTAAAGGCTTAATCTAGTTAATCCACTTCCAGAGGGTCTGAACCAGCGTTTCAACCGACTCGAGTGGCGGCCTCAGCCGTTGAAACCAACTCTTGAAGTCGAGTCTTCTCTGCCGACTTCTTGCGAGGACAACTCGCGAGGCGGTACTTGTCGACATCTCGACACCCGCTGGATCGACTCGGCAAATGGCTTATTTAGCCGTCCCCTTTGTCGACTCCTTGTGAGGACGACTCGCAAGGCGGTACATGTCGTCGCAATAGCGTAATCACGAAGCCGACTCGAAGGGTGATCCGAGTCAACCTCTTTGAATATGCTGGCTCTATGGGCAACCCACTCGGCCGGTTCGCTGACACCTCGCGAGTTCGACTCAAAAGGTGGTGCTACTCGACATGCCTCCTAGGATAGGAAGACGACACCGTGCCTCGAGCCTCCCACCCGCGAGGATTCGCCGCCGCATTGAATACAAGATCAGAGCCATCAATTCTCTAAGCTCGTAGATCTTTAAGACACGTCGTACCACGTGCCTCCTGTCACTTCGCATTAAATGCCGACGCGACTTCATCCCCTTAGATGGCGACACTTGTAAAGACGAATCTGACTCAGCCGCCGACTCATGCCTAGTCGAAGTGACCCCCATCCACTCGCCGGCCGATACCTATAAAGCAGAAACTGACTCAGCCGCCAGCTGTCAGTCGGCCAAAGTTACTAAACTACCCCCTGATCATTGCTATAAATAGGGGAGCTGTTTGCAGACAAAGGTAAGTAATTTTTACACACTTGGAACCTATTTTAGAATATTCAGTTCAATCTTTACTTCCCCACTCAAGATTATCCACTAACTTGATCGTCGGAGGAACCACCGGGGATCCAACCCCAACCTCTCACGATTTGTGACATGTGCAGGCTATCTCAGGGAATTTCCAGCTTGGACATCTAGAGGGGTTAGAGGACCCTAATCAACTCTCAACCTAATTAATTGACTGTGTGATCAGTAGCATCAACAGATATGATACTTACCATATCCTTATCCGCTTACCCATCTCGGATACGGATACGGATATGGATATATCTCGATAAGGAAAATTCATATCCATATCCGCTAAAATTGGATACGGATACGGATATACATGCGGATATATAAGCGGATATGCATGCGGATACAAAACGGATATGAGAAAATTAGATAGTATTGAGAAAAATATAGTTCATGCGATACAAAAGAGTTCATTAATATGTTCATTATATGTGAAAAACTATGATTAAACATCTTGATCATCAAAATTAACCTCAAATCTATAATCTAAGTATTAAAACTATATCATAACAGTATGACTAATATGTTTTCGGATATTTCGGATACGGATCCGAATATTTCACTACAAAATCATATCTGTAATCATATCCTATCGGTTATATATTTGAGTAACCATATCCATATTTAGCACCGCTATTTAGAAGGGCTTTATGTGAGTCTATTACTATTATTATCTTTTAGTTTCGGGGTATTTTGCGGTGTGCTATATTGCTGGTTCTGTGTTCAATTCTCTCTTTAATGGCATTTGTTGTTCTTTCTTTTATGTAACGAGGCGTGGGGGGTGCGCGCGCGTGTAGATTTGGTTGGGAAGGTCTTTTTTTTTTTTTTTTTTTTGCTTGCCTGCACGAAGGAATGAAAATGAGGTCCTACTTACTTTTATTGGGAAAGCTGACTCATCCAACTTTCATTTATCGAATTTGTGTTTTTGTCGAGAACAATGATGATGAAAACCTAGTGACGATGAAAACCTATATTGATAAGATCACTTGAGAAATGAACTTCTTTGTTTTAAGTTAAGGCCGTCACTTTTGTGTCGGTTAAAATACTAGATTAGCCTATAAAGTGACACCCCTATACCAGTTTAGCCTATAAATTGACACCGACGACAATTTAGCCTATAATACGATGTCAAATTGGCATTTCCGATGCCGGAGATAATTTTTAAGTGAAAAATTAAGTAATTTTTATATATATACCCCCTACTCTATCATACTTTTTAGATTAACTCCTCAAAAAGTTTCTAAAATTTGTAAAAAGAACCATCACTTCCCACCATCTCTTCCTTCCTCCTTCTCCTCCTTCCTCCTTCTCCTCCTTCCTCCTTCTCCTCCTTCCTCCTTCTCCTCCTTCCTCCTTCCCACCATCTCTTCCTTCCTCCTTCTCCTCCTTCCTCCTTCTCCATCCTTTCTCATGCTCATTCTTATGTTTTCCTTTCCACCATCTCCTTCATTCTCTTTTCCTCCCAATCCCCAACCTCCCCTCCTCGTCCTCCTCATTCTTTCTCAAACCCAACATAAAACATTCTACTTGAAGCATTAGGAGAGAGTGAAAGAGAGGAAAGAAAGGAGGAGAAAGAGGACAAAGAAGAGAGAGAAGTGAAAGAAGCTAAGAAGAGATGGATTTGAAAAAAGAGGGAAAGAAGAAAGTAATATGGAGGATATGGAAAAGGAGGGAGAAAGAGAGTGGGAGAGAGGAGAGGTTAAGGATCGGGATGAGAAAAGAATGGAGGGAGATGGTGGGAAGAAGGAGAGAGGAGATGGTGGGGGATGGGAGGAGAGGGGGGGAAGAGAAAGAGAAATTTTTTTTTTCACATATTTTAAACTTGAGGAGATAAATCCGAAAATATGATAGAGTGGGGGGTCTATATATAAAAATTACTTAATTTTTCTCTTAAAAATTATATCCGGCACCAGAATTGCCTATTTGTCATCGTGTTTGTCACTTTTTAGGCTAAACTGTCACCGGCGTCACTTTATAGGCTAAACTGGTATATAGGTGTCACTTTATAGGCTAATCTAGTATTTCTGTCCTTTTGTGTCAGCATCGTTGATGCTTCTGTGTGGGCGTTTTGAGAGAATCATTCTCAGGTGTCTGGTACTCTGGTTTGCACTGTTTGTAGTACCGAAAAGTAGTAATAAGGTACTTTGATTTGATACACTAACTCAGCATAGTACTACTTTTGTGTCAGTATATAACTTCAAGAATTCTTAAGACACCTAAAAATATTTTTATTAAGTAAACATCCTTGTAATTCTTTCAACATACCAAGTACACAACATCTATAACACAAGCCAGCATTGTCATAGAACATCTTGTACTGGAATAGAGTTGAAATATTACATGCAAATGGAGAGCTGAAAGATTGTGTTCTTTGCCATCAATCTCTGCACTAGTAGAAAATTGATCAATCTAGACGGAAAAAACCGTCTAGTTTGGTCACATTTCCGTCTAGTTTGACCAAACTAGACGTAATTCGCCTAGAAAATTCCGTTTAGAATATTTCCGCCTAGATTGAGTCAATCTAGGCGGAAAAACCGTCTAGGTTGATCAAACGAGACGAAATCAACCTAGACGGTTTATTTTTCCGCCTAGGTTACAACCTAGACGGAAAACCTTCTAGAATGACTAACCTAGACGGTTTTTCCGTCTAGGTACAACCTAGACGGAAATTCCGCCTAGGTTACAACCTAGACGGAAAAACCGTCTAGGTTGATCAACCTAGACGGTTTTTCCGTCTAGGTACAACCTAGACGGAAAAACCGTCTAGGTTGATCAACCTAGACGGTTTTTCCGCCTAGGTTGTTATAATAGAAACCTAGACGGAAAAACCGTCTAGGTTGATCAACCTAGACGGTTTTTCCGCCTAGGTTGCTATTATTTCCAAAAAAATATGTCAAATGTGGTTTATTCCGCATTTTATATTTACCGATATACAAATCAATATATATATACAAATAAACAAAATGTAATACACATCCAACCATATTCCAATCCAATCCAATAATATGCATCCAACAATCCAATCCAATCCAATAATATGCATCCAACAATCCAATAATATGCATCCAACAATCCAATAAACTGCTTCAACAATCCAATCCACCACAACCAACAATCCAATGCACACATTCAGAATCATTTATTTACAACAAATATACAAAGAATCTTGAGTACAAATAACATAAAGTATTCTTGCAAATAAATCTTGTTTAGTGTATAAAATTCCCAAAAAATTCAAACCTCACATCTTGTCACCGCAACGGTCAATTATCGCCATCTCCACTGAAAGTCAAATTAATTTTGTTATAGAATCATGTGAATTTGACATTATATCAAATCTAAATATTTTCTTTATGTATTAGTCCCTAAATATTCAATTTAGCATTAGTTCCTTATGTTTCACTTTAAAGAAAATAATAAGCAATTATTGAATTTTTCGTGGAACCGATATGCAATAGAAATATTTTCTACATAGTATGTAACTATTAAATATTATGGAGACCAATATATAATTATATGGACATTTTCTCATTTAAAGGAGTCATGTAATTATAATAGAATTTATGAACTCATTTTGAAATTGGATTAACACGAAATAAAATACTGGCCGCTTCTTCGTAACCGTACTACCCGCACTGATGTTATAAGTCCTATAACATCTCCAACGATCGCAGGTATCACACCGCCAAGCAACCTACAATGTAAGACATGACCTCGCCCATCGTATGGCCCTCAACACAACAAGACTCATCTCCTTAGTCACCGAACGAGCAATTCAGTGGTCCACCCTTCCACGAAAGCGGAGACTCAGAGAACAAGTGGCATAGCGTAAATACCGATGGTGCCGCTGACGCCAGATGACATGGAGGATGCAAGTGAATGATCTAATGCCCGAGTAGCTCCAACACCGCAATGGATATCTTCCTCTCCTATTATTATGGGTGAAAAGGAACCACATAAGTTTTATGTTCAATTTAATAAATTAAATACTCTTATTATGTTTATTATTCAAAATATGTTAATATTCACTAAGTACTCATGAATTTTTATCAAATAGCAAGGTTATATCAATATTTAGTATTCGCTTTGATTGTTTACCTATTATATCCCAACACGCTCGAGTAAGATTGATATTATCCTCATCGATAGCATGTGAGGATCGCTCTCCTTCGCTCCCTCTTGAGACATATGCATTGCCGCCTCCTTTGTTGCAAGTTCAAACCCTCCTACATAAATTATCAAGATTAAACGCCAATTGCAACTTTGAGAAAAGATCTAAAAAATTTAAAGAAAATTCAGAATAAATTGATTAACAATTCTAAATAAGTTATAATTAAGTCTTACCACCAACTCGAGGTTTGCCTTCATCTTATCCTTATTTTTCTCATTAGCTTTATACCGATCACTGAAGTTAGCATATGCCAACTTTGCCTTTATGTTCATCGGCATTATTGATTTTCCTTGTAATTTTATAAATTTATGAGACTTTGTCGTCATATTAAGCACGAAGATCTTTAAATATTTAAAATAATATATACCCGCTCTTGACAATAATCATCCTCCAAGATAGCATAGGAGTGTGAACCCAAATGGTGGTCATGTAACTTTTTCCTCTATTTATCGACCCTTCGTTGATTTGTTCTTTAAAAAATTAAATATCAGTAAAGTTACAATGAATGAAAATATCATGACATGTATATAGTATATCATAAAACTAACCTGTGCGGCCTCAGTGTCCCAATACATGAGGAGAGCTGTGAAATGAAGCTTGTCAACCCTTTCATCAATGTTCAAAAATCACGCCACCCTCAAGATACTTGTCATATGTTTCGTCTTAATTTGATGTCTCCACTGTTTGAGGATGGTTTCAACCTTAACATTAAAAACATAGTTCCAAGCCCCTGGAAAGTCCTCAAGACAAAAATATTCCTGTAAAATAGGAAGGCATATTTTAATTATATATACAATATCTATTGCTATTCAATAATAAATGAATAACATGAATAATTACCATAAGGTCCTTCCATATCCGCCATATGTCGCCCACGGTAGTTCCTTAAAATTGAAATACGGATTGACAATGCTTGCTCTACGCACGAGAACCCCGATGTAACTATTAAATCTCGCCAAGCACCAATAGGCAATGCTTCATTATTCCAAATAATAATGGCTCTCATGCCCTTGGTGGTTGTTTGACTCTGCTTGCCCCCGACGTCGACCGCTATCCGATCCGCATAGCACCTATAATAATAACAATATGATAATATATCATGTAACTAGATAACACGTAACCACATTACAATAAAATTAAAAGTCCTTACTATAGGACACCTATAAAATTTACCTTTATCTTCCTCCCTTTTTTTAGCTTCGAGCGCAACGGTCATTCTAACCTCCATTATAGGCATGATCTCATTATACCTTTTATCCGCTAAAGGGTGGTGCTTCATTGCTACTTTTCTGGAGGTAATCGCGTCCTGAGGTAGGGGTAGACGGCGATACTCATCTGCCTTGGACCGCAAATCAATATAAAATGTTGGAGAAGAGAAGGAGGGTGTCCATGAGTCTGCAATCAATTAATAAAGAGGATAATTAATACTTTCGATAATTAATAAATCACACCTATAAATGATAACTGAGTATTAATACCTGTCTCATGTGATTGTTCTGGTGGTGCACCGTGTTGGTCCGGTGTTGAAAATCCCCAATCTGCAACCAAGAAACGATATAAGTTAGAGGACTAATTTTTATTTAAAAATTTATTAATATATTAAATAATTTATACCAAGATGAGGATGTGGTGGTGGTGGTGCACCGTGTTGGTCCGGTGTTGAAAATCCCCAATCTGCAACCAAGAAACGATATAAGTTAGAGGACTAATTTTTATTTAAAAATTTATTAATATATTAAATAATTTATACCAAGATGAGGATGTGGTGGTGGTGGTGCACCAGTTGGTCCGGTGTTGAAAATCCCCAATCTGCAACCAAGAAACGATATAAGTTAGAGGACTAATTTTTATTTAAAAATTTATTAATATATTAAATAATTTATACCAGTATGAGGATGTGGTGGTGGTGGTGGTGCACCAGGTTGGTCTGGTGTTGAAAATCCCCAATCTGCAACCAAGAAACGATATAAGTTAGATGACTAATTTGAGAATAAAAATTAGTTAATATGTTAAATAATTTATACCAAGATGAGGATGTGGTGGTGGTGGTGGTGGTGGTGGTGGTGCACCGTGTTGGTCCGGTGTTGAAAATCCCCAATCTGCAACCAAGAAACGATATAAGTTAGATGACTAATTTGAGAATAAAAATTAGTTAATATGTTAAATAATTTATACCAAGATGAGGATGTGGTGGTGGTGGTGCACCAGTTGGTATGGTGTGGAAAACCCCACCGCAACCAAAAATAATATAAGTTAGATGACTAATTTGAGAATAAAAATTAGTTAATATGTTAAATAATTTATACCAAGATGAGGATGTGGTGGTGGTGGTGCACCGTGTTGGTCCGGTGTTGAAAATCCCCAATCTGCAACCAAGAAACGATATAAGTTAGATGACTAATTTTTATTTAAAAATTTATTAATATATTAAATAATTTATACCAAGATGAGGATGTGGTGGTGGTGGTGGTGCACCAGTTGGTATGGTGTGGAAAACCCCACCGCAACCAAAAATAATATAAGTTAGATGACTAATTTGAGAATAAAAATTAGTTAATATGTTAAATAATTTATACCAAGATGAGGATGTGGTGGTGGTGGTGCACCGTGTTGGTCCGGTGTTGAAAATCCCCAATCTGCAACCAAGAAACGATATAAGTTAGATGACTAATTTGAGAATAAAAATTAGTTAATATGTTAAATAATTTATACCAAGATGAGGATGTGGTGGTGGTGGTGGTGCACCGTGTTGGTCCGGTGTTGAAAATCCCCAATCTGCAACCAAGAAACGATATAAGTTAGATGACTAATTTTTATTTAAAAATTTATTAATATATTAAATAATTTATACCAAGATGAGGATGTGGTGGTGGTGGTGCACCAGTTGGTCCGGTGTTGAAAATCCCCAATCTGCAACCAAGAAACGATATAAGTTAGAGGACTAATTTTTATTTAAAAATTTATTAATATATTAAATAATTTATACCAGTATGAGGATGTGGTGGTGGTGGTGGTGCACCAGGTTGGTCTGGTGTTGAAAATCCCCAATCTGCAACCAAGAAACGATATAAGTTAGATGACTAATTTTTATTTAAAAATTTATTAATATATTAAATAATTTATACCAGTATGAGGATGTGGTGGTGGTGGTGGTGCACCAGTTGGTATGGTGTGGAAAACCCCACCGCAACCAAAAATAATATAAGTTAGATGACTAATTTGAGAATAAAAATTAGTTAATATGTTAAATAATTTATACCCTCATGCGGAGGTGGTGGTGGTGGGGCACTAGAGGGTCCTGATGTATGCTCATTGTGACCGGAGCCGGGGGTGGTACTCCGGGTCTTATCACGCTTCTTACCGAATAGCCTCATATTCCTCATATTCCTCATCTGCAAAAATAAATTATCAAGAAACTCAACAATTAATATCATAAATGCATTGAAAATTTTGGAAGTCTATTATCATACCCTAATTACATAATATTATTAATCCTTATTTTTAAAATAATAATGCATTGGAACGTAGCTCATACCTATCATCATTAATTTGCAATAAGATTCTCAATGTCGGTTTGATTACCATGATCTTCCATATCAAGCCACATTTTATGCACGAAAATTCTTGCCAAACATCATCGATGACTCAAGTGGTTCATCACAATTATCTTCACTTTCCTCATCATTTATTTCATTGTTATTAGGAAGAACAATGGATCTTGGCTCCTTGTACAAAACCACCCATTCAAAGAAAACATTTGGATCTTTCACATAGAAGCACCGATCCGCTTGTTCTCGCGAAAATAAATTTCTCATCTCGATATATTTCTCGGTCAAGATTGACAAGTGTAAACCCGTAATGATCCTTTTGCATTTTACAGACACCACCAACCTTGAACATCATGTAACTACATTGTTCGAGTTTACCAAAACCATAGATTACCTCCACAATATCTTCTAATTGGCCATAATATATGATGTCACTAGAACTGGTTCTCGATCTCTTGTACTTGAAAACATTCTTGAGCAAAACAACCCATGACTCACTGCTTTGGGTTACCCTCCTATCATCGGTCTTTAGCGTTGAATTTATACCCATTGACAATATGTTCATTATAACGCCTTACTGTAGTAAGGACGTTGTGCATGAATAATAATTTCTTCAGATAATGTAGTGCCCTCAAAAGTGATGTTTCAACCTAAGCAAAACAATATTAGTGAATATTAAAGACAATATTACCTTAAAGTTCATTGCTAGAATCATACAACACTTACATCAATTCGAACCAATCGCAAATTCGTTCTTATGCTTTTTGAATAGTATGTTGCATTCCTACCGGTTATTTCATTCCTAAGCTTCTCCGTGTGTCGCTTATTAATACAATATATAAGATTATATTGATGAGTTAAAAGTAAATTATTATATAACATCCATATTACTTTTTTATTTGTTACCTTCGATAGTATCCGAAAATATCAAGATTTTCTAATACATATGCATGAATTTGATCTAAGTCGAAATTGAATACTTTTCACGCTTCTTATCCTTAGGTGGATTCGATATGCGGTTTTCTTCTTACGCATGTAACGTGATGCAAACACAAAGCATTCGTTGGCCACATATCCTTCACTATCGAACCCTCCGATGAGCTCGACATAACATAGTGTTTCATGCAACCCAAATATCTACGATAATTTGAAAATAAGCAATTATTATATGGAGTCAATATAAGAAATGCATACAAAAGTAAAGAAAGGTCATGAAATGCCTAACCTTTCAATCGGATACATCCAACGATAAGTAACAGACTCGCAATCATAGCCTCTCTTGCAAGATGTTGGGTAAGATGGACCATGATCGTAAAAAAAGAAGGCGGAAATATCACTTCCATATTGCATAAAGTAACTCGGATATCTGCTTCAAGCTTATTAAATTCACCCACATCTATAACTTTAGAGCATAATTTTCTGAAGAATCCACAATACTCAATAATAATCTTCGACGCTTCTTTATCCATATTGTTACGGAGTGCAACCGGGAGCAATTGATGAAGAAGGACGTGGTAATCATGGGTCTTCAAACCTAAGAGTTTCCTCTCTTGCACCTGGACATTATTTGATATGTTAGATGAGTAACCATCCGGCGACTTTACCGATTTGAGAATTTCACAAAATCTCTGCATCTGCTCAGTCGACATTGTAACACGAGACGGAGGTAACTTCATTCTTTTTTGACCAACGTCTTGTGCATGCAAATCATTCCGAATATTCAACGCCGTCAAGTCTTGGCGAGCCCGTAGGCCATCCTTCGACTTATTGGCATCCTGTAAGAGAGTTGACACTATATTATCGCAAACATTTTTCTCAATATGCATCACATCTAAGTTGTGCCGGATTTTAAGCTTTTGCCAGTAAGGTAGCTGAAAGAAGATACTAAATTTAGTCCATCCTCTAGGCAATTTTTTGGCTTCATCCTCAGCTTGCAATCTCCGGACAGTTCTCTTACGCTTCATTGATTTTTTTCTCCTAAAGGAGTCTCTTACTCCGAGCCTGGCGTACTTAGAATAACGGTTTTTACCAAACCTTACTTTCGGATACCCCTCAAGCAACTGTACAATCTCATCTCCAGTCATCTGACGCGGCGCCATCCTCTTCTCAACTTTGCCATCAAACATAGCAGACATTTTTCGAAACTTATGACTCAAGGGTAACCACCTTCTATTAAACCAATAGCAGCTCTTTCGGCTATGTGCTAATTGAACAGCTTCAAATTCCGGACCACATACCGGACAAGCAAACTTGCCCTTCGTAGACCAACCGGACAGATTAGCATAAGCAGGAAAATCATTAATCGTCCACATTAAAATAGCACGTAATCTAAACGACTCTTTAAGATGAACATCATACGTCATTACACCCTCATGCCACAACTGCTTCACCATCAATTAGCGGCTCCAAATAAACGCCAATATCATTCCCGGTCGCGTGCTTGCGGTATCGAACGAGAGTATCATATACCTACCGTTTCATACAAAGCAATGGAGGTAAATTATATGGCATTAATACTATCGCCAAGTAGACCGGCCGAACTCATTACCCCAAACGGATTGAATCCGTCGCTAGATAAGCCCAACCTGGATATTTCTACAATCATCACAAAAACGGGATAGATTTTATCAATATGCTTCCAAGCTAAAGCATCAGCAGGATGTCTCAATTTACCATCATCTATTCGATCATCTTTATGCCACCTCATGTTCTTTGCGGTCTCTTTGTTCATATACAATCGTTGCAATCTAGGGACCAATGGAAAATGACGAAGCACCTTTGCTGGAATCTTCTTCTGCATCCCCTCTACTTCTGGTGTCCTCCCTGTTGAAGAGTTTTTGCGTTGTTTCCACCGAGAAACTCCACACGTCGGACACTCCTGAAGGTCTTTATTGGCTTTATAGTATAGCATACAATCGTTCGGACATGCATCGATTTTATTATAATCAAGACCCAGAGCGGAAACAATCTTTTCAGCCTGATAAGTTGTTCGGGGTATGCTAGCCTCTCCTCCAGGAATAACCGTCCGAAGCAAATCTAGAAGCATTTCAAAATAATTATCAGCCATTCCACTCAGTGTCTTAATATGCGGAGTTTCAAAGATAAAAGAAAATCTGAGTAATCGGTACAACCCTCATATAGCTCCTTTTCATGATCTTCTACTAGCTTCATTATCTCCTCTACATCTGCGAAGGCATATCTTCAAGATTTTCCTCACCTTCGACATCTACGACCTTTTAGCATCATTTCGATATCATCTTCAATGTCATCTCCGTATCATCTTCCCCATTGTCATCGATATTATTTTCGATCGGACGTGAAACCATGTCATTGAACATTCTCTGTGTCATCTAACCGTAGCCACCGGACGTACCAACATGCACATTCGCTCCTCATCTTCAATACAATCTTCTCCGTGATATGACCAATATTTATAGTTCTCATCAAAGCCCGATTTAATTAGATGGAGCCAGATATCATTTCTATCCAAGAGCTTCATATTCCTACACCTACAACATGGACAATACATAGCACCGCTCTTTAGATTTCTGATTCATTTCGCATATCGCATGAATGCGCCACATCCCTCCTTATATCGCGTGTCACGAAATCTTTCAAGTCGAGGGATATCTATCCACGATTTGTCGAATTACCCTCATCTCAGAATTTTATACAATTATTAACTTCAATTATTCTCACTACTTTCATGTAAATTTATGAATCGTCTGTAATAATATACGCACAACTCACATCCTACCTCTCATACATACATCATTTAATAATTTAAAAAATTTCTCTTAGATTAAATTTAAAATGTATATAGGAAATAATTACCACAATCTACCTACCGTCATAGGAAGGCTTCTATCCCATTAAGAATATAGTAGTGCCTACATCCAACCATTATACTTTGTATGTTTTCATTTCTTGTAAATTTGGTGACACCTACCCGGTTCTCCACGTACAGCATGCGGATGTTATAATGCGTATTGGCAGTAGACCGAAACGCTGAACAACATACGCTTATTGTACACGGAGAACAACGAATACGTGCTACCGAAACTTTCAAGAAATGAAAACATACAAAGTCTATAAATTAGGTATCATATCTAAAAATATCCCCTTAGTGTCATAATGATTTTCTCTCTGCCCTCAAATGCCTTAAATACCATCACATTTACTAAAGTTGATTCTTTCTCTTCCCCATTTTTATTTATGTACTTAAAATTTAATTAACACATAATAAAAAATTTTAGAAATAAACATATGAATAATTATTTGCATAAAAAATACTCAAAAAATATTTTTAATTAAAAAATTAAAAATTAAAAATTAAAAATTAAAAATTAAAAATTAAAAATTAAAAATTAAAAATTAAAAATGATCAAACTAGACGGAAAATTTCCGTCTAGGTTGATTTTAAAAATTAAAAATTAAAAATTAAAAATTAAAAATTAAAAATTAAAAATGATCAAACTAGACGGAAAATTTCCGTCTAGGTTGATTTTAAAAATTAAAAATGATCAAACTAGACGGAAAATTTCCGTCTAGGTTGATTTTAAAAATTAAAAATTAAAAATTAAAAATTAAAAATGATCAAACTAGACGGAAAATTTCCGTCTAGGTTGATTTTAAAAATTAAAAATTAAAAATTAAAAATTAAAAATTAAAAATTAAAAATTAAAAATTAAAAATTAAAAATTAAAAATTAAAAATTAAAAATGATCAAACTAGACGGAAAATTTCCGTCTAGGTTGATTTTAAAAATTAAAAATTAAAAATTAAAAATTAAAAATTAAAAATTAAAAATTAAAAATGATCAAACTAGACGGAAAATTTCCGTCTAGGTTGATTTTAAAAATTAAAAATTAAAAATTAAAAATTAAAAATTAAAAATTAAAAATTAAAAATTAAAAATTAAAAATGATCAAACTAGACGGAAAATTTCCGTCTAGGTTGATTTTAAAAATTAAAAATTAAAAATTAAAAATTAAAAATTAAAAATTAAAAATTAAAAATTAAAAATTAAAAATTAAAAATTAAAAATTAAAAATTAAAAATTAAAAATTAAAAATTAAAAATTAAAAATTAAAAATTAAAAATTAAAAATTAAAAATTAAAAATTAAAAATTAAAAATTAAAAATTAAAAATGATCAAACTAGACGGAAAATTTCCGTCTAGGTTGATAAACTAGACGGAAAATTTCCGTCTAGGTTGATAAACTAGACGGAAAATTTCCGTCTAGGTTGATAAACTAGACGGAAAATTTCCGTCTAGGTTGATAAACTAGACGGAAAATTTCCGTCTAGGTTGATAAACTAGACGGAAAATTTCCGTCTAGGTTGATTTTAAAAATTAAAAATTAAAAATTAAAAATTAAAAATTAAAAATTAAAAATTAAAAATTAAAAATTAAAAATTAAAAATTAAAAATTAAAAATTAAAAATTAAAAATGATCAAACTAGACGGAAAATTTCCGTCTAGGTTGATTTTAAAAATTAAAAATTAAAAATTAAAAATTAAAAATTAAAAATGATCAAACTAGACGGAAAATTTCCGTCTAGGTTGATAAACTAGACGGAAAATTTCCGTCTAGGTTGATTTTAAAAATTAAAAATTAAAAATTAAAAATGATCAAACTAGACGGAAAATTTCCGTCTAGTTTGATCCGCCTAATTAGGTCAATTTTCTACTTGTCTTGGTCGGGGAACCTCTAGCATTTATACTCCATTTGAGACATCATCGTGCGCAATCTTCCTAAAATGTCTACAAAAATTAGGGTTTTTCTAGGGCACCAGTTAATTTGGATAAAAGTCTATAAATTAGGTATCATATCTAAAAATATCCCCTTAGTGTCATAATGATTTTCTCTCTGCCCTCAAATGCCTTAAATACCATCACATTTACTAAAGTTGATTCTTTCTCTTCCCCATTTTTATTTATGTACTTAAAATTTAATTAACACATAATAAAAAATTTTAGAAATAAACATATGAATAATTATTTGCATAAAAAATACTCAAAAAATATTTTTAATTAAAAATTATTAAATAATAAAACATTGTATTATACTTACCTAAAACTACCGGTGGACTAAGTCTATTCTTTCAATGATGAGGCTTATTATCATACTCCCTTTAAAAGCACGAGTTCGGGGAAATCTTTCAGTAGACAAGAATACCCTTAAGATTTAAATACTAATACATTAAGTAAGATTAAGTCGATAAATTGATGAATTTTTATTGGATATACATAGTATGAAGATAAGAGTATAAAACAATATTCACAATTTAAAGGTTAGAGAAAGTTGAGACAGTTGAAATTTAAACGACAAATACTCCGTAGCTAGGCCCAGCCCATCCGAATAAAATCCCTAAACATTTTACATTCTCCTATATGATATACACTGTTTAATTATTAGAAAATATTTGGCACTATTTTTATGGACGGAGAAAATCAAACTCCATATCTTTTGTTTAGGAAAAGTAATAGGGATAATTATGTGTCAGTTCTAAAAAGATAAATTTAGAGGAGCTCAGCCCATAAGCCCAGCCATTTAAAAACGAGGTATACAAATAATTAAGCCCACTTAAGACCCATGAATATCATGGCAAAACCAAAAGCAGGACAACAAAGTCGTCCTAAATAACAAAATGGAAATCATAGAAGCTTAAAAGTTTTTAAAAAGTAATTAGTTTCAAAGATAATTAAGCCCACTTAAGGCCCATGAGTATCATGGCCAAACCAAAAGCAGGACAACAAAGTCGTCCTAAATAACAAAATGGAAATCATGGAAGCTTAAAAGTTTTTAAAAAGTAATTAGTTTCAAAGTTTAATTATACTATGAGCAAACTCAGTAGCCAGGCCCGGCCCATCCGAATAAAATCCCTACATAAAAAGTTTTCAAAGACCAAATCCTCTCACGGTCAAGAATAATCATTAGCCGATCCTCTTTATGGAGTAATTAGTTTTAAAGTTTAATCATACTATTATTATTTAAATAGAACTCTATTTACAATTTTTATCCTCTCACATGCAACATCGATACCAATATATATAATCCAAGAAATTACAATAATTTCCATAGCACTTTCATCTTCTTCAACATGTATATGCCTTTGTTATTTTCTTCTTATTAGATTAGATTAGATTATTTTAAAGCAATTAATTATATTCTATGTTTGATTTTTTTTCATATCAAGAAATAGCAATAATTTTCACAAAGACTTTCATCTATTTTCTTCTTATTAGATTATATTAGATTATTTTAAAGTAATTAATTATATTGTATGTTTGATCTTTTTATTTCAGATCAAGAAATTGCAATAATTTTCATAGCAATTCATCTCCTTCAACAAGTATGTGCCTTTGCTAGTTTCTTCTTATTAGATTAGATTAGATTGTTTAAAAATTATGAATTATGAAATTACAATAATTTTACAAAGACTTTCATACTTTAAGAAAAGTTTAGTTTTTTAATGATTATTAATTTATCTTCTTCTAAAAGCCCATATATATATTAGAACTGAGTTTATGTTTAAATTGCAAGAGATCAACTAAAATTTTCTTGAGAGCAAAACTTTAAATAATTAGATTGAAAAGCTAATATAAGGACTAATTTGAACTAATATATAAATTGAGGGACCAAAGTAGAAATTTTGATGATTTATGGGATTAATTCAAAAATATGAAAGATCTAAAAAAGATTGAGAACTTCAACAATGCAATTTATATAATTTTAACGGTTAGAAGAAAGTTGAGAAAGTTCAAATTTAAACGATAAATGCTCGATAGTTAGGCCCAGCCCATCCGAATAAAATCCTAAACATTTGACATTCTCCTATATGATAGACAATGTTTAATTATCGAGAAAATATTTGGCACTATTTTCTTATATCAATTGATATCTTTTTCCTTAGGAAATCAATTAAGATGTCCTAGTTAAGTATATTGATCCCACTTTAGCACAAAAATACATTACATCGATTTTTAATAATGTTTAAATTAAAATTATAGCAAATCTAATAATCAAAATGAATCGACTTATTTATAGTAATGAAATAAATAAAAAAATTAAAATATCTTAATATTTAACCACGTGCATTGCACGTGCATAAAAACTAGTATAGGAAAAAATGAGTTTTTCTTAAATATTTTTGAGGAAAACTGATAAAATATTTGGAATGAAGAAAGAAAGAGAGAAACTAAGAGTCTTAGTATGGATTAAACATCATAAATTTGGAAGTAAAAGAGTAAAATAAGGAAGAGAATTATTGTGACAGTTAAGACATATCATTATGAATATTTCCTCATTTGTGCATTTCTAATCCATATTTGGGCAGCCGTTAGAAAAACCCAAAAATTAGAATGCTTGTAAAAGAACAAGCAGAAATATTAGATTCTCTCTGATGTTTTGATTGAACATTGAAATATTGCACTCCAATTTTTACTAGCGTATCATGTAGATTATAGCTTAAACTTAAACTTTCAGTTTATGTATGCACGTGTAAGTATGAGCTGATCGATTTTGAAACAATCAGGGGCTACAAGGGTCTTCATTTTGAAAATTAACCAGACTCCAAAATATGGCACTTAATTTGAATGATGAGACACAGGCACCCACCCACCCACAAGCCATGCACGCACGCATGCACGTGCCTGAGCGACAGACAGAGGGAGGGGTTTTGAATGTTAAATGCCATAGTTGGTCATATTTAGGAGTTGAAATACGATGAGTATGCCATTATTTGATTGTTCAATTGCTAATCATGTGTGATAAACTTAAAACTGCTTGTAATCAGCTTTATCCGAGATATATGAACATAAGAAACTTATAATTTTGTAGGATTTGATTGAAATTCCATTTCAATGGTTTGTTGTTTTGTGGCTTTAATCACCATTCCGAAATTTTACATATAAGATGACATCTATATGTATGACTTAAATGGCATGATATAAGAATCCTCATACATCTAACCAATTAGCAAAAGGTTCAACCTTTATCGGAGCTATGTATCTTAATCATAACTACTGAATTTCTCCACGATTCTCAACTTCAGGGATTCCTTAATCACCTAATTAAGTAAACGAGACCTACAATATCATATATATATATATATATATATATATATATATATATATATATATATATATATATATATATATATATATATATATATATATATATATATATATATATATATATATATATATATATATATATATAGAGGAATATGGAGAAACTTCTAGACTAAGTTATTGTAGAATGATGCAGACAATTCTAAATTTCACACATTCAAGGGAGGAGAGAGAGAATTATTTTTAAAAATAGCAAGGTGTTAATAGACAATGTAATCACTCGGTGATATTTAGAGAATCGAATGGTTTATTGACGTAATCTCTCAAGAATGTTTTAGTATTTTTACAACTTATTTAACGTAATCATCCTTCTATAATTACGAATCTCGGTGATATTTAAAGAATCGAATATTTTATTGACGTAATATCTCAAGAATATTTTAGTATTCTTACAATTCATTTAATGTAATCATCCTTCTATAATTACGAATCTCGGTGATATTTAAAGAATCGTAATATTTTTTGACGTAATCTCTCAAGAATGTTTTAGTATTCTTACAATTCATTTAATGTAATCATCCTTCTATAATTACGAATCTCGGTGATATTTAAAGAATCGAATATTTTATTGACGTAATATCTCAAGAATATTTTAGTATTCTTACAATTCATTTAATGTAATCATCCTTCTATAATTACGAATCTCGGTGATATTTAAAGAATCGAATATTTTATTGACGAATCTCTCAAGAATGTTTATAGAATCTTAATGTTTTATTGACGAATCTCTCAAGAATGTTTTAGTATTCTTACAATTCATTTAACGTAATCATCCTTCTATAATTACGAATCTCGGTGATATTTAAAGAATCGTAATATTTTTTGACGTAATCTCTCAAGAATGTTTATAGAATCTTAATGTTTTATTGACGAATCTCTCAAGAATGTTTATAGAATCTTAATGTTTTATTGACGAATCTCTCAAGAATGTTTATAGAATCTTAATGTTTTATTGACGTAATCTCTCAAGAATGTTTATAGAATCTTAATGTTTTATTGACGTAATCTCTCAAGAATGTTTTAGTAATCCCTAGCCGATTCGATCACATCTTGAGTCAAACCCTAGAACTTTGCTCACTATCTGATTGAAGCGAGTCTTCGAGGGTGCGCGTCTATGAACCCTTGCTAACGAGAGAGAGGAATCTTGGATCCCATTAAGATATTAATGGCTTTTTTCTCCGTGCTCCTCTTCCGTTTCTTATTCTTCTTCTTCTTTATTTTATATTTTTTTTTCATGGTGGCATCTCCCACATGCTCTATGCTCGTTTCCCCTTTTTTTTGTCTGGAGGCGGCTCTCCCCTTCCATCTTTTTTCTTTCTTTTTTTTTTTGCTTTCTTTTTTTTGTGTGTTGCTGCTTATCATGGATCACAGAATCAGTTACAGACTCTTAATAAATTACTGAATCTCATTTACGATCTAACAGAATCACCTAATTTACAAAATAGAATCACTTTGATTAACTTACAGAATCACAAAGAATAGATTAACAGAATCAACTAGTTCACAACACGTATTTTTTAAAAATAGCAAGGTGTTAATAGACAATGTAATCACTCGGTGATATTTAAAGAATCGAATATTTTATTGACGAATCTCTCAAGAATGTTTTAGTATTTTTACAACTTATTTATGAATCATTCTTCTATAGTTACGAATCTCTCGTTATATTAACGTAATCGTAATATTTTTTGACGTAATCTCTCGGTGATATTTAGAGAATCGAATGGTTTATTAATGAGAATATCTCGGTAATATTTTAGTATTCTTACAATTCATTTAACAGAATCATCCTTCTATAATTACGAATCTCGGTGATATTTAGAGAATCGAATGGTTTATTAATGAGAATATCTCGGTAATATTTTAGTATTCTTACAATTCATTTAACGTAATCATCCTTCTATAGTTACAGAATCTCACAGTGATGTTTACAGAATCTTAATGTTTTATTGACAGAATCTCTCAGTAATGTTTATAGAATCTTAATGTTTTATTGACAGAATCTCTCAGCAATGTTTTAGTAATCCCTAGCCGATTCGATCACATCTTGAGTCAAACCCTAGAACCTTGCTGTTTTTAGTCGTGAATCTCAGTAGATAATTTCCCAAAAATTATTGAGCGACCCCTATGATTTGTAAACTAGTAGAATATGGAAATTTTTTTGAAAAAAGATGGTTTCGGTGTTTAAAGATTTGTCAGTTTTTTCCTTTTATATCTTTGTGCTTTTTACTTGCTTACCCTTATTTCAGTTTGTAATGTCTATTTAATTACAATTCTGCCACCTTAGTTTTGGCAGAATCTGAGCTTTTATTTTTATATCATGGATGGTTGATATTGGGTTCTTAGTTCTCACATTTATTTGGGTTCTCATTGGAACCAACCCATATATATATATATATATATATATATATATATATATATATATATATATATATATATATATATAAAGTTACTATGAACTTAAGTTCATAATGAATAGTGGTGCACCAACTTTTCTAACCACTCATCTTGCTTTGGGATCCGTGAAAGATATAAAGGCCACTTTGAGATTTGTGCATCACAAATCTCAAGGCAAGATGAGTGGATAAAAAGTTGGTGCATCACTATTCATTATGAACTTAAGTTCATAGGAGCCTTATATATATATATATATATATATATATATATATATATATATATATATATATATATATATATATATATATATAGTAAAGCTCCTATAAACTTAAGTGGATAGAGCCATTTGTCCACCAATTTTTTATCCATTGATCTTGCATTGAGATTTGTGATAGCATGTGATACAAATGAAGGCACAAATCTCAAAGATAGCATTGATGTGTAGCAAAAATCTCAAAGCATAATGGAGAGATAAAAAGTTTGGTGGACAAGTGCTCCTATCCACTTAAGTTTATAGAGCTTTTATATATATATATATATATATATATATATATATATATATATATATATATATATATATATATATATATATATATATATATATATATATATATATATATATATATATAGTAAACGAGACCTATAAATTTTTTAACAATATCAAGTGTGTGTGTGTAAACTTACGTCGATAGAGATACTTCTCCACTAACTTTTTATCCAAGAGATTTGCTTTGAGATTTGTACAAAATGTGAAGGATATCTTTGAGATGTGTGCATTGATTTGTATCACATGCTAGCACAAATCTCAAAGCAAATCTAATGGATAAAAAGTTGGTGGACAAGTGCTCTATCCACTTAAGTTTATAGGAGCTTTTATATATATATATATATATATATATATATATATATATATATATATATATATATATATATATATATATATATATATATATATATATATATATATATATATATATATATATATATATATATATATATATATTCTTTTACTAGTCACTATTCTCATGGAAAATATTGTCGCAGAATATAGGGTTGAAATGTTTCCTGCAAGTTGTGAGCTGCAAGACAATGTTATTTTCCAGTATTTTATAAGTGAAGCGCCTTAGAGCCTCCGACCCTTAAGACAAGGTGATATTGTTTTATAAGTGAAGGTTACTAAGTCGAGTATCTTTTGGCATCTCAAGATCTTGCTTTGGTGCTTTAGACATTTGCCTAAGGTACGTGCGACAAGGAGCGAAAGATGTTTGCGTCTATTTTAAATTTTTGAGGTGTGTGAGGTGTCTAATAAAGTAAAATTTGTTTTATTTTTGAATTTATTTATTATTATTTTTTCTTTTCTCTTGGTTGATTCCTTGCTTCATTTTATTTTATTTTATTTTATTTTTTGGTTATTGTTGTAATGTACCTTATTGCTTATATATTCATTTTGAGGATAACCCACAATTTGATCCTTGAAAGTTTGAACTTTGTTGTTTAGTTATATATGTTGGTAGTTGGTAGTTAGTATTACTATTCAAGATTTCTACTTAGTACTTTATTTAAATGGTTTGTCTCGTTAGGTACCTTAAGTTGTGACATTGAAAATTCGATTGTAAAAAATTAAATTGTTCCTATTGTGACATATTAATTTGGTATTTAATTGCATGTTATTTGTATTGTTTATGAAATATTTTGAATATTTATCGACATGGTTCATTCGGACAATCGTCTTTTGTGGCTCCTCTTGCCTCAAGCAACATAGAATTTCATCACCTTGACCCTTCTAAAACAATCTTTTTCATCTATCTCTAAATGTTTACTTCATCCATAACCCATAGCGAGATGTCTTTCTTATACTTTAGAATAGAACATGCAAAATTAACCCGTGCATTGTTGCGGTATTAATATGGAACAAGACAAAAATAGTGCTTTAAATGTTTGACTTAAAAATACACCATATATCTAACTACTTAAAACAAAATGCATCAAAATTAAAAAAAAAAAAAAAGATAATAACTTACACCGTATATTAAACTACTGAAATGAAAAGTTGATTTAAAAATAATATGATGAAGTATTTTGGGTGTAAGAATGATTCTAGAAGTGAGAGTGGGTTCAAGACAACTAGTGATAATTATATGTAGGTAAAAAACCTTTTCTAGAAAAAAAAGACAATTCCTTGGGTTTATAGGTAAAAAACCCTTTTCAAGGAGCTTGTAGAGCAGGCAGAGATAGCCGAATGGTTGGCTTAAAGGTTAGAGGTAGAACAATCACTCTATTATTCTTTGCCAAACGAAGTAGAATATCATCCCTGTCGAATGAAGGAGAGAACACTATCCCCTTTCAGATGGAGGGAAAAGGTACTATGACTAATTGAGCCCTCTAGTCTCTAGACAACTTCTTAGGGGACATCTTTTAAAAGTTTTGGATGTTATCTCAAAATGGACTAAACTTTCGGGGGTTACATAAAGTTTACACCGAAAAAGAAACATGAAAAAATAATGGGGTTTTTTCGATATTAGTCCCTTGAATCTTTAGTATTTTGATATTAGTTCCCCAAATCATTGTATTTTGATATTAGTGATCCCCTAAATCATCTATATGTATTGATATTAGTCCCTCTAGTTAGAATCAGTTAGAATGAGTGGAGAATATTCCCTGAACTTTAATGTTTGGGGCTGTTGGACAGTTATACCCTTTCCTTATAAATCCAAACCCATTACCCATTTAACATATACACGTGTTCACCCTTAAACCTGCTTCATTAAAACCTGGACCCATACCCATTTTCTCCATTGAGTTGTAACTAGAAGGGAGGAAATTAATTCAGTATTTTGATGCAACAAGGAGAGAGGTCGAGTTTTGCTTCTCTTGTAGGAAAAATAGACCATTATATCAATTTTCTCTTTTTTTTAAAGAAACATACCTCTGTATTCACTCTCTGCACCAAAATAACAGCACTACCTTGTGCATTCACACATCTCCACTACAAATATCTATTATACAACAATCGACGGATGAGCTTCTTCAATTGTACCCTCCTAGCTTTATGAAATGAGTTTTGACTTTATGGTTTGAAAAGACAGGGAATGGCCTTGGAAAGAGACTAAGAGGCTTCTAGTGGTGGTTCTTGGTGTAATTGATGACATTAAGGAGATGGATCTTGGACTTTGAGTTGAAGAAGAGAAGGAGGATGAAGAAGAAGGGAAGTGGAGATAGCGAGACGGGATAGTTTTATTAATGGATTTTCTTGGAATTTCATTGGCATTGTTGTTGTTATTGGATATTCTGTGTGAACATGAAAGAGGAGGGCGATGGGAGGTTGAAGAGGAGGAAGAAGGGGTTTTGGGATTCAAAGGGTTGTGGAGCTTGCAGCAACCATGATGATGATGATGTTGATGAGTGATCAGATATGAAAGATGTTTCACAAGAGTGAGAGTTTGCTACATTGTGGAGAGAGATTTTTTTTTTTTTTTTTTGCAATTTAATTCAAAAGGGTAATTTGGTAATTACGTATCTATGATTAACCCAAACTCAACCATGGTTAGAGGATTTTGACAGAGGGACTAATATCAATTTTCTAGTAGAGGGACTAATATCAACATATTTAGATGATTTGAAAATACAATGATTTGGGGGACTAATATCAAAATACTACAGATGTAAGGGACTAATATTGAAAAACCCCTTTAAATAGGATAAATGAAAATATTCCTCCACTAAAGGGTTGTTTGGTTCACTTAAATCACCAAAGAAAGCCCTTTCCCACTTCTGATAGAGTTTCCACCTCAGCTAAAACGTTTCTAGGGTTTTCTTTTTACCGCTTTGGTTAGCTTCTGTTCTTAGGGCTAGAAACACCGAAAATCCCCTCCACCTAAGCCTCTGCCATTTCCCGTATTTTCATCCAAAATGAGAGGAAATCGGTGAAAAACTCTCTTTCAGCTGTACTTTTTTGTCATATCTGTAAGGAAATAGGGGGAAACTCTGTAATGGCTAGGGTTACCCCCACTTTCCCCCGCTTTTTCTCTATTCGCACCTCTGTTCTTTGATGCTTGTCATTTTTCCCCCTTCAGGCTGCTTCGAATCTTTGTAGGGCTGTTGATTTCTTGCTCTCTCTTTGTGATTTTTGCTGGCTCCGTGCAATGCACATAATTGAATACCATGATTAAGTATTTTTGGTTTATTTTCTTATTGAAATTTGTTCTTCGGTTACATTAGAGTTATCATTAATCTTTAATTTATAATTGTTTTAAGTCTATCAAAGTATAGGAACAAACTCCATATTCTCTTTTGTGTTGTTTTAGCCCACTTTTAACCAATCATAATACTTATTATTTAATTATTCATCTTCCTTTTACAATGCTATTTTTCAAGTATTTTTCACTTTTGTAATACTATACTTTCTCAAGTTAAGCGTGATTTTATGTTGGTCTAAATAACATGATAATTCAAGTTGGTTTGGATTACATTTATTTCTGTCAATTCAATTATCAATATAAAAATTTAAATTGGGTGTAGCTCATTTTAAACGTACATCAAAGAAAATAAATAATCACAATGCTAATGTTTAAAGACATAAGTGAGCAAAAACCATCAAAGTGGAACCGAGGAATAAATTTTAGTAAGGAAATAAATTAAAAATACTTAATCATGGTATTGAACCACGTGCATTGCACGTGCATAAAACCTAGTGAAAATAAAATAGTGAGTAATCTGCTTACGATGTCTCGGCAAGTGTGTGTTCTTTCTCCCCTATTGATGTTAGTCAATTAATTAGGAGAGTAATTGTAGTTTTAAAGAAGTTTAGGGTCCCTTGATCTTCTTTGATGGCCGATTAACTGCAAACAGAAATTCCTGCACAGAGTAATACTATTAGAGGATCAGAGATGGGTTCTCTAATGGGCCCTCTGACGCTCAAGTTAGTTACTGATTAAGTGGTGTAAATATTGAATTTAGTTTTAGAGTGTTTTGTAACCAAGATTTCTCGTACCTTCATGTAGAAGGAATCATCAGTATTTATAGAAAGCTTTGAGGAGGACTTTTTGGCAATTTGACCGATTTGGTGAGGCGGCTGATCAGATATTGCTTTACATGTGTCGGCCATAGAGCAAATGAGTCATCCTTGCGTTTAATGCGACATCGATAGGGTGGTTGAAGTGCTGGCATCGTCTGAGGAGCCATTATGACTTTGGCGGGGAAGTCATAATGACCCTGGCCAAGCATTAAATGCAATAGTGACTAGGCTACATAGCTAGGTATAGTGACGTTGATAGGTCAGTGAAGTTGAGTGAAAGATGCCATTCATCTCAGAATTTCTGACTCCTCAAGCAAATTCTAACCTAAAGGGGCTTTTCTTCTCAGGTCCAGGTCGTGACTAACCTGAATATGCCTTTTATCTCGGATCTATACCTCTGAAAATTGGTTGGCTATGTGCATACCCGGGTCGGATTCAAAGATTTGGGGGAGGTTGGCAAGTTAAACATGACATGTGGCCCCCCTGATAGGGGTTCATTAAACTTAGTAATATTCAGGGTACAACATCCCCCGACAAAATTTTCCGTTGCTTTAACTCGGTTTCGATGAGGAAAGAATCAGAGGAAATTCACCCCATTTTCCTCTTAATTTTCTCCAGTTCTCATTTTCTTTCTGCTTTTCTTTCAATCTGAACAATGAAAAATGACTTTCTTTCCCACTTTCTTTTCCTTTCTCCCATTTTCATTTAAACCAAACGTAACATAAGAATCCTTATTAAATTAAAACTATTTATAATTTGAAATTCCATTAATCAAAGTCTTTTGTTTAGATAAAATGTTTTCAAGATTAGAAATTTATCAACTGTACCCTCTAAAATCTAAAAATTATAAAACAACCTCCTAAATATTCAAAATTTACAAAGCTACCCATGAGATCTAAAAATTAGAAACAACATACTGATAGATCTAAGAATCCAAATGGGGTCATAAAAATCATAAATTTGAAAACAACACTTTAAGATTCAAAACTATAAATAGCACCATAAAGTTCAATATAAATTGCCCCTTGTAAAATCAATAAATTACAAACAACTCACTCAAATTCCAAAACTATAAAATGTCCTATGAAAAGTTTAAAAACTATACATAGCCCCTAAAATTTTATAAACAACACCTTAATAAAAGTTTTAAAATTAGAAATATCTCCATGAAAATTTTATAAACCGTCATTTGAAAGTTTTACATGCAGCCCCATAAAAATTGGGAAAATAACAAATACCATGCTGAAAATTTTGAAATGTTTTAAATAACTCTCTAAAATTTTATAAATGACCACGTGAAAGTTTCAAAAATAACAAACACCAAAAAATTATCTAAAAAATTATAAATAGCCCCATTATCTAATAAGGTCGGTGGATCATAGGTTTGGAATGTCGGTGGTGGATCTTTAAGGTTTAAAATAAAATTTTGTGGGGGCGCTGTGATATTCAACAATAATTATTTGGCGTTGGCGGCGGTACCATCTGTCTCTGTACATTATCCTCTTCTTCTCGCAAAATTCTATTGCTTGACGCTGCGATCTTCAAGAGCGACAGCGGCGACGATGAAGGTGTCGTCAATCTCGTCCGCTGCTGATCGATTTTTAAGTAAAGATTATGGAACAATAGCAGATAGGTTTCCTTAGAAAAGCATAAAGATTATGGAATTTTGTGAGACACCACATAATTGAGAGGTTACTTTATAAATTTTCAAAATTGAAGGTGGGGTGGGGTGGGGGGGGGGCTTATTTCCAACACCCTCAAACTTAAGGAGTTTACTCGAATTAAGATAGTCAAGGATAGTTTTCGAGGACACCGTCGTAATTATGGGGGTGTTTTTTCCTACGAAATTTAGTCTGCATAAGCATCTATACTATTGTCGATGGATTCTAAACATTCAGAAATCTTCTATTGTCGGTGGATCCTAGGGTTTAAGGTTTAGTTTAGACAAACCCCTCAACTATGAGGGTGTCTCATAAAATCCTTCTAGATATTTTAATTTGAGTAAACACCCCTCAAATTTGGGGGTGTTGTGATAACTTCCTTTTGAACTGTGAAAATTTGAGAAAACTTCCTAAACTTTTCTCATTTAAGCTACCCAAATAATATTGTGTTAAGTACAAATTAGCATATGACGTGAACTGATTACAATACCCATGTTCGTAGAAAATTAGACTAGATCTTCAAAGATGAGAGAGAGTAGGAAATTCATTAAGTTTTTCTATGATGAGAGAGAGAGGGGGAGAGAGAGAGATATCAATAAATGACTTAATGATTTTTCACTGATTTTAGGGTTTATAAATAAGTTTTTTTCCCCTAAAAGGATAATTCAGGTCATCCAACATTTTTAAGTAACAATGTCAGATGGGTTTTCTTAGGAAAGCATAAAGATTACGGGATTTTGTGAGACATCACATAATTGAGAGGTTACTTTATAAATTTTCAAAATTGAAGGTGGGGTGGGGTGGGGTGGGGGCTTATTTCCAACACCCCTCAAACTTAAAGAGTTTACTCAAATTAGGACAGTCAAGGATAGTTTTCGAGGACACCGTCATAGTGGTGGTGGTTTTTTTTCTCCTAAGAAATTAAATCTACATAATCATCTATACTATTATCGGTGGATTCTAAAGGTTCAGAAATCTTCTACTCTACTGTCAGTGGATCCCAGGGTTCAAGGGATAATTTAGACAAACCCCTCAACTATGATGGTGTCTCACAAAATCCTTCAACATATTTTAATTTGAGTAAACACCCCTCGAATTTGGGGTTGTTGTGATAACTCCCTTTTAAACAGTGAAAATTTAAGAAAACATCTTAAACTTTTTCCCATTTAAGCTACCCAAATAATATTGTGTTAAGTATAACATATCACATGACAAGCATGTGAGTTAAATTGACTAAGATACCCCTGTTTGTAGAAAGTTAGACTAGATTTTCTATGATGAGAGATAGTAGGAAATTTTACAAGTTTTTCTATGATGAGATAGAGGAGAGAGATATATCAATAAATGACTTAATGATTATTTTCACTAATGGTAGGGTTTATTTTAACTTAGAAAAATAGCACCATAAAAATTAGAAAAATATAAACTGTCCCCTTTATAATGTATAAATTAGAAGAAATCCTAGAAAATCTAAAAATTATGTATAGTTCTCAGAAGTTAAAAACTACAAATAACCCCTAAAGTTTGACAAACAAACCTTCTCAAAATTTTACAACTAGACCCTTAAAGTTTTGAAAATTATAAATATTATCTTGAAAATTTAGTAGACAATCATTTGAAAATTTTACAACTAGTCCCATAAAAGTTGCTAATGTAAACAATATTGGTGAAAAGTTTAAAATATCAAAGACTCCTTAAAAATTTTACAAACAACCCCTTAAAAGTTTCCAAAAGTGCAAACACCCTAAAGAATATGCAAGAAGCCTTGTGAAAGTTTTGTAAATTATAATAACCCTATAAAACTTTTACAAAGCATCCCCTGAAAACTTTACAACAACCCGTTTGAAAGTCTTAAAAATGACAAACAGCCCTCAAAACATTACAAACACCCTCAAAAGATTCTAAATTACAAATGACCCCCTAATTTAACATATTATATTATAATATTCTAATATATCATTGGTGTGGGGAATGCATGAGTTGGGAGGGTGTAGTGGTCATGAGAAGTCCTATGTCCTTAATACCACGAGATTGTGGAAGTTCCCACTCTCTATTTTGGGGGTTGGGGGAAAGTCCTAATCTTATTCGTGTCGTAATCCCGAGTAAACTGAACATGATCATTGATTGAAATCTCAAGACATTAAAATTTATATTGCCTTTTAGTTTTTAAAAGTCCGAAATTTTTATTTAGATTTATAAAGGAGATTGATGGTTAAGTTTCCCGAAACCCCAAACAAAGAAATTACCCGTTGATAATGATTATTTAATAAGGTCGGGGGGATGATACTAGGTTTAGAATGTCGGTGGTGGGAGGTTTAAAAGTAAAATTTTGTTATTTGGCGGCGGCATTCATCATCCTCTTCTTCTCGCGATTCTCTTGCTTGATTCAAGAACGATGGCGGCGTCAATATCGTCGTCTGCTGATCGCTATCTGTCCCGAGCCATCTACAAGAATCTGTGGGCGGCGGAGGACAAGAGGAGGCCGCGTGCGGATTTCTTGGAGTGGGTTCAGAACGACATCACGGCTGATATGAGGGCTTCCAACGTCGACTGGGTCGCTCATCTCTTGGAGGAGCTCCGGCTCGACTCACCAGAGATGCTGTATCTGGCCGTCAATTACATGGATCGCTGCCTCTCGCGCAGGGACCTCAACCGCCACTGGCTCCAGCTCCTCGCCTCCGTCTGCTTGCTCATCGCATCAAAGCACGAAGAGAGGCACGCTCCTCGGGTTCAGAAGCTCCTCCTTCTCATGGAGGAGAATTACTCCAAGGAAGAGGCTCTTCAGATGGAATCCCAGGTCCTGAGCCTCCTCAACTTCGAACTCACTGCTCCCACGCCCAACTGCTTCTTGAGCGGCCTCCTCCACGTCGCTCGCGGGCCGCCTCAGCTCGAGTTCCTCGCCCATTTCATCGCGGAGCTTTCTCTTCTTGAGTACCACATGCTCCAGTACCCTCCGTCCATGATCGCTGCCTCTTCCCTTTTCCTCGCTACGTTCGTGTTCCGGCCAAAGGAGCACCCTTGAACCAGGAGACTGGCTGACTACTCCTTTTATCAGCCCCACGAGCTCTCGGAATGCGTCAAGGATCTCTTTTGGGCCTTCGTTTTCAGTTCAGGCAGCCGGTTGACTGCGATCAGGGATAAATACAGCAAGCCCGAACGCATGTTTGTTGCTGCCAAGTATTTCTGTTCTGCTCCAGCAATACCCGAACGTTACTTCTCGCATCATCCATTACATTGACGAGGAGTCTATGTGAGACTTGATTATACTGTTGTGTTTATTAATGATTGTGTAAGCAACTTCTTTCTTGTTTATGTAAATTCAATTGTTTATCATGTCTTGCTTTTGTGTCTGTTGGTTTTGTCTATTCTGTCTTATTATTATTATTATTACATCTTCTTGCGTTTTTGTCTATGGATTTGGAATTTATCATATCTATCTCAACTTCACATCTATAGTGACGCTTAAGTGGCACGACGTCAGAATCCCAATTCATCCAAAAAAGCTGTAAAAAGATTCTAACTTCACATCTATGTGTGCATGGGTGCATGTCTGTCTGTTAGTTTTTCTGATGCATGAAGGAATGAAATGTGAGGTCCTACCTACTTTTATTTGGAGAAAGAGCGCCCACCAACTTCATATATCCAATTGGGTTTTTGTCGAGGACAATGACGATAAAAACCTATATTGTCATTTTTAGGTTAAGAGAACCCTGAGAGATGTACTTCTCTGTTCACAGTGAAGCCTGTCAGTTTGTTTCAGCATGGTTGATATTTCTGTCAGGTGCCTTTTGAGAAGATCATTCTCTGGTGTTTGGTTTCTACTATTTGCGGTGTCGAAAAGCAGTTTCCTGATAAGTGTGCTTTACTCTGATATTCACTAAGGGTTTTTGTGTGCTTATATAGGGCATATGACACCTATTGACATGTTCTGTTCACTTCTCGATGTGGAAGATTGCTCTTTTAGGAGTCTTGGCTAGTCAAATGCGAAACAGGAGAAATACTGGCTGGCAAATGCTAAAATATTATTACTTGGCATAGGAAAAGTTTAACTTCTGACGATGATGGCACGATTAACGCACGAGGTGCCGAAGATGACGCCAACACAATGGTTCAGCTTTTATTGGAGATGTGCATCTTACTTCTAACTGACCAGATTATCCATGATTCATTCAACATATCAAGTAAGTAAATGAGCCCTATAATTACTTTCACATATTAAGTACACATCATCTGTTACACAAGTCAGGATCGTCATAGAACATCTCGTACTGGAATATAGAGTTGAAATACTACCTGCAAGCTGTGAGCTGCAAAATTACGTTCTTGCCATCAATCTCTGATTTTTACTCCATCTGTAACCCATAGTAGCAGTCTTTCTTAAGTTTCTGAGGACAATCAGAATTCATGTATGTAGGTATAGTGAGCGGTCTTTCTTAAGTTTCTGAGAAAAATTAAGAGTTAATGGATATAGGTAGTATGTTAATATCACGCTTCAGGAAAATGCCCATTTTGAATTTACCAAAGGAGTAATGCTTGTCTTTGACATACCTACTCTGGTTTATAATTGAAGACTTTTATCTTATGTAATTCAATCGCTATCTTCACATTATATGAAGTGTTTATACTTCTGTACTTTCTGATCGCATTTTGACTTTTGTGATCGTGAGTTGATTTTGATACAAGTTCTCTCTTGTGTAGGTTGTAAACTCTGTGTATAAAGCCATCCCACATAGTTAATTGTACGGTACCTCAAATTTTGTTCTGCAGCCATTTGATAGGCATTCACAAAATCATTCTATAGATCTCTGCCAGTTTCTTCTGTTTTACCTTTTTTTTGGTTGATCGCATTATTCCGTCAAAGATATCCTGACAAATAAATTGTTATAGCAGCAAGCTTAAACTTGACTATGATAGCTACACTTTTCTTTGTTTCTTGTTCTATTTTTCCTTTTTGGAGTACTTTTGGTTCTATTTACTACTGGGAGAACTACTAATCAAACTAATCAAAATGTTCGATTTGGCACAAATATCTTAAATTTGACCTAACCAGAACTTTAACTACTTATGCCTGGTGCAATGTTAGTGTTACTGAGCTGATTAGAGAAGTTGCTGAATGAAACTAGTCAATTGGGTCCATTATGTACTAAGCAACTTGTGGGAGTTGAGATGAGGGATCAGGCCTACATTAACATGACATACATTCTGTATGTTAGTGGTTAAGGTCACATAAAGCGATTGATTTCTATATTTCTGTAGAGTGCTGTTACTTTATACTGGTATAGTTGAAGTTTCTGTTTCTTTTCTTTTGAGTCAGGAATTTTTCACGGGAATGTGTCTGGTTTCTTATTCTACAGTTTTTATTATCAAAAGAGCTTGGAGAGTAGGAATTCTGATGTGACCACATTTGTGCAATTTTTCACGAGCCTTAAGAGTACAATTAAAGAAACTATGGATGTTCGTGCGCGCGCGTGCTCACGCATGCACCCGAAGTTGGATTCGAGCTTGTAGAGAAATTTAGTCGTACAATGGTAAATTTCCTATTCTTAGTGTGGTTCAAGCTTTTAATTCACAGACTACTTACGATTGCAGTCTTCTAATATATATGCTCCCTACTGTAAAGTCCCTTAAATCCCTTCAATTATAAATGTGATGTTTAAGCATTACCAAATTTCCTTTTATATTTTATTCTTTGAGTTATCTGATCTTTCTTCATCAATTATCTTTCTCTATTTTCTGACCATGTTCAGATTTTTAAGAAAGTTATTATGAAGCCTGGAAGCCACAGGTATTGTTCCAAGTATGTCTGAGATGCACACAACCAGATTTGCTATGTTTTTATGAATCTCCAACGGTTATGCTCTTATTTTCTTCTATGTGCCCGTCTGAAATTTCTTCTGAATGGCCCTTGTTAGGTTTATGCTTGCTAGCTTATAATGTTATTGGGCAAAAAATGTACGATATCTGCACTTTTTGTGCAAGTTGTTTGTTTCATTTTGTATTCTCCAGCATGTAGTTTGCTTATAAATACAAGTGCGTAGACATTCTATTTATTGTTGAAATTTTAATCAAGAAACATCGTCTTTTTGCTGTTCATCTTTTATGCAACATGGCTCTAAAATTACAAATGGGTCAGCGATTGTTCAACTAGCATACGCTGAAAATCCTAACCGTCAGGTTCAGGTATTGCCAGTTGATTTAAATTTCTTTTGGTTGCTTGAATGATCTGTTATGATGATATGTAACTAAGCTAGTTTATTATAGAGTTGAAATACTACCTGCAAGCTGTGAGCTGCAAAATTACGTTCTTGCCATCAATCTCTGAGTTTTACTCCATTTGTAACCCATAGTGAGCACGTTTCTGAGAAAAATCAGAATTCATGTAAATAGGTAGTATGTTAATATCACGCTGCATGAAAAAATGCCCATTTTGAACTTACAGGAGGAGTAATGCTTGTCTTTGTCATACCTACTCTGGTTTATACTTGAAGACTTCAAGCTTATATAATTCAATTGGTATCTTTACACTATATGAAGTGTTTATACTTCTGTACTTACTGATTGCATTTTGAATTTTGTGATTGTGAGTTGATTTTGATGTATGTTCTTTTGTGTTTAGGTTGTAACTCTGCTATATCTTTTCCAGAATCGTTTGATCATCCATGTTGTAAAATTTTCTGTACAATGAAAGACAACTAACCTTTTTACAGAGCTAAATTTGATGAAGCAAATGTCTCAGTCTAGACAAGTTAAATAAGCCGTTCCTCTATTCAAAATTTGTGAAGAAAGTGTAAGGCATGCTGCCTATCATAGAATTAAGGAAACAAATATAGTTATGTATATGCGTCATCAAACATTTAGGTGTACCCTCTTTTATTCTTTTTTCCTTTCTCGTCCGATACAAGCAGGAGTAGGAGTACTCAAATTCCTTTTTAATCTCCAAATAAGAGTAGTAATTCACGGGCTTATCACTGCTTTCAAATCCTAGTCAGAGTCCGCCGAGAATTTCAATATAAGTCGAATTTCTGCTCACTTCTCATTTTCACCAGCCCTCAGTACTTTGCCCCATCAACAAAATACGGTTCTTCAACAAGGACTGGTGCAATGGAGATGACTGCAATGGACATGACTGCACAAATCAGTGGTCTTTCTCGAGAAATTCATGGCAACTTACGGTCAGCTGAAATCTGGAAACGGCCTCTTGCAGTTTGCATGTGAAATACGGTTCTTTAATTTTTCACACTTATGTACGTCCGAACTTCAAAGGATTCAGAAACACGTCACAGTCAGCATGCATGCAATCACCATCAATTGGCTCATCAAACTTGCAGAAGAGTTCAAGTTCGAGCCAGAGGATTTACACCTGACAGTGAACTACAGGGACAAATACTTCTCCCGCAAGAAAGTGAAATGCAGCCAACTCCAGTTACTCAGGGCTACTTGCATACTGATCGCTTCCAAGTACTTAGAGAGTTGTGTTCCAGAGGTACAAGTATTTTGCAACATGACTGCTAACACGTATTCTAAGGAAGAGGCGCTGCACATGGAAGCTGATGTTTGAAAGCACCTGAGGTTTGAACTGGTAGCCCCAACGGCCAAGTGCTTTCTGAGAGGATTAGTGCATGTAGCTCATAGTCATGAATTTTCTTGTTGACTACATATCAGAGCTGTCACTTCTTGAGTACAGTATGCTTTGTTATTCTTCGTCGATGATAGCAGCTGCTTCGGTTTTCTTGGCAAACTTCATACTGCGGCCAACTGAGCATGCTTGGAACACGGAACTGGCTAATTCTTTGCAGTATCAATCGCACCAGTTGTACGAATGTGTTAAGGATCTGGTTAGACTCTATTACAGCCACGTGACGAACTGCAATCAGGAAAAAGTACAGCACATCCAAGTACATGTTTGCAGCATTGATTGTTGCTCCTAGTGCATAGCTTCGAAGTATTTCCTGAATCCAAGCACATTATTGAAGCTTAATTGTTACTTCATCCATCAGACTTTGATGCCCTTATGGATATTTCATTCTTCTATACAGGGGGTACAACCAAAAATAATTATCTAAAATTTATAATTCGGATTTCCAGCATGTGACATAAAGAAGATGATACATTTGGATGTTCCGCATAATTTGCGTCCTCTGCACCTATGATCACAGTTATCCTTATTCATGAACATCTACCATTTGATGGTCCTAATATCGCGGATGTGTAAGTTCGACCCAAGTCTTTCGTTGACCCGCAAGTCTTTCCTACCTATTGCTTGTAATTTCTTTGACCTGCTATGTGTCTCTCATAATTAATATGCATCAACTGTGCAAGGTTTTCAACGTCCTCGTACATAAATGACATTTTAACAAAAAAAAATTTTCATAATTTTTTTCCACTTGTACATCTATGTGACACTTCATGATACATCTTGTATACAATACATGTTTAGATACTATCACAAATATGCTTGAGAAATCAGTGTCATTTTATTTTAACAATATGGTGTAGTTAAACCAAGATTTGATTGTTAATTATAAATAACATGAATCGTAGGGTTGTTCTATGTGCCTTCCTGGTTTGTTAAATATCCTTTATTGAGCATGAGATATATTGTCTTGCTACAGTTCAATTGATAAATTTCATGGACTAAAATTTGATTAGTTTTTAATTTTGTTAGCGAAAATACTACTTGATAAATTTCAGGGACTAAAAGTTTGATTACTTTTAATTTTATTAGCAAAAATACTACTTAATTTGAAAACATAAGATAATATATATTGTCGCATTAGAACCGTGAACCACACATTTTATGTTATTGTCTGTAACCTATTCCATATGTCTTACTTTTATGAAAATTTTAAGTATGCTCTGACCTCTTTAGAATTTCACCCTCGCTAATCGATTCATGTATATTTAACTATTTATCATGTTGTGAAGTAACTTAAACCTGCCAATATTGATTGTCATTTTATTTTCTTTTTTCCCCCCTTTTACTAAAGTCATATGACTTGACAATTTGAACATTCCAACCATGCCAATCAACTTGTCCGCATAACTTGCGATGATCTTTGCTGCTAACATGGACCATCTACAATGTCAAAATTTAGAAGTTACCCCCTTAGGACCCCTTTGAACAACATAACCTACTGACAAATAGGACATTCGATCAAGATTTTTCATTCACTAAACCTACTTGAATATCTTTCCTTGTAATAAAAGATATTATAATCTAGTTTTTGCCATGTCAACAGCTACAATTCAAAAGAACATAAAAAAGGGTGCACGTGTACTTCTATAAAATATTTGTTTAGTGGTCTCCTTTATCGAAGCTAATGAAGGAATGGAGTCTATTGGATATGGGAGAAAATGATTGTAAGAAAAGGCTAGGAAGTCAAGAAAACAAAGCATGTGAAACATCGAAAAGGGTCGGGTAGAAGAGAGGGACTGACTTTCTTTGTGCATGTGTGTGCAGGTGTGCTTGGATGTGTTTCCTCATCTGGTTTTGAGTTGTTTGGGTTTTTTTTTTCTTGTGGTAAGAGTGCATGTGTCAGTGTATTTCAATGTTTGTTATTCTTATTTGATGCTCCTATGGGGCATATGATACCTCTTGGCATGCCCTGTTCCACTTCTTGATATGGAAGATTGCTCTTTTAGGGGTTTTGGCTTGTAGACTTTGAAACAGGAGAATTTTAGTGAAGGCTAGCACTACGCTGCTATTATTCGGCATTGCAAAAGTTCGAGTGCTTGACAATGATGCCAAGATTGATGCTCGAGGTGCTTCACTGCAAGTTTTATTAGACCAGTCATTGCTACCACGTCTGAACCTGACTCTCAAATACGAACAGCATTCTATGCGAGAACTGTGGCTGATTTTTCCACTGGCTGGTGTGTTGACTCTCTGAAAGGGAACAGCAAGTGAAGAGAGCTCCACACATTTAAGATTCACTTTGGGGAATCACTAAGAAATGCTTCAGACCGTTATGCCTTGCTTTATCCTGTGTTTGGTGGATTTTGTGCCACTTAAATGGACGCTATGACTAAATGAATAAAAGAAGCTGCCACTACAGTGGATGCTGCCTTTGTTCTGAGTTGGTTCAGGGATCATGGGTCCTCTAGTCTGTGTCGCAGAAATGGATTCTTGTTGAGAGGAAGAAAGAATGTAGCAGTGCATTTGTAGAGCTTTGAGGTCTTCATTGAAACAGTTTGGCAAGCTTTGAGGAGTTTGGATGGCGAGTTCTTCATGTAGATGACTTATGGTTCTCTTCTGCTTCTTTCTCAGATGAAGCTGATGGACGCAAATATGGGGTCAATAGCTGTTAAATGGCAGATGTAGAGAGTGGAAGTAATCCCTACAAGAATGTATCGATAAAGCCATTAAAGGGCACATAACAACAATGTAATGAAGGATCTGATATAAAGTTTATTCAGTGATGTTACTAGAGAGGGAAAATATGGAATGAACTTTACTGTAAATTGAAGATTTGTTTGTTTATTGGGCTAAAGTTGGTTTTTGATTTGGTTTTGAATCGAGAAAGTTATGGATCAAAAACATTTTGAAACTCGCAAATTTCAGATCGAGTGCATGCGCTCGACTTGCTTAGCGCATGCGCTCAGTGAGATATTCGGGAGCAGTTTGGTTTGTAGTTTTGAGCGCATTCGCCCAAATCATGAGCACACGAGCCCAAGTGGGTTTTTCAAAGATGATTTCTGATTTGATTTTTAGATTGCAATCAAAATTTAGCTGATGTGGCATTGGGGTAAGCACATGCGCCCAACCTTCAAGCATATGCGCTCAGTTCAAGAAAACAGATTCCTTCAAATTTAAAATTTTAATTCGTTCGACCTTATTTTCGTGATTCTTTGGTTTCCATTCATGTGTTATGATATTAGATATGCAATAATGCTTGTTTTTGCCATCTTGAGATAAAGTAAATGATAAAGTAGTTGCTTGATTAAAGTTCTTTGGCTTATGTTCGGTTTATCAAAAGCATGATGTACTCATGTTTAGATTTAAGTAAAGCTTGTTGTGCTATGTTATCGCATAGTGATATATCGTATGTTTCTGTTATGTTATCCATGTTGTGCTATGACTTAGAATCCATGAAAATTTTGCATATTGGCCTAGATGATACCTTGAACTTTTATTTGCTCGATTCGTTTTCATGAGACTTAGCCCTAGGGGTATGCACGACAAGGCACCATGACGTGGTATATACATGATGACCATGATTGCTCATGTTTGGATATTGGGTGTGTCCCTTATGACACTAAACTAACAATATTTTCTATTTGAATCAAGAAAGTTCTAGGTTTGGAATACATTGCGACTGTGAGTGGAGCTCGTGATTATCCATCACTAAAAAGTTAATCAAGTATAAGACATGATAAACCAAGAAAGAGTTCAAGTATCCGCGTGTATAATGACTTGCTTTGATATTTGACGGGTATATTTCATTTGCTTTGAAAAGACGGAGAGGGCACTTACATGATGGATGTTCACTATAGATTGAGTAATTCGGACCTAGTACATAATATATCATATATAACTAAATAATGAAAAAGTTCGCATGGGTTAATTAATGGGAGGAAATTTTACATCTCATACATAATGTGTGACCCGGGGTGTGTTTGACCACTAGTGCAAGGTGAGTTTGTGCACATAAACCAAGTAAAATAAAAATCTAAGTAACATTCCTAGCGGGTACACCAAACACGCATTATCTAGTGAGAGCTTTCCCAAATAAAATTAAGTAAAACCTGAGAATAGCTAGAAACACATAACCTTTTGTATCACACATAAAGATCTAGGTCCACGCTTGCTCTTGATCTCTGTTGGTGTTTGTATCTTCGATTATCTGCTAGTTTTGTTTTTCGATCTGGATTTGAGATGCATGTTTCCTAGTCATGGAGAGAAGTAATGTCGAACAATTATATAGTCTTTTTTATATTTACATTAGCCATGCTTCCATGATACATATTACATGTGCACAAATTACCTCATTTATTTTACCACTTGCTAACGACTTTCTGACAGCCTGGTTTGTACAGCAGTGGTGAATCCGGACACTGTCACATTTGCTTTCAGGCACATCAGACTTTAGTGACACTCAGTAGATGGTGTTTCACTAATGCTTATTTAGTTCTATTCCACTTTATCAGTTATCAGTTTTTATTTTTTTTGGACTATGTTTATTACTTTTGCTGTTATGAAGTGACTCTTATGTATCTGGTTTATTTTAGTTGTTACTTTAGACATGTATGGCTGAGCGGCCTTATTGTTATTATATTGTGAGGATGATATTGCTATTATGTTATTTAGTTATCTGTGGGACTTATTGACTATTTCCTTTTGAGTATTATTTTCTACCACTCCAACCTCTTGTATAAACTTGCAAATCTAAATAGCCTCTTTTACAGCTTCACTAGCAGCTATATATTCCGCCTCTGTAGTGGAACTAGCAATAGTGTCTTACTTGTGACTTCTCCAACTTACAACACTTTTGCTCAAAGTAAAGACAAAAGCTAATATAGACTTTCTATCATCAACATTTGATTGAAAATCTGAATCTGCGTAACCTACCATTTTTAGGTCATCACAACCATATACTAGATAATAACCTTTTGTCCTTCTTAAGTACTTGAATATGTGTTTCACTACTATCCAGTGCTCATTGCCTAGATTTTCTTAGTATTGTCTTACCGCACTCGTAGCACGACTAATGTCAGGTCTAGTGTAAAGCATGACATACATGAGACTTCCTACTACTGAAACATAAGGATAAATCTTCATTTTATTTATCTACTCAACAGATTGAGGTTGCATTTTCTTCGAAAGAGCAATATCAGGCCTGAATGGTAAATTACCTTTCTTTGAATTTAACATATTGAACTTTCCTAATATTTTATCAATATAGTTTTTTTGTGAGAGTCCTAGCATCCTTTTGCTTCTATCTCTAAAAACTTTGAGACCAAGAATGTAATTGCACTCCCACTAACCTTTTTGTACATACAGGCCTCATCTATATTTTGAATAAATTTCAAAAGATTTGATAGCTTTATCAAATCTTAATTCCAACTTCTTGAAGCTTGCTTAAGGCCATAAATTGATCTTCTTAACTTACATGTCTTATTTTCCTCACCTTTAGGAATGAATCCTTCATATTGTTCCATATAGATATCTTATTCAAGATAACCAGTTAGGAATGTTGTTTTGACATACATTTGGCAAATTTCATAATCATGGTATGCAACTATTGCCAATAAAACTCTAATGGACTTTAGCATAGCTATTGGCGAAAAGGTTTCCTCATAATCAATTCTTTCCTTTTGGTTATAGCCTTTTACCACTAGTCTAGCTTTATAGGTCTCCACCTTACTATCAACGCCTTTCTTCCTTTTGAAAATCCACTTGCATCCAATAGGCTTGATGCCTTCAGGTGGATCAACTAAAGTCCCGACGTTATTGGTATACATGGAGTCCATTTCTGATTTCATGGAAACTATCCATTTAACAAAATCAACATCATCCATTGCCTCCTTATAGTTATAAGGATCTATCTCTACACTTTCAGGGATCATGATGAAGTGTCCTCCAAGGTGTGCAAATCATGAGGTTGGTCAAAATGTTTGACTACTCTTTCTAGTGGGTTGTGCCTCACTTACTGGTGTCACTGGATCGGGTTCATGGTGCACTTCATGTGGACGATCCATGGAAGGTTGTAGCACTTCTTCTAAGACTACTCTCTTCTTATCGTGATTATTGAGAGCAAATTCCTTTTCAAGAAAAATAGCACTTCTGCTTGTAAATACCTTTTGGTCATTTGGGTTGTATATATAATATTCAATTATTTCTTTTGGATATCCTACAATTAAACACTTCTCTAATCTTGATTCCAGTTTGTCTACATTTTGTTTTCTTACATAAACTGAACATCCTTCAAGGTTTCAAGTGTCTTAAACTTGGTTCTTACCTGTCCATAACTCATAAGGAATTTTAGGGATATATTTTAATGGGATTCTATTAAGAAGATAAATTGCGTCTCAAAATGATAATGGAAAATCAGTATGACTCATCATAGAACGCACCATGTCTATCAAGGTTTTGTTTCTTCTTTAAGATACACCATTAAGTTATGGTGTACTAAGAGGATTTAATTGTGAGACAATCCCTTTGACCATTAAGTGATCCTAAACTCATCTAAAAGGTATTCCCCTCCTTGATCATATTGAAGAGCTTTGATATATTTACCAGATTATTTTTCAACTTTTATTTGGAATTCGTTGAACTTTTCAAAGATTTCAGATTTATTTTCTATTAAATAGATATATCCATAGTGAGAGTGATCATCAGTAAATGTGACAAAATAAGAAAATCTTCCTCTTGCTACATGATTAATAGGATAAAAACATCATTATGTATTAAATCTAGAGTACCATCACATCTAATACATTTTCTAGTAAAAGGCAATCGGGTCATCTTTTCTTATAAATAAGGTTCACAAGTGGGATAAGATTCAACCTTTAGAGAATCTAAAGGTCCATCTTTAATCAATCTATTGATTCTATCAATCCCTATATGTCCCAATCTTAGAGGCTAAAGATATGTAGGATTTACATCTTCTTCTCTCTTCCTTTTAAGAGATAAAATATTAGTAGATAAAATATTAGTAGATGTTTGACTTTCATTCTCAATATTATATATGTCATTGGCCATAGTATTCAAAAATATAAACTATCCAACTCAAAACCATCAACAATAAACTTTTTATTCAATTGAATAGCCACTTTATTATTCAATAAAATAGAATAATCGAGTTTTGCTAGTTTAGAAACCAAAACAAGATTTCGACGAATACTAGGAACAATAGACAATCTTTCAAAACTAGAGTCCTACTTCTAGGTAATGACAAAGTAAATATTCCAATAGAAACAACTGTGACTATCACATCTTATCCCGTCTTAAGAATGTTCTCCCCTTCATTTAGCCTTCTGGTCTCCCAAAAACCATGCAACAAATTGCAAATATGAGTGGTCACACCAGAATCAATACACCAAGAGCCAATAGGCCCAACAGTTAAGTTGATTTCTATAGTGAACATTTCACACGTATCTTCTGAAGGTTTATCTTTCTTTATTGAGGTCAAGTATGTCTTACAATTCCTTTTCCAGTAACCTTTCTTTTCACAGTGGAAGCGTGCATCTGCAGATTTGTCCTTCTTCTAGTTCTCCACTTTTGGTCCAGCAATACCCTTGTTATTTGGGAAGGACTTTCCTTTCCCTTGTTTCTTCCAAACCTTACCCTTAGGCTTGAAAGTTTTGGTTTCAGAAATCATAACAGTAAGCTTATTTTTATTTATGAGATCTTTTACAGCTCTCAACGTATTGAGTAGCTCATATATGGTAACATCCATCTTATTCATGTTATACTTCATAATGAACTGATTATATGAATATGGAAATGATGCTAAGATCATATCATTCTTAGTGGCTGGTCATCACATTTTATTATAGTTTTATACCCCCATTATCTATTTTATTTAAATAAATATATCACTAATAACATATTTTCTCTTAATAAAAAAGAACTCAGATTGTTCATTTTTTAACTTTTTATTGAAGCCTAGAATCAAGCCAAGAAGCTTATATAAGCCCTAGAAACAAGGATCCAAAATAAAAAGAAATCAAGTCAAATTTATATTCAGGATGATCAGCCACAAAGAAACAGCATTATTTCCCAACCCGAAAGGCGGAATCTAACATACGATATATGAAAATCGTCTATCTTAACAAGATGGAGCTATCTGCACTTTTGAGATTTCAATCGATTGGCCAATTGGTTAGTCAATCGATTTATTCATAACTAAAACAGTGAACGGTTGAGAATTAATCCTTGGAGCCCGAGCCAAATTCAATGACTCTTGTTGAGTGCTGTAGGCTATAAATAGAGGTAGATGGTAAGAGTTTGAGTGTGAAAATTTTTATAATAATCTCCATTTGAAGAGGAGGGTTGCTTTTAATTGAGAAGACCTTGCAAAATTATGAACTTTTGTTTGTAATTAATAAAAATAATTTTTTTCCACCTTTTAAATTTTCTTTTCTTATTCTTTGTTGATGGAGATAGAGATGAAGATGAAGATTTACTTTCAAGGGGCCACCCCTTGAATACAAGTTTTATTTTCTCTTTATTTTCTTGCTTTAGAAATTCATGTTTTAAGATTTTATTTTCTCTTTATTTTTGTCTTGGTAGAGTAGATTTATTTCATATACTATAGTTTAGATTTACTTTCATGCTCTTTTATTTTTATTATTTATTTTTCATGTTCTTTTATTATTTTTATGCATTTGTTTTAGTATAGATTCACTTTTGTGCTCTTTTATTTTTATTAGTTAGATTTTTTATGTTCATAGTTCAGATCTTTATTTTCTTAATCTTATTCTTATTTTTGCAGTTAGTTTTTATTTTTATGGTCCTACATTTTATTTTCTAAAATGTGCAACTAAATTTTGTAGGAATTCTAAAATTGTATGAAACTAGTTCGATTTCTTTTATGATTTATGGATTGCTCTCTTGTGCTCAAAATGATCATGTTTAGGATAATCAACTTGATAACTTATTGGTAGAAAAAGAATTTGATAATATATGCTTATCTTGAGTGTTTGATAGGTTATGCTTATGAATTCTAGAATTCTTGTCTAGTTGTTTGTTCTTTTATGAATGTTGATTTTGCTTGGATGATAATTTGATATGTTATATTTTTCTTAAGTGGTTTGATAGTCTATGCTTAGTAAATCTAAAGTAAAATATGATCAAAAGAGAGTGATTTATAAATCCTAAATAAAACAAACTAGTGGATTCTATTCTAGATTCCTATCTTATCTATTTGATTTCCTTCATCTTTCACTTATCATGATTCTCCTCTTCTTGAATTTTCTCTTCTTGAACTTTCCTCTTTTGGAGTATTTCTCTTGTTGATTTTGTTCTTTTCTATTTTCATTATTTCTCCTGCTTATTTATTCTTCTTTTTTATTTGTTCACTCTCTTTCTCCCTTCTTGTTCTATTTTTCTTTTATTTGCTACTATCACACACTCTCCATATCTCAATACTCTCACTCCTAATTGTCCACACACAACTCTAGAAACCAATTTTAGAATATTTTCTACACACCTTCCTTGTGGGATCGATATTGTATCTATACTATAACTTAATTATGCACTTGCAATCTCGACACTATCTTCACTACACATTAGTGGCACCATCCAAATCCGCTCCAAGAGTCTTCAGCTCATTGGGATAACCCATCATCTTAATGAAGTGCTCTCTAACCAAAGAACCTTCTATCATCTTGGAATTCATGATCTGTTTCATGATAGAGTTTCTTGAAGCTCTATTTTGATCTCTGAACATTTCTTTCAAGATCAACAACATATCAGCAGCCGAGTTCATTGATTTGTGTTGTAGTTGAAGAACATTAGATATCAATTCTAAAATATAGCACTTAGCAAGAGAATCATTGTCTCGCCATTTCTTAAGTTCTGAATCATCAAGCTAGGCATCTGATGCCTCCGGCATTGGTTTAGTGAGAACATAGCTAATCTTTTCAGCAGTAAGAACAATCTCTAGATTTCTCAGCCAATCAGTGTAATTTGGCCCAGTCAACTTGTTGTCATCAAGTATCTTTGACAAATGGTTGAAAAATGTCATGATGTCTGCATGAACATTTCATGGTAAATAGATAAGTAATAAAATAAATGAATAAATGATTGTAGACGGTCAAAATGTATTTTCACTTAGGCCGATGATCAGCTTGGACTTAAGGAGTGAACGCCCATGGGCTAAACACTTCGAATGGGCCCAAAGTCAAGTCCACAACAAGCTACAACGAAGGTCACCTAATAACTGAAACGAACCTCGCCAAGCAACTCGTGTCGACTCAACTCGACCAAGTCAGACACGAGTCAACCCCCACAACTCTCCGCAGACCGAGTCGAAAGGTGTCATTAGTCGGCCAAGCCAAGAGTCAAATTATGTGTCAAATTCAAACTCATAGGCGAATCTCGCCAACTAATGAACTCCGCCCACGTGGACCAAGTCATCCACTTATGAAGAAGACGTGCCCATGTTCGAAGCGACCTTCACCCGCACTCGCAATGACCTTCACTCACGTCTTTAGCGAACTTCGCCAAGTCCACGAAATCCGCCTAATAGCCGTTTCAAAGCTATTTTTAAGGGAATAACTGCTCCCCATTATCTTCTACTTTAATGACCACTTAATCCACAATTAAGGGGGCCACTAACTCTCTCTTTTAGCCTATTAAAGAAGGGGAGATCATTCATTTTGAGGCATCTAAGAGATAGCATCTAAGATAATTGGATCTATCTAAGAAGACTGTGTTATCTTCTGAAAGATCAAGAGATCAACCCACACGCATCGCACTTGCGAGCTCATTGAGAAATATTGTTGAGAGAAGACTGAGTTAGCTTCCAAACAATTCAATCCTCATCAATTAGCAAAAGATCCATCGTCTTAATCGGCTCATCAACGGAGTACAAGATTTACGCTCCACCGGCACATAGACAAGAACCCCCAGGAAATATAAATTTTTCCTTCGTTTCAATTGTAAATCTTTTATTGTAATTTGTGTCAATTACAATATTAAAAGAACCCGAAACAACGATGTGCATAGATTATTTAATAGGATTTTCCATGTAATGGTACCTCACTATTTTTCAATTTAAGTAGTTCTCTCACAACCACAAAAATAGAAAACATCATACTATGTTTCTAGTGAGAATTGAGATCTCTATCTACTCATGTAATATATCATTTTAGATACGTATTACATAAAATGATTAGAGTGAGTAGTAACTATTCATTATGCATCATATCATAAATCCAAATACATAATTCTCAATTATTCTTTAGCCTCTAATAATATAGTTTGCTACTATTTCAGTCCAGCCTACATTATTAGTTAAGTGTACACCATCACTTAAGTCTAATTTCATGTTCATGTGAGAGTAACACATTTTAGAGTCATACTCCCACTAACTACATACTATTTATCTCAACTGGAAGTAAACTAAATAATTAAACAACAAAATTAATGTCTAGACATTTTAGACTCAAAACAAAAACTAAATTATTTAATTATTTATTTACCAGTGATGGAAGACCCATAGAGTTTCATAATGATTTACTACTCTATTTCACACTTAATATTTTAATAAAATTAGGAGGATTAAATCCATATATATATATATATATATATATATATATATATATATATATATATATATATATATATATATATATATATATATATATATATATATATATATATATATATCAATTAAAATCTTATAAAGAGTGCAGACCACAAATAATTATCATATACATTATAAAATATTTAATTATTTCAGTTTTTGAAGAAAATTAATTATATGTGGTCTAAACTGCAATTTCATAAATTGCAGGGTTTTTCTAAAAACAGAATTAATAAAACTATATTCCGGAGAAAACTGCAATTTCAGAAACTATGTGATTTTTACTGCAATGTAACCATTACAATCATTGCAAATCTCTGATATAAAATAGATCATGCCTATACATCACACAAACCGAGAACATAGATCACATGCACAAAGGTGACAACCATTAACCAATCAATAATAAGTAAAACAAATTCAAATTCTATAACTAGTGGTTTGCTACTCAGCTAATATTCAGAAAGATCACGAGATCAAATCATTTATGCTTCACTGCAGACATATATTTTATTTTGTTCAATACCCATTTGAAAAGTGCGCAGATCAATTTCATACTATCATATGGGCTTCATGTGGCCTCACTTTTAAAAACATCCAAACGGAACATCTCTTTTATCAACCTAAACGGTTTAAGAGAGATCAAAACAAAACATAAGATAAACAGCTAACTAATTAAATAGAGGAAACAAGTATCAACTATTCGACTGTCTATAAAGATCCCACAATTCGGAAAGCAGATAATCATATTGTAAACAGATAACAATATTTGTTTAAAAAAAAAATATGACTACTCAAAATTTTATGGCCTATTATTGCACACGAACTATTAACAATAGTACAACAATAACCGTACGCCATATTAATCAAATTAAGCACGGAATTTGTTTATGTAAATAAAAGATCATAGAACACTAATAGATCTAATCTACAACAATATATTTCATCAAGACAAAAGTACAAGAATGATCACAGATCATATTAGATCAATGAATAATTACATAATTTATATATAATCATGCTCTAATACCACTGAAAGAAAAATAAAAAATTTAATATTCTTTTTCTAGATTTAATAATCTAAAATAATTTTTAGATTAACAATTAATAATTATATATGCAGGATCATAACATATACAGATCATGTAATTTTCACAAATTTTAGAAATACCTCACTTTTAAGCAATCCAAGTGTCCTACCTCTATTTGAAGTCTAGGTGTCCTGCCTCTATTTGATTCACCTTGCTCCTCCTCTAACTATTTAGATGCTTCACAGATTGCAAGAGATGATGGTCCTCCTTTTCTAATCTGCTCTCGAGAATTTCTTTCTGTGAAAACAAAAGAGCGTCTGTGACTTTTCTATATCTTTTCTCGAGAGATAAGTTAGAGGATTCTTTCTTATAGCTATCAGATTTAAATTCATCTAAAATATCGCTAAAGATCTTATCCTTGTCTCATAAGATCTTAAATCTCAACTACTACATCTCTTGAGATTTTAGAGATGGCTTTGATTTAAACTGATAATTACAAATATACCCATCAACATATTTGCAAAGCAACACTAGCGAAATAATTTATTTGCAAGTGAGTCACTTTCTAGCACTTCTTTGATAATAGTTCATTCCACTATTATCTTTATTCCAATATAAGTTTTATAAATATAAGTTATATAGACAAATTTATATATCTGCTATCACTCTTATAACTTATATTTAATTCTATATTATATTGGACTCAATATATTCAACTAATATATTATATGTATATTTGCTTTGATCAAATCATACATCCGCCGGTTAAATATAGTCCAATATAATAATTAAAATAACTTGGAATAACAATATTCTTCGTGAGATTAAATGTGGATTCCATGTTAAGAATAACACATCTTATATAATATTTATAAAACCCAACAAGGCCATGTATTGTATTTTGTTAGGCATCAATGGTTGACTATATCAAATTTAACATATCCACTATATAGATAATGATACTCTTTTCTGGTCTAAGGACCACTTTACAAGTATGTCTCTTGTTTCTTTGACATCAATAATTATTGAGAGAATTTGTTATTGATCCAGTTCAACATCTATACTTACTTATATATGTCCGGATGTTCACTTAGTAATCCACTATTACAAATGGTTGAGACAAACCATTCCACTAACATGGCAATGTAACACATGTTAGCTCCCAAGTGAAATGTCCATCTGTTCACTTAACTAAGAACTATTAAGATTAAGTCTTTAGAAAAACTTTGCCCAATCATAACTAAGTTTCTTTTATCTTAATCTTAGGCAATATATTATGGTACACATAAAATAATCATGCACATGAAAGAATAAATTATAATTTATCAGTTCATGAAACAAAATAAATAAATTGGCTTTCTAGGGCATATATGTGTTGTAAGATCTTTAATAAGACTTGATTACCTCAAAGAGATTGATAAAAACTAAAGCGAATTATACCCGAATCCATGGTTTGGATCTTGAGAGGATTGATGGATCTTCTAATCTTAGGGCTTCTTCTCTTCCTTAGATCTCTTTTTAGATGGGGGTAAAAGAGATGAGAATTCTTGTGTTAACCCTAGATTAGGGACCATAACCCTATATATATAGGTGTTGCACTTTTACAATTTGGCCCCTCATCAAATTGTAATTACAACCTGGTATCTGCACATTTAGCCCATGACAATATATAAATACCGATAACCCAACTTAATTGATCACTTTAGTGGGTTTCCTTAAGTGATAGATTTACACATTAATTTAACATATGTGCCCACAAATAGATTTAATTAGATTTAAATCTAACAATCTCCCACTTGGGCACCATATGTATCCTTAAAATGTGTATTACCTTATGAGCTCAAAATCTCTATCACATACAAGGGTATTTCCAAACAATCTCGCCCATTGACCATATCAATATAGGATCAAAGCGTTTTCGTCACATTTATCGTGACTAAACCCATCAATGGTCACATATACTAGTATAGCCAAATGACATAGATCAATCATGGATGTACAAAGATGAAATATTACATGCAATGTGATCTGCATGCCTATTTTTCAACCTGGTCCTACCAAAACTTTAGTGAGGTCAACTTTAATCATAATGTAACAGAGTGGTTAATCAATACTTTATTCTCGACGTAAAAATAACCAAAGCCCTAATAGGTCCAAAATACTCATAAAGCAATAAAATCACAAACTCCCACTAAAACATGATATCTTCAAATATTACCACCCCATATGAGCAAAGGTGCTCTTGAAAAATTTTGGGTGGTAATCCTTTAGTAAGAGGATCTGCTATCATGGAGTTTGTCCCAATATGCTTTATGGATATCTGTCCCACTCTGTACTCTTTCTTTCACAACTAGGAACTTAATGTCAATATGTTTTGACTTAGTTGAGCTTCGTTGTTGTTGGAATACATGATCTGGATTTATTGTCACAAAATAACTTTAGTGGTCTTTCAATATTTTCCGTATCACGCACTGCTGACAAAATTTCGACCATATTCCATGATTGGATGCCTCATGACAAGCTATAAATTCTCGCCATAGTGGAGGAAGCTACAAGTGTCTGTTTGACACTTTTCCATGATATAGCTCCTCCCGCTAACATATAAATGTAGCTGAAGTAGACTTTCGTTGTCTTGGATTCAAAGAAAATCGAATCGAGTACCCAATGACCTCCAACCGATCGATTTCACGTATGTGAGCATATAATCTTTTGTTTTCTCAAGATACCGCGATAACCCTTTTGATCATGATCCAATGATCCATCCTGTGGTTGCTTAAGTATCGCCTAACATCCCAACAATGTACGCAATATCCGACGCCAGACATACTGAAAGATACATTAGACTCCCTACAGCTGAAGCATAGGGAATCTTCTGCATTTCCTGAATTTCAAGGTTACCTTTAGGGCATTGATTGAGACTAAACTTGTCTCCTTTAGAAACAGGGGTATCACCTAGTCTGCAATTTTGCATGCCAAACCTTATGAGTACTTTATTGATATAGCTTTTTTGTGATAATCCAAGTATACCTCGAGAACGATCTTGATGTATCTGGATTCCTAATATAAAAGAAGCGTCCCCAAGATCTTTCATCTCAAAATTCTTTGATAGAAATCTCTTGGTTTCGTGCAACAAGCCTATATCATTAGTGGCAAGCAAAATGTCATCCACATACAGAACCAGAAAAATATACTTACTCCCACTGAATTTTTGATATACACAATCATCAACAATATTCATCTCAAAACCAAACGAGATAATTATTTGTTGAAACTTGTGGTACCATTGACGAGGAGCTTGCTTGAGTCCATAAATGGATTTCCTTAGTTTACAAACCATATTCTTTGGGTCTCCTAACACAAAGTTTTCTGGTTGTACCATATAGATCATCTCATCAATGTCTCCATTGAGAAATGCAGTCTTAACATCCATTTGATGTAACTCAAGATTGAAATGAGCAACAAGTGCCATGATAGTCCCGAAGAGTCTTTCGATGAAACCGAGAGAAAGTCTCAGATAGTCAATGCCTTCCTTCTCGAGTATAGCCTTTAGCTACAAGGCGTGCTTTATACTTTTCCACATTACCATTTGCATCCAGCTTGGTTTTAAATATCCATTTACAACCAATTGGTTTTGCACCTTCTGGCAATGGAACAAGTTCCCAAACCTTATTGTCTTGCATAGACTTGTACTCCTCATTCATGGCATCAATCCACTTTTGAGAGTTAGAACTTTTCATGGCCTGAAGGAAGTTGATTGGATCATCTTTCATCATTCCATTACTTTCCTCATGTTCTTGAAGAAATACAATATAATCATCCGGAATAGCATTTCTCCATTCTCTCGTGGATCTCCTTAATGGCACTGGTTCTTGAGGTTGTTGAGTTTGTTCTTCTGGAACAGGGAGTTGTTCAATATTGCCTTCTTGAGGTTCCGGATTCATTTCTTGAACAATAACAGGTATAGGTACTTGAATATTGTCGAAATGATCTGTATGGATTGGATTTAAAGCCAATTCCTCCTCAAAGGCAATGTCTCTAACCTTATTTCTCCCCCCAAACTCAACATCCTCAAAGAATGTTGCTGTTCCCGTCTCAAAAATATTCCTGAGTGTGGGATCATAAAACTTATAGCCCCGACCGCTCGTAATACCCAATAAAGTAGGCGCTAAGCTGTTTTGGAGTCCAATTTCTTTTCATTTGGCCTATAAGGCCTTGCCTCACTGGACATCCCCAAATATGTAAGTGCTTTAGACTGCTTTCACCACCCAAAGCTCATAAGGTGTTTTAGCAACCGCTTTACTTGGTACTGCTAAGAATGTAAGCCGCAGTCTTTAGTGCTTCTCCCAGTGACTCGGTAAAGAAGAATGAGCAATCATACTTCTTACCATATCCTTAAGAGTCATGTTTAGTCTTTCGGCTACACCATTCATGCTAGGTGATCCCGCATGGTGTATCGTGGGACGATACCGAATTCCTCTAGGTATCTAGCAAATGGTCACGGGCGTTGTTTGTTCTCGGGAAAAGTTGGGATGATTGTCATTGCTTGAACTGCTACAAACTTCAAGCATAAACGAAATTCAAAAAGATTGCCTTTTATAAGGCTTACAATGAAAATCAAAGAATTACAACTTTAACCCTAAACAAACACGAGGATCTCTATTTTACGGGTCCTCGCTATGGGATTCTTTGCCGTTCGGGATGTATTCCGTGGACCACCGCGATTCCTTTCCCAAGTGTTGATCGAATGAGATCTGGATCTGGATCTAGATCTAAAAATCCCTCTTTTTTTACGTGGGAATTCTTAGATCGATCAGATCTGAGATCTAAACGAATACGGAGATTAATTCGCCAAGGAACTAATCAACGTAGTGAACGAGATCGGCCAAGCGAACTCGTTACTCTTCTTCGGATCAAGGCCAAGCTTGATCCAAAGGATGGTTTGTCGTTGTAGATCCGATCTCAAAACTTTGGATCTCGAATCGCAAACCTCCCCGCAAGTCTAGATCTTGATCTCCTCTCCCTTGGAAATTCTCTAACTCTAGGCACACACAAGAGTTCGGCGGCTATCTCCTCTGTTTTTATCTCTGCCGACCTCTCAAAATGAAACCCTAGCCGTCCAATATATAGGGGCAGCAGCGGATGCGGTAAATCTCGCTCAAGCCGAGACACCTCTGGTGTCTCGCTCAAGCCGAGACACCTCTGGTGTCTCGCTCAAGCCGAGACACCTCTGGTGTCTCGCTCAAGCCGAGACACCTCTGGTGTCTCGCTCAAGCCGAGACACCTCTGGTGTCTCGCTCAAGCCGAGACACCTCTGGTGTCTCGCTCAAGCCGAGACACCTCTGGTGTCTCGCTCAAGCCGAGACACCTCTGGTGTCTCGCTCAAGCCGAGACACCTCTGGTGTCTCGCTCAAGCCGAGACACCTCTGGTGTCTCGCTCAAGCCGAGACACCTCTGGTGTCTCGCTCAAGCCGAGACACCTCTGGTGTCTCGCTCAAGCCGAGACACCTCTGGTGTCTCGCTCAAGCCGAGACACCTCTGGTGTCTCGCTCAAGCCGAGACACCTCTGGTGTCTCGCTCAAGCCGAGACACCTCTGGTGTCTCGCTCAAGCCGAGACACCTCTGGTGTCTCGCTCAAGCCGAGACACCTCTGGTGTCTCGCTCAAGCCGAGACACCTCTGGTGTCTCGCTCAAGCCGAGACACCTCTGGTGTCTCGCTCAAGCCGAGACACCTCTGGTGTCTCGCTCAAGCCGAGACACCTCTGGTGTCTCGCTCAAGCCGAGACACCTCTGGTGTCTCGCTCAAGCCGAGACACCTCTGGTGTCTCGCTCAAGCCGAGACACCTCTGGTGTCTCGCTCAAGCCGAGACACCTCTGGTGTCTCGCTCAAGCCGAGACACCTCTGGTGTCTCGCTCAAGCCGAGACACCTCTGGTGTCTCGCTCAAGCCGAGACACCTCTGGTGTCTCGCTCAAGCCGAGACACCTCTGGTGTCTCGCTCAAGCCGAGACACCTCTGGTGTCTCGCTCAAGCCGAGACACCTCTGGTGTCTCGCTCAAGCCGAGACACCTCTGGTGTCTCGCTCAAGCCGAGACACCTCTGGTGTCTCGCTCAAGCCGAGACACCTCTGGTGTCTCGCTCAAGCCGAGACACCTCTGGTGTCTCGCTCAAGCCGAGACACCTCTGGTGTCTCGCTCAAGCCGAGACACCTCTGGTGTCTCGCTCAAGCCGAGACACCTCTGGTGTCTCGCTCAAGCCGAGACACCTCTGGTGTCTCGCTCAAGCCGAGACACCTCTGGTGTCTCGCTCAAGCCGAGACACCTCTGGTGTCTCGCTCAAGCCGAGACACCTCTGGTGTCTCGCTCAAGCCGAGACACCTCTGGTGTCTCGCTCAAGCCGAGACACCTCTGGTGTCTCGCTCAAGCCGAGACACCTCTGGTGTCTCGCTCAAGCCGAGACACCTCTGGTGTCTCGCTCAAGCCGAGACACCTCTGGTGTCTCGCTCAAGCCGAGACACCTCTCGGTGTTCGCCGGGCGAGACACCTCTGGTGTCTCGCTCAAGCCGAGACACCTCGGTGTCTCGGTTTTGACCGAACGCCGCGTGGCTTCTCTCTGTTGATTTTCGAGCTTGATTTGGTTACGTCGACTTGTCATCCGGGCTTAATTTGAAGCTTCAAAATCGGTTTATCCTTCGCCGCACTCATGGCACATCAGTTCACCTGTGTTCCGAATCACCGACGGTTCGTAAAGGAAAGAGCTCTTTCTCGTACGCCTCGACTATGAGGCCGCCCCTGACCGGCCAACCTTAGCTGACCAAAAACTCTTGTGGTGTGTCTTGAGGAGAGCGCTTATGCTATGCTCACTTGTTGTGTCGCCAACGGTTTGCCATTACTTCATCGGATGACTTGTCGATTATTCTCATCATCACGAGCTATGTTGGGGACTTATAGGTAATTTTCAACGCCAGATACCCCTCCAAAGTGTTTCGGTCTAGCTCTTTTATAGAAGAAGCCGAAATACTTTGATGTGATAGGCCCGCACCTTCGGTGTAATAGGACTTGAAAACGGCTTCAAATCTTGATCTCTCCGATTCTTCGGACTATCCGCTTTGTAGGATAACCAAAGTGTCGCGGTCTTTGCATTTATTGTCGACCGCTGTTGAAATCTTGACTCGATGGCCGATGCACAAATTTTCTTATTTTTAGCTCGCGGATCGTGAGTTGTCGCCGAACTGCTCATCCAATTCGTGAGACTTAGCTTTGAATCGCTGAAATCTCCATTGCGTGGCTTGGCATAAGACTAACCCCTGGGAGGATATTGAGGATTCATACTTTGATTGGTGAACTCTCGCGGATGCTCGCTGCGTAACCCACCGGGAGGGATTTTCTCGAGATGTGACGTTGTCCCAAGCATCAAAATTTTTCTCTTGGAATTCAACCTCCAATTGGCGATTTTTCATCACAACGAATTGTCCGCCGTCGTATAGGTCAACCTGGAAGCAATTGGGGATTGTCGAAGTTATCCTTAAGAATATAAAACTATTCTCCGTGAACTTCTCGACAAAATAGGAAATAGTTTAGACTTCGTATACCTAGTTGGAGTATTGCGATGGGAGGATCCTACTCCTTGTTGGAATAGAATTAGGTTATCCTCCGTGAACTTTCCAATAAATTAGGGAGCAGTTTATACTCATGTTCCTTATTGGAGTATTCAGGGGTTCGACCATCATGGGGATTTACTGATCCGGCTGGAGAGGGAACCCTTCATGGGTTGCCTTCATTGTCCTGACGCATGTTGATCCGTTGGTCAGGTGGTTGGAATTGTATACTATTAGTGCCTCAATGGGAGTTTTTCTTGCGGGGACCGCATTTAAGGTCTCCTTTGAGGTGCTCATAGGGCTCCTGCCACTTAAATGAAAGAAGCCGGTGCATGGTTCGCCTGTGACCCTATACTCTCCCAGGGGATATCTGATGAATCCGACCATGTAGGAGTAATGATTGACCCTTGTGTACATCCCCGATTGACTCCATGCATCTAGGTTGACATATCCCATTTCTTGGTGCAATGAGGTCGGCTCTCTATGATAGCCCATCTGGAAACACTTGAGTCTCCATCCCATTTAATTGGGGGACTAGTCTCGTTAGCTAGTTCATCCTCAATTTGGCGGTCTTGATGAATTCTTTTCTATTGGTAAGATGTTCCTCCAAAGCTAGGTATAGCGGTGGTTACTACGCCCAAAGGGCCTCCGAGGGACCAACTGCGGAAGTCGGTGCGTCGACGGTAGTTCCATTGTTGTTGTGACTTGCGATTTGTCATTTTCACTGCCACAAAGATTCATAGAATTCTTGGCAAACCCTCACCTTCAACGGATTTGATTTGCCTTTACCGACACCGCTTGAACCGCTAGCATGCGGATTATCGAATCCCGTTCCGCATGTGACGTTGTGCTAAAAGAATGAAACTCTTTTAGACTTGGTGCTATGATTTTGAATACATAGACTTTGTCTTTTTTCACGGGTAAGAGACTAACCGGCGCCGCGTGTTAGGCGGTGACTTTGGGTTATTGGCCAACCCCACCTTCAACGGATTTGATTTGCCTTTACCGACACCGCTTGAACCGCTAGCATGCGGATTATCGAATCCGTTCCGCATGTGACGTTGTGCTAAAAGAATGAAACTCTTTTAGACTTAATGCTACGATGTTGAATACGTATGCTTCGCCTTTTCACGGAATAGACTACCCAACAACGTGGTAGGCTGGCTTTATCCCTTCTTAGGCTTCGATAAAATACCCCAAGATGAATCTTGGTGTCTTCTTTGACCGAGAGCCGATCAACCTGGATCGAATCGGTGAATGGAATTGATTGTGGGAAAGGAAGAATTTTATATTCTATCTCCTAAGATGGAGAGGAAGGATTTTATATCCTGTCTCCAAGTGCTGGAAAGAAAGATATTCTATTTCCAGGTCTCCTTTTGTCTGGGTAGAGACGAACCCCAAGTGAACATAAGAAAAGAAGGATTTTATATCCTGTTTCTTAGTTTTGGAGAGGAAGAATTTTATATTCTATCTCCGGAAGATGGAGAGGAAGGATTTTATATCCTATCTCCAAGAAGAGGAAACTAAAAGTGGGATCTCCACTTCGAGAATCTCTTAAGGTGAAACTAAGAGTGGGATCTCCACTCCGAGAATCAAAGAGATACAGGTAGTTTTCACTTTTATAGGATTCGCCACCTGATCTGAAGGTCTCGTCTATCGAGAGTGTTCCAATTTTAGTACTACCGCCATGGGAGGGCGGATCAAATGGAACGATGGAGGCTCGCTCATCGAAAGTGATCTCCTGAAGATGGAGAGGAAGAATTTTATATTCTATCTCCGAGAAATGGAGAGGAAGGATTTTATATCCTATCTCCGAGAAGAGGAAACTAAAAGTGGGATCTCCACTTCGAGAATCTCTTCAGGTGAAACTAAGAGTGGGATCTCCACTCCGAGAATCGAGGAGATACAGGTAGTTATCACTTTTATAGGATTCACCACCTGATCTGAAGGTCTCGTTTATCGAGGGTGTTCCAATTTTAGTACTACCGCCATGGGAGGGCGTGACTGAAATGGAAATGATGGAGGCTTCTGCTCATCGTAAAGTGATCTCCGAATTTGAAAGTGGACCTCTTGTTCATTGAAAGGAATCAAGAGGGGATTTTGATAGAGGATCAAAAATTTTGTGGACCCCTTGCTTATTGAAAGAAGTCAAGGGGGGAATTTTGCTGGTGGAGGGACCAGAGAAAATTTTGTGGACCCACCACAATGAGTTTGATCGGTGGGAGAATTCGAGGAAAGGATTAGGGTTATCTCAGGAAAATATTTCTGAAGAACTTCCCTCCAAAGCGGGTTATTCTGAAGGTACTAAGGATAGTACTTCTTCAGGAACTTCCCATTAATCGGCATTAATTGCCTATCACCTTCCTGGGTGATAAGGCGATATGCGCCATTGGAATAGACCGCTTCAATCACAAACGGACCTTCCCACTTGGGTTCAAACTTACCCTTCCTCTTGAGTCGAATTATCTACCGCCGCAAATGAGGACCAAGTCTCCCTCCTTGAAGCTCCTTTGTCGGACTTTCTTGTTGAAGGCCCCGACATCCTTGCTTGGTAAAACTCAATGTGCTGTTGAGCTTCCAGCTTTTCATCTAGCATCTCGAAGTTCTTCGAGGCGCTTTTGATGTAGCTCCTCCGTCGCCATCTCGCTATGAGCAATGCGAGGGATGGAATCTGAACTTCCAAGGGTGGATCGCTTCACACCCATATACCGTAGAGTACCTCGGTAGCTCTGGCCGGTGCGTCGCGATACTTTCGTAAGCCCGAAGTTTATCATCCCGCTTGTTATTTTTCACCGCCTTCTTGAGAATTTTAATGATCGCTTTTGTTGAAGGCCTCCGCCAACTCCGCCGGATTGTACGCAGCTGAGGAGACGCCCCGATCTTGAATTTCGCAAAACCGAATGAAGGCATTGCTAATGAACCGGGACCGCTATCATGTAATGATCCGCCTTGGTACACCGTGGTCGATAGATGACGTGGTGCTTGATGAACCGAATTACATTGTCGGCTTTTACCTCTTTGAGGGGAATCGCCCACTTGAGAAGTAATCGGTGATCGCCGTGATAAACCGATCACCTTTGGCCGACAGAGGAAAGATTGGGCCTACCACATCCATGCCCCATGTCTCGAATGGCCAAGATGTGGCCGACGGGTGAAGTTGCCCGAGGTTGATGCGTAGTTTGCGGTATTTGGCACGCGCGACATTTCCGAGCATATGCGATCGCATCATTGACCATAGTAGGCCAAGAGTACCCCATCCTCCCCGATCCCATCATAGAGCTTAGGACTGGCCTGCGCACCGCATTCTCCTCCGCGGTGCTTTGAGAACTTCCTCCTCTTTGTTTGAAAGGCGCCGAGTAGCAAACCGCTATACCCACCATAGAGCGCTCCTTTCGATAGAAGAACCTTGGCCCGACGGATCGATTCACGCCTTCATATCCGGCAGACGAAGTCAATAATAGGGAAGCCAATCTCGGCTCAAGTCCGACTTGGGTTGCATACACTTCCTTAGTGACTACCCTTTCGCCATTTTCCCGGCCATAAATAGGAATGAATAATCGGTGGGTCCTCACCGTGACCATTTGCTCACTCGAGGTTGCGCCAAAGACACCGCTAATGCCGCAGCATCCGCATATGCGATTCGAGGCGCTGAATGTACTGATGAAGAATCCTTCAAACGAAGTCCGCTAACTCGATAGCGTACCGATGGTATGGGATTAAATCTGGTTCCCGACCTCATAGTCCCCGCGAGTCTGTTTGACAATGAGTTGGGAATCCCCGGCTTCGAGATACTCTACCCCAGCTCTTTAGCGAAGCTAAGTCCAATGAGGAGCGTTGTACTCTGCGACATTGTTAGAGCAGGCTCGGCCGCTGAATAAGCCCGAGGCATGACATGCTTCCCCGGGAAACTAAGACTACTCCGACCGCGGAGATCTTAGAACATCCGGGCCGCCACGCTGGTAGCTCGACGCCCATCAAAATATAAATGCCACACCCGTTGGTGCAGAGTTGTGTTAACCTCGTGGGTCTCATCCGTAGATCATCAAATAGTTCACCGTATCCTTTGTTGGGTTGGTCGCCAAAAGATCGCAGATGGCTTATCCCTTAATTGACTTCGCCGCTTGAAGTGCAAGTCATACCGGGACAAAAGTAAAGCCCATTTCGCCAGCGCCAATTCATAGAGGTCGGCCCATGAACACCAACAGATTTACGCTAGAAATGACGAGATCGCTTGCCCAACTAAGTAGTGTCGCATTTTCAATCGCAAAGACCAACTCGGTGACACTCTTTCTGGCCATTGGTAGCGAGATTCCGCACCCACCAAGGTTCGCTTAGATAATAAACCGCCGCGGACCGTGGTCGCCGCCTTTGCGCAAGTAAAGCACTCAACTAATGGTTCGCCGCTTTGATATAAATCAAGAACGGTTTACCCGACTTTCGTAACGAGTACGTGAGGATTCGCCGATATGTTTTGATATCTTCAATGCCTTCTCGACAAAGGCCATCCCGCATAAAGGACACCCCTTTTGTTCAAATTTTAGAGAATGGCCGACATTTTCCGGAGAGGTTGGAAATGAAGCCGGATGTACCAATCGCCTCAGAATCCCTCGAGTTCCCTTAGATTCTTTGGGGTTGCAATTCATTGATTGCCTTTATTTTGTCGGGTCAATGTGGATACCTTTGTTGGTAACAACAAACCCGAGGAATTTGCCACCGACATTCCGAGGAAAGACTTGGTGGGGTTCATCTTTAATTGATGAGCTCGCGATGAGGTCAATACCGCCCTCAAGTCCCGATATGGTCATCTTTGTCACGACTTTTCACAACCAAGTCATCGACGTAACATTCGACCGCCTTCCCAAGATGATCCCGAAGATCTTTGTCATTGCGCTACCGGTAAGCCAGGCGATTCTTCAACCAATGGCATGATCGGTAATGTAAGATGCCTAAAGGAGTCCTCAATGTCGTGGTGCTTTGCGCCATCCGGATGCATCTTGATTTGGTTATAACCCGAGAACCCATCCATGAAGGACATTCGCCAAATCCACATGTATTATCGACGCATCACATCGGTGATTGGAAGTGGAAGTCGCCTTTTGGGCACGCTGCATTCAGATCTCAGAATGACGAAATTTGATCGCCCCGCTTCTTTAGCACCGAACAATATTCGCCACCCAATCCGGATGTTGAACCTCCCTGATAAAACCCGAGGCTATGAGCTTTACTCGCAACAATTGCCTCCATAATCGTGGACTAAACCGCCTCGCTGTCGCTTGACAGTTTGGCATCCACTTTAATGTCGAGGCGTGCATTGCCACATTGGGGTCGAGCCCCGCATGTCCTCGAGCTCCGTGCTAAAACATCGATATACTCTCGACAAGAGTGATCAACCTTTTCTTTTCCTCGGGAAGACTGCTAATATTTATAAGTTTAGGTGTGCTTCATTACCCATGTTGATCTCGACTACCTCGCCTTCACGGAGGCTCCTCCGCCAAACCGTCCCCATACTGCATGTTGAGGTGATGGACCCATGGGTCTTCCCATGTTGGCAATTCTTCGTCTTCTTCGAGTGTAGTGGGGTCCACTGTAGCCATGTTGGACATCAACCCCCTGAACATCTTGCCGATGCCGACGCCGAGTCCCGTGCAAATGAATCGATGAGTACTCGCCGCCTAGGTTGGGTGGTTGGTTATTGATCAACCAACAACACTCATCTTCTGAAGAGGATGCGTATCCCAATCCCCTTTTAAATCCGTAATAATTATCGGGTTTTCCCTTCGGTACATATGCAGCCTTGGGTGGAACGGGAGATCCCCGCCCAAAATAAAGTCCTTCTCCCAACGCAAAGTCGTACCCCCACTTCTTCATGAGGTGCCGCTGGCTATATCCGAAAGATGAAGTTTCGGTTTATCTTCATCGAACCCGCCTCGGCAGAAGTAGTCATGCGGAGTTAACTCCGCCAGACTAAGTCCTTCTTGGCGGCCTTTCCTGGACGACGAAAGTCGCCTTGGATGAGTCTCAAGGTGCTTCAGATACATGTGATGACCGAATTGGCATATGCAATTCGTGGTCATTATATAACTTTTTCATTACATCATTCAAACACAACGAAAGTACTCTAAATCATCTTTTATTTCTTCTTCTAAGCCGCCAATTACAACTTTCATCGAAGATCCTCTTCGCCAAGATTGACTACTAAGGGTACAATGTCATTTAGAACAAAACCACCTTTATAGTCAAGCCCTGCCGTATCGCCCTCACCTGTCCGCGCTATGGGCCGATGATTCAAGATTCGACTCATTACCGTAAAGGAGGGAGTCGCTGAAATAATTCTCCACCTTTAAACGGTTGTTTGTCCGCGACCACCGCCTTAACCTCGCTATTAGTGTCGACATATTTCGCATTAATCGATGGAGGGTAGAGGGACTATAACATGGTTATGGATCCAAGGGCCACCCAACAACAAGTTATAGGAAGTCTCGCCAATGACGAAAGGTGTGACTTCGACTTTAAGTCCCCCATCCGACACTTAATGCGGATTTTACCAAGTGGCCGGACCCACCGGTGTTAAATCCAGATATCACGGTGCCAATAAGTTGTAGCCTGTCAGAATCCCCGTGCTATACATCAGCGCAGGCATGATGCTCATAATGAACCCGGATCAACTTGGATCCGCTGACTTCGCTGAACCAATGTACCCCGTGAAGTAGAGCGCCTCGCCATGCTTCGACGCCTTCGTCAGATATCCTCCTTAGAGAACGTGATGTGGAATATGCTTGGAGGCCACATTGCATTCCCGGCTGATGACCCTCCTCGACTTGATTTAATGTGGGTTAGGAAGACCTCTCGAACCGCCAACGCCAGAACGCCAGCGTTTCCTTGGACAACCTCAATAGCTCAGATAAAGTTATTCTTGCCGATGTTGGCCAATTGTGCCATCACATCGAAGCGGTAGGGAGAGCTTGTGTTCCCGGTCTATCCCTTCCAATCGAGCGATTAAACCGATCGCCGGGTTGCACCTCAGATTTGCGTGTTGTTTCCCTTCGCTCGTGGCGCCCTCCTTAGTGGCGGAACCGTGGAATTGTTACTACCCCAAGCCCGCTAACGCTTTAGCATTAAGGTTGGAGTCATCGGGTATTTGTAAGCGCATTCACGCCACTCGGTGACAAAGGCTTCCCGCTCCTCCTCCACAAAGAACACGGGAATTTGCTCGCCGCCGCCGAGTAAAACCGCCGAGGTAGCATTGCAAGATTTGCCCTTTCCCTTGACTTTTTAGACGAAGACGCCGCCCATCGATCGCCTTTAAGTAAGTCCGGTGGACCCATAGGAGTTCGCCATTTGGGGTCGTGGTGCGGCACTAACCCCTTCTCTCGGCCGCTAGGGGATCCTCATTCACCGCCTTCATTCCCACTTTGACCACGGTTTCGGCCGAACCAGTTGTAGGCACCGCCCCAAAGCTTATGGATGTCGCGGCTATGCCCACTTGCTTTCCTTATTTAATTTTGGAGTGATCACCCCACTTCAATCAAAGCTTGATCTTGTCCTTCACCGGTAGCATGACTTGGTCGGGTGGTGTATCGCCCTATGATAGGCGCAAGATTGGGGTCCGGCCGCCCTTGAGCTCCTCTTGGTTGACGATCGGCGTAGCTGGATCTTGTTGTTGTCTAGCAAGTACTTGAAGATCCTGTGCACCTCTTTCGCCTCAAAGAATGCCTTGAAACTCCGGCGGATTTCTTCTGACTGTTGCCGCGATGGGGTCCGCCGCCGCCGTTGCCGCTTGGTCAGCATTGAAAGTTTGATGCGCATCAACATTCTTCATTGGCGCCTTCCCTTGTTCGGTACAAAATTTTGATTCCGTGGATTCGCTCACGGCTTCTCCCTTTTGAGGAAACGCCGCCTCTTCCCCTCGGACTTTCAAGTCTTTCCGTGTTTTAGATGGTGCGCGCCCATTGCCCCGATCACGCCCAGAGAGGTTATGCCGGCAGGTCTTGAGGATGAATTCTCCGCGACGGGTAGCTTCATCGCCTTGTTGCGGAACCGCTTTGACAAAATTATCCACGGTTTCTCCATCCTTCGCTTCGCCCCATAACGCATCTGAAACCTCTCGTGTCATCATCGAAGAAGTTCGCCAGAACATAGATTCCATGTCTTCCCAAATGTTGATGCTGCCCGCTTTGAGACGGCGGTACTAATCGGAGGACCGCAGGTGGTGCCGACAAATGACCGAACCATCAAGGGCTCAGCACGGAGATGACTCCCAAATGGCTCTTGAAGTAGATAAGATGTTGAGTGGGGACCCTCTCCCATCGAATCCATGCGGAAGTTTATTAAATTAAACTTCACGGATAGGGATTGACTCCCACCCCTAGGGGCACTTAATCGCCTTTCTTCACTTCTTGAGCCGAGATGAGCGAAGTTGACCTTGCTCTCCGTGATCTTTGATCTTGTCATTTTCCCTTGCATTTTTATCCCTGATTTTGAGGTAGGACCATGGTGTCATCATCGGCATTCTCGCTTCATCGGTGTTAAGGTCTTGTTTTCATCCGTCGCTATCCACAAATCGACGTTGTTATGACGACCGCTTCACCCCGGCGATTAATCATCGCCAGACCGGCTGGTCATGCATTTCTCTCATCCGCCGCGATGGCCATGTCCATCTCGAAGTTTGAAGTTGTCCTTCGCTTTTGCCAAGGCTTCTTCAAGTAGTTTGGCCACCTCACCGCACTAATCATGAGTGCTTCACGAGTATGGCCTTCACTAGAGACGGTGTTATCGGATGCCATTGCCGAGCCGCCATCCGATACCTCATCTTCCGGTTGTACTTTTCTATGGGACTGTGGCCTTGAAGGGATCCTCTGCATCGTGATAGTTAGGCCGCCTCGATAGTACCGCCCGCAACCGAAGTCACACGCTGGGAAGGCTCGAATGCCGCGGACGGTGTTGCCTTGTTGGTCATATTGATAGTGACCTCAAGCAGCTCATCCTTGCCTTGACAGAGTACATGTCTTCGGGAACGCCTTTGACCGAGGTCTTGGGTTCTGGTGCTAAGTCTTTGGAAGACCGACACCCTTTCCGGAGTTTTATGGCAAGATTTACATTCCAAGAGCACCGCCTTGATCAATTTAGTACAAATGCAAGAGGATGCGGTTTCGAGAACTCGCTCACGAGACTTCTTCCTACCCCAAAGACGATAGTACAACTCATCGGCATGAGTGCCGGAGCAACCTACCGCGGCGCATAATAATCTCTGTGTATAACGCCATCATCGATGACGACGCTCCATCCGAGGTTTGGCTGCCACGGTCTTTAAAAGTTACACGCCTTTAACGCGACGCTTTTGCGCGCTGACGCCTCGCGGCTTTTGACCTCGATCCGCAAACCAGCTTGGTGGATTCTCTAACGACTTCCGCCGGAGGAGCGAGAGCTACCCCAAGATTGCGAAGTTGTCCCGATCTCTTCAACAAGCCCGCAGAGTTGACCTTTCACCTTGATCCAACCGAACCGACCTAGGCGCTTGAAACACCGAACCCTTATCTAAAGGGGTGTAGTTGGCCGGAGTCTTGTGGAAGGCCTCGCCGCATCGGGAAAGCTCCGGTCCGGGAGGCCGAACTTGCTTCGACTTCTTGACTTCCCTTGGTCAGCTTCTGGCTAGCCTCCTAACAACGCACGCGCACGCCAGCACGCAGGGCACGCGGCCGATTCGGCCGAGGGTGGAGCGATCTCGCTGGATCCATCCATTCTTCGGCCGGGCGGTTTAGAGGAGTTACCACCTATCTTCGCTCTCTCGGGCTCGTGCCCCGCCGGACTTCGGATCCGCTTGTATCGACACCATCCATGGATTCTAACGCTTCATGATTGCAACGCTATGCTGTCGACGCCGCATGGCTCTCTTTGAGAGAGTCACACGCCTTCTGTGGACTTATCCTCATTGGCCGGAGGAGGGAGATCAGATCCGCCTTTGGATGGCGCTGGGGAGTTATTGCCGCCATTGTTGTTGGCGGCGGCGAGGAGAGCTGCCGCTTCGCCGTGACGCTTGTGAGTCCTCCTTGCCGAGGGCTTCTTCGCTTTATGGGGAAAAGGAGTTGGATGAGGCAGAGATAGGCCTCAAATTTCTCCCCGGTCGAATTGCATCGACCTCTTCGACACCGGATCGAACTGTCGCTGCACAACGATCTCTGATGTGAAGACCGGGGTTCCATCTGGTCGCCATTGTTCTCGAAAAGTTGGGATGATTGTCATTGCTTGAACTGCTACAAACTTCACCGCTACAACGAAATTCGTAAAAGATTGCCTTTTATAAGGCTTACAATGAAAATCAAAGAATTACAACTTTAACCCTAAACAAACACGAGGATCTCTATTTTACGGGTCCTCGCTATGGGATTCTTTGCCTATGCCGGGATGTATTCCGTGGACCACCGCTACATTCCTTTCCCAAGTGTTGATCGAATGAGATCCGATTCGATCTAGATCTAAAAATCCCTCCTTTTTACGGGAATTCTTAGATCGATCGATCCGAGATCTAAACGAATACGGAGATTAATTCGCCAAGGAACTAATCAACGAGTGAACGAGATCGCCAAGCTTAACTCGTTATTTCTTCTGGATCAAGGCCAAGCTTGATCCAAAGGATGGTTTGTCGTTGTAGATCCGATCTCAAAACTTTGGATCTCGAATCGCAAATCTCCCCGCAAGTCTAGATCTTGATCTCCTCTCCCTTGGAAATTCTCTAACTCTAGGCACACACAAGAGTTCGGGCGGCTATCTCCTCTGCTTTTATCTCACGACCTCTCAAAATGAAACCCTAGCCGCCCAATATATAGGGCAGCAATGGATGCGGTAAATCGGGTAAAGCCCGCTCGGCCTTGGTGTCTCGCCGGGCGAGACACCTCTCGGTGTTCGCCGGGCGAGACACCTCTCGGTGTTCGCCGGGCGAGACACCTCTCGGTGTTCGCCGGGCGAGACACCTCTCGGTGTTCGCCGGGCGAGACACCTCTCGGTGTTCGCCGGGCGAGACACCTCTAGGTGTTCGCTGCCGGTGACACCTCTCGGTGTTCGCCGGGCGAGACACCTCTCGGTGTTCGCCGGGCGAGACACCTCTCGGTGTTCGCCGGGCGAGACACCTCTCGGTGTTCGCCGGGCGAGACACCTCTCGGTGTTCGCCGGGCGAGACACCTCTCGGTGTTCGCCGGGCGAGACACCTCTCGGTGTTCGCCGGGCGAGACACCTCTCGGTGTTCGCCGGGCGAGACACCTCTCGGTGTTCGCCGGGCGAGACACCTCTCGGTGTTCGCCGGGCGAGACACCTCTCGGTGTTCGCCGGGCGAGACACCTCTCGGTGTTCGCCGGGCGAGACACCTCTCGGTGTTCGCCGGGCGAGACACCTCTCGGTGTTCGCCGGGCGAGACACCTCTCGGTGTTCGCCGGGCGAGACACCTCTCGGTGTTCGCCGGGCGAGACACCTCTCGGTGTTCGCCGGGCGAGACACCTCTAGGTGTTCGCTGCCGGTGACACCTCTCGGTGTTCGCCGGGCGAGACACCTCTCGGTGTTCGCCGGGCGAGACACCTCTCGGTGTTCGCCGGGCGAGACACCTCTCGGTGTTCGCCGGGCGAGACACCTCTCGGTGTTCGCCGGGCGAGACACCTCTCGGTGTTCGCCGGGCGAGACACCTCTCGGTGTTCGCCGGGCGAGACACCTCTCGGTGTTCGCCGGGCGAGACACCTCTCGGTGTTCGCCGGGCGAGACACCTCTCGGTGTTCGCCGGGCGAGACACCTCTCGGTGTTCGCCGGGCGAGACACCTCTCGGTGTTCGCCGGGCGAGACACCTCTCGGTGTTCGCCGGGCGAGACACCTCTCGGTGTTCGCCGGGCGAGACACCTCTCGGTGTTCGCCGGGCGAGACACCTCTCGGTGTTCGCCGGGCGAGACACCTCTCGGTGTTCGCCGGGCGAGACACCTCTCGGTGTTCGCCGGGCGAGACACCTCTCGGTGTTCGCCGGGCGAGACACCTCTCGGTGTTCGCCGGGCGAGACACCTCTCGGTGTTCGCCGGGCGAGACACCTCTCGGTGTTCGCCGGGCGAGACACCTCTCGGTGTTCGCCGGGCGAGACACCTCTCGGTGTTCGCCGGGCGAGACACCTCTCGGTGTTCGCCGGGCGAGACACCTCTAGGTGTTCGCTGCCGGTGACACCTCTCGGGTGTCTCGGTTTTGACCGAACGCCGTGGCTTCTCTCGCTGATTTTCTCGAGCTTGATTTGGTTCTCGACCGACTTGTCATCCGGCTTAATTTGAAGCTTCAAAATCGGTTTATCCTTCGCCGCACTCATGGCACATCAGTTCACCTGTGTTCCGAATCACCGACGGTTCGTAAAGGAAAGAGCTCTTTTCGTATTGTGGCGCCGCCTCGACCTGAGCGGGGCCGCTGCCCCTTGACTCGCTAACCGGCTAGCTGACCGCCAAAACTCGCAGAGGGTGTCTTGAGGAGAGCGCTTATGCTATGCTCACTTGTTGTGTCGCCAACGGTTTGCCATTACTTCATCGGATGACTTGTCGATTATTCTCATCATCACGAAGCTATGTTCGGGACTTATAGGTAATTTTCAACGCCACAGATACCCTCCAAAGTGTTTCTGGCCTAGCTCTTTTATAGAAGAAGCCAAATACTTTGATGTGATAGGCCCGCACCTTCACGGTGTAATAGGACTTGAAAACGGCTTCAAATCTTGATCTCTCCGATTCTTTCGTGACTATCCGCTTTGTAGGATAACTAAAAGTGTCGCGGTGCTGCATTTATTGTCCGACCGCTGTTGAAATCTTGACTCGATGGCCGATGCACAAATTTTCTTATTTTTAGCTCGTGGATCGTGAGTTGTCGCCGAACTGCTCATCCAATTCGCGGAGACTTAGCTTTGAATCGCTGAAATCTCCACCGCATGGCTTGGCATAAGACTAACCCCTGGGAGGATATTGAGGATTCATCCTTTGATTGGTGAACTCTATCAGCGATGCTCGCTGCGTAATCCACTACGCCGAGGGATTTTCTCGAGATGTGACGCTGTCCCAAGATCAAAAATTTTCTCGAATTCAACCTCCAATTGGCGCATTTTTCATCACAACGAATTGTCCGTCGTAGGTCGAACCCTGGAAGCAATTGGGATTGTCGAAGTTATCCTTAAGAATATAAAACTATTCTCCGTGAACTTCGACAAAATAGGAAATAGTTTAGACTCAGATACCTAGTTGGAGTATCAAGGTGGGAGAATCCTACTCCTTGTTGGAATAGAATTAGGTTATCCTCCGTGAACTTTCCAATAAATTAGGGAACAGCTTTATACTCATGTTCCTTATTGGAGTATTCGTGGGTTCACCATCATGGGATTTCATCGATCCTACCGAGAGGGAACCCTTCATGGGTTGCATTCATTGTCCCGACGCAAGTTGATCCGCTGGTCGTGGTTGGAATTGTATACTATTAGTGCCTCAATGGGAGTTTTTCATGGGACCGTGATTTAAGGTCTCCTTTGAGGAGGTGCTCATGATAGGGCTCCCCGCCACGAAATGAAAGAAGCCTGCATGGTTCGCCTGCGGACCCTATACTCTCCTGTGGGAGATCCGATGAATCCACCACATAGGAGTAATGATTGACCCTTGTGTACATCCCCATTGACTCCATGCATCTAGGTTGACATATCCCATTTCTTGGTGCAATGAGGTCGGCTCTCTATGATAGCCCACCCGAAACACTTGAGTCTCCATCCCGCTTAATTGGGGACTAGTCTTGTTAGCTAGTTCATCCTCAATTTGGCGGTCTTGATGAATTCTTTTCTATTGGTAAGATGTTCCTCCAAAGCTAGGTATAGCGGTGGTTACTACCAAAGGGCCTCCGAGGGACCAACCGCGAAGTCGGTAAGGCCGACGGTAGTTCCATTGTTGTTGTGACTTGCGATTTGTCATTTTCATTGTCACAAAGATTCATAGAATTCTTGGCAAACCCTCACCTTCAACGGATTTGATTTGCCTTTACCGACACCGCTTGAACCGCTAGCATGCGGATTATCGAATCCCGCTCCGCGATGTGACGTTGTGCTAAAAGAATGAAACTCTTTAGACTTGGTGCTATGATTTTGAATACATAGACTTTGTCACTTTTCACGGTAAAAGACTAACCGGCCGCTGTTAGGCGGTGACTTTGGGGTTATTGGCCAACCCCACCCTCAACGGATTTGATTGGCCTTTACCGATCACCGCTTGAACCGCTAGCATGCGATTATCGAATCCCGCTCCGCGATGTGACGTTGTGCTAAAAGAATGAAACTCTTTAGACTTAATGCTACGATGTTGAATACGAGGCTTCGCTTTTTCACTGAATAGACTACCCGCAACGCTGGTAGGCTGGCTTTATCCCTTCTTAGGCTTCGATAAAATACCCCAAGATGAATCTTGGTTCCTTCTTTGACCTGAGAGCCATCAACCGGATCGAATCGGTGAATGGAATTGATTGTGGGAAAGGAAGAATTTTATATTCTGCTTCCGATGTCGGAGAGGAAGGATTTTATATCCTCGTTTCCAAGGCCGGAAAGAAAGAATTTTATATTCTATTTCCGTGTCTCCTTTGTCCGGTAGAGACGAACCCCAAGTGAACATAAGAAAAGAAGGATTTTATATCCTGCTTCTTAGTTTTGGAGAGGAAGAATTTTATATTCTATCTCCTAAGATGGAGAGGAAGGATTTTATATCCTATCTCCAAGAAGAGGAAACTAAAAGTGGGATCTCCACTTCGAGAATCTCTTAAGGTGAAACTAAGAGTGGGATCTCCACCGAGAATCAAAGAGATACGTAGTTTTCACTTTTATAGGATTCACCACCGATCCAAGGTCTCGCTTATCGAGAGTGTTCCAATTTTAGTACTACCGCCATGGGAGGGCGGATCAAATGGAACGATGGAGGCTTTCTGCTCATCGAAAGTGATCTCCTAAGATGGAGAGGAAGAATTTTATATTCTATCTCCCAAGATGGAGAGGAAGGATTTTATATCCTATCTCCGAGAAGAGGAAACTAAAAGTGGGATCTCCACTTCGAGAATCTCTTCAGGTGAAACTAAGAGTGGGATCTCCACCGAGAATCGAAGAGATACGTAGTTTTCACTTTTATAGGATTCACCACCGATCCAAGGTCTCGCTTATCGAGGGTGTTCCGATTTTAGTACTACCGCCATGGAGGGGTGACTAAAATGGAACGATGGAGGCTTTCTGCTCATCGTAAAGTGATCTCCTAAGATGGAGAGGAAGAATTTTATATTCTATCTCCCAAGATGGAGAGGAAGGATTTTATATCCTATCTCCAAGAAGAGGAAACTAAAAGTGGGATCTCCACCGAGAATCTCTTCGTGAAACTAAGAGTGGGATCTCCACCGAGAATCGAAGAGATACGTAGTTTTCACTTTTATAGGATTCACCACCGATCCAAGGTCTCGCTTATCGAGAGTGTTCCAATTTTAGTACTACCGCCATGGGAGGGCGGATCAAATGGAACGATGGAGGCTTTCTGCTCATCGAAAGTGATCTCCTAAGATGGAGAGGAAGGATTTTATATCCTATCTCCAAGAAAGGGAAACTAAAAGTGGGATCTCCACTTCGAGAATCTCTTAAGGTGAAACTAAGAGTGGGATCTCCACTTCGAGAATCTCTTAAGGTGAAACTAAGAGTGGGATCTCCACTTCGAGAATCTCTTAAGGTGAAACTAAGAGTGGGATCTCCACTTCGAGAATCTCTTAAGGTGAAACTAAGAGTGGGATCTCCACTTCGAGAATCTCTTAAGGTGAAACTAAGAGTGGGATCTCCACTTCGAGAATCTCTTAAGGTGAAACTAAGAGTGGGATCTCCACTTCGAGAATCTCTTAAGGTGAAACTAAGAGTGGGATCTCCACTTCGAGAATCTCTTAAGGTGAAACTAAGAGTGGGATCTCCACTTCGAGAATCTCTTAAGGTGAAACTAAGAGTGGGATCTCCACTTCGAGAATCTCTTAAGGTGAAACTAAGAGTGGGATCTCCACTTCGAGAATCTCTTAAGGTGAAACTAAGAGTGGGATCTCCACTTCGAGAATCTCTTAAGGTGAAACTAAGAGTGGGATCTCCACTTCGAGAATCTCTTAAGGTGAAACTAAGAGTGGGATCTCCACTTCGAGAATCTCTTAAGGTGAAACTAAGAGTGGGATCTCCACTTCGAGAATCTCTTAAGGTGAAACTAAGAGTGGGATCTCCACTTCGAGAATCTCTTAAGGTGAAACTAAGAGTGGGATCTCCACTTCGAGAATCTCTTAAGGTGAAACTAAGAGTGGGATCTCCACTTCGAGAATCTCTTAAGGTGAAACTAAGAGTGGGATCTCCACTTCGAGAATCTCTTAAGGTGAAACTAAGAGTGGGATCTCCACTTCGAGAATCTCTTAAGGTGAAACTAAGAGTGGGATCTCCACTTCGAGAATCTCTTAAGGTGAAACTAAGAGTGGGATCTCCACTTCGAGAATCTCTTAAGGTGAAACTAAGAGTGGGATCTCCACTTCGAGAATCTCTTAAGGTGAAACTAAGAGTGGGATCTCCACTTCGAGAATCTCTTAAGGTGAAACTAAGAGTGGGATCTCCACTTCGAGAATCTCTTAAGGTGAAACTAAGAGTGGGATCTCCACTTCGAGAATCTCTTAAGGTGAAACTAAGAGTGGGATCTCCACTTCGAGAATCTCTTAAGGTGAAACTAAGAGTGGGATCTCCACTTCGAGAATCTCTTAAGGTGAAACTAAGAGTGGGATCTCCACTTCGAGAATCTCTTAAGGTGAAACTAAGAGTGGGATCTCCACTTCGAGAATCTCTTAAGGTGAAACTAAGAGTGGGATCTCCACTTCGAGAATCTCTTAAGGTGAAACTAAGAGTGGGATCTCCACTTCGAGAATCTCTTAAGGTGAAACTAAGAGTGGGATCTCCACTTCGAGAATCTCTTAAGGTGAAACTAAGAGTGGGATCTCCACTTCGAGAATCTCTTAAGGTGAAACTAAGAGTGGGATCTCCACTTCGAGAATCTCTTAAGGTGAAACTAAGAGTGGGATCTCCACTTCGAGAATCTCTTAAGGTGAAACTAAGAGTGGGATCTCCACTTCGAGAATCTCTTAAGGTGAAACTAAGAGTGGGATCTCCACTTCGAGAATCTCTTAAGGTGAAACTAAGAGTGGGATCTCCACTTCGAGAATCTCTTAAGGTGAAACTAAGAGTGGGATCTCCACTTCGAGAATCTCTTAAGGTGAAACTAAGAGTGGGATCTCCACTTCGAGAATCTCTTAAGGTGAAACTAAGAGTGGGATCTCCACTTCGAGAATCTCTTAAGGTGAAACTAAGAGTGGGATCTCCACTTCGAGAATCTCTTAAGGTGAAACTAAGAGTGGGATCTCCACTTCGAGAATCTCTTAAGGTGAAACTAAGAGTGGGATCTCCACTTCGAGAATCTCTTAAGGTGAAACTAAGAGTGGGATCTCCACTTCGAGAATCTCTTAAGGTGAAACTAAGAGTGGGATCTCCACTTCGAGAATCTCTTAAGGTGAAACTAAGAGTGGGATCTCCACTTCGAGAATCTCTTAAGGTGAAACTAAGAGTGGGATCTCCACCGAGAATCGAAGAGATACGTAGTTTTCACTTTTATAGGATTCACCACCGACCAAGGTCTCGCTTATCGAGGGTGTTCCGATTTTAGTACTACCGCCATGGGAGGGCGGACTGAAATGGAACGATGGAGGCTTTCTGCTCATCGAAAGTGATCTCCTAATTTGAAAGTGGACCTCTTGTTCATTGAAAGGAATCAAGAGGGATTTTGATAGAGGATCAAAATTTTGTGGACCCACCACAATGAGTTTGATCGGTGGGGAATTCGAGGAAAGGATTAGGTTATCTCCGAGGAAAATATTTCCAAGAACTTCCTCCAAAACGGGTTATCCCAAGGTACTAAGGATAGTACTTCTTCAGAACTTCCCATTGATCGGCATTAATTGCCTATCGCCTTCCTCGGGTGATAAGGCGATATGCCATTGAATAGACCGCTTCAATCACAAACGCCCTTCCCACTTGGGTTCAAACTTACCCTTCCTCTTGAGTCGAATTATCTGGCCGCCGAGCAAATGAGGACCAAGTCTCCTCCTTGAAGCTCCTTTGTCGGACTTTCTTGTTGAAGGCCCCGACATCCTTGCTTGGTAAAACTCAATGTGCCGTTGAGCTTCCAAGCTTTTCATCTAGCATCTCGAAGTTCTTCGAGGCGCTGAATGTACTGATGAAGAATCCTTCAAACGAGTCCGCTAACTCGATAGCGTACCGATGGTATGGGATTAAATCGGTTCCCGACCTCATAGTCCCCGCGAAGTCCGCTTTGACAATGAGTTGGGAATCCCCGGCTTCGAGATACTCTACCCCAGCTCTTTAGCTAAGCTAAGTCCAATGAGGAGCGCTGTACTCGCGACATTGTTAGAGCAGGCTCGGCCGCTGAATAAGCCCGAGGCATGACATGCTTCCTCGGGAAACTAAGACTACTCCGACCGCGAGATCTTAGAACATCCGGGCGCCGCCACGCTGGTAGCTCTGACGCCCATCAAAATATAAATGCCACACCCGTTGGTGCAGAGTTGTGTTAACCTCGTGGGTCTCATCCGTAGATCATCAAATAGTTCACCGTATCCTTTGTTGGGTTGGTCGCCAAAAGATCGCAGATGGCTTGTCCCTTAATTGACTTCGCCGCTTGAAGTGCAAGTCATACCGGGACAAAAGTAAAGCCCATTTCGCCAGCGCCAATTCATAGAGGCCGGCCGCCATGAACACCAACAGATTTACGCTAGAAATGACGAGATCGCTTGCCCAACTAAGTAGTGTCGCATTTTCTCAATCGCAAAGACCACAGACACTCTTTCTGGCCATTGGTAGCGAGATTCCGCACCCACCAAGGTTCGCTTAGATAATAAACCGCCGCCGCGGACCGTGGTCGCCGCCTTGCGCAAGTAAAGCACTCAACTAATGGTTCGCCGCTTTGATATAAATCAAGAACGGTTTACCCGACTTCGGTAACGAGTACGTGAGGATTCGCCGATATGTTTTGATATCTTCAATGCCTTCGACAAAGGCCATCCCGCATAAAGGACACCCCTTTTGTTCAAATTTTAGAGAATGGCCGACATTTTCCTGAGAGGTTGGAAATGAAGCCGGATGTACGCCAATCGCCTCGTAATCCTCCTCGAAGTTCCCTTAGATTCTTTGGGGTTGCAATTCATTGATTGCCTTTATTTTGTCGGGTCAATGTGGATACCTTTGTTGGTAACAACAAACCCGAGGAATTTGCCACCGACATTCCGAGGAAAGACTTGGTGGGGTTCATCTTTAATTGATGAGCTCGCATGAGGTCAATACCGCCCTCAAGTCCTCGATATGGTCATCTTTGTCACGACTTTTCACAACCAAGTCATCGACGTAACATTCGACCGCCTTCCAAGATGATCCCGAAGATCTTTGTCATTGCGCTACCGGTAAGTGGCGCCAAAGATTCTTCAACCAATGGCATGATCGGTAAATGTAAGATGCCTAGAGGAGTTCTCAACGCCGCGGTGCTTTAAGGCCATCCGGATGCATCTTGATTTGGTTGTAACCCGAGAACCCATCCATGAAGGACATTCGCCAAATCCACATGTATTATCGACGATCACATCGGTGATTGGAAGTGGAAGTCGCCTTTGGGCATGCGCATTCAGATCTCTCAGAGTCGACGCATTCTCGATCGCCCCGCTCTTTTAGCACCGAACAATATTCGCCACCCAATCCGGATGTTGAACCTCCTGATAAAACCCGAGGCTATGAGCTTTACTTCCGCAACAATTGCCTCCATAACTGTGGACTAAACCGCCTCGCTGTCGCTTGACAGTTTGGCATCCACTTTAATGTCGAGGCGTGCATTGCCACATCAGTCGAGCCCCGCATGTCCTCAGAGCTCCGTGCTAAAACATCGATATACTCTCTCGACAAGAGTGATCAACCTTTTCTTTTCCTCCGGGAAGATCTGCTAATATTTATAAGTTTAGGTGTGCTTCATTACCCATGTTGATCCGACTACCTCGCCTTCACGGAGGCTCCTCTCGCCAAACCGTCCCCATACCGCATGTTGAGGTGATGGACCCATGGGTCTTCCCATGTTGGCAATTCTTCATCTTCTTCCAGTAGTGGGGTCCATCAGAGCCATGTTGGACATCAACCCCCAACATCTTGCCGATGCCGACGCCGAGTCCTGTGCAAATGAATCGGATGAGTACTCATCATCTAGGTTGGGTGGTTGGTTATTGATCAACCAACAACACTCATCTTCAAGAGGATGCGATCCCAATCCCCTTTAAACTGTAATAATTATCGGTTTTCCTTCGTACATATGCGTACTTTGGGTGGAACGGAGATCCCCGCCCAAAATAAAGTCCTTCTCCCAACGCAAAGTCGCACTCCCACTTCTTCATGAGGTGCCGCGCTGGCTATATCCGAAAGATGAAGTTTCGGTTTATCTTCATCGAACCCGCCTCAGAAGTAGTCATGGGAGTCAACTCCTCCGCCAGACTAAGTCCTTCTTATGCCTCCTTCCCTTGGACGACGAAAGTCGCCTTGGATGAGTCTCAAGGTGCTTCAGATACACAGATGACCGAATTGGCATATGCAATTCGTGGTCATTATATAACTTTTTCATTACATCATTCAAACACAACGAAAGTACTCTAAATCATCTTTTATTTCTTCTTCGCAAGCCGCCAATTACAACTTTCATCGAAGATCCTCTTCGCCAAGATTGACTACTAAGGGTACAATGTCATTTAGAACAAAACCACCTTTATAGTCAAGCCCGGCTTCGTATCGCCCTCACCGCTGTCCGCGCTATGGGCCGATGATTCAAGATCGACTCATTACCGTAAAGGAGGGAGTCGCGAAATAATTCTCCACCTTTAAACGGTTGTTTGTCCGCGACCACCGCCTTAACCTCGCTATTAGTGTCGACATATTTCGCATTAATCGATGGAGGGTAGAGGGACTATAACATGGTTATGGATCCAAGGGCCACCCAACAACAAGTTATAGGAAGTCTCGCCAATGACGAAAGGTGTGACTTCGACTTTAAGTCCCCATCCGACACTTAATGCGGATTTTACCAAGTGGCCGAGACCCACCGGTGTTAAATCCGTGATATCACGGTGCCGCCGGCGAGCCCGCCGACAGAATCCCCGTGCTATACATCAGCGCAAAGGCATGATGCTCACAATGAACCCGGATCAACTTGGATCCGCTGACTTCACTGAACCAATGTACCCCGTGAAGTAGAGCTGCCTGTCATGCTTCGACGCCTTCGTCAGATATCCTCCTTAGAGAACGGATGCGTGGAATATGCTTGGAGGCCACATTGCATTCCCGGCTGATGACTCCGCCTCCGACTTGATTTAATGTGGGTTAGGAAGACCTCTCGAAGTCCGCCAACGCCAGAACGCCATGGTTTCCTTGGACAACCTCAATAGCTCGTGATAAAGTTATTCTTGCCGGATGTTGGCCAATTGTGCCATCACATCAAGCGTAGGGAGAGCTTGTGTTCCCTGCCTATCCCTTCCAATCGGGCGATTAAACCGGATCGCCGGGTTGCACCTCAGATTTGCGTGTTGTTTCCTTCGCTCGTGGCGCCCTCCTTAGGAGTGGCGGAACCGTGGAATTGTTACTACCCCAAGCCCGCTAACGCTTTTAGCATTAAGGTTGGAGTCATCGGGTATTTGTAAGCCGCATTCACCACTCGGTGACAAAGGCTTCCTGCTCTCCTCCGACAAAGAACACGAGGAATTTGCTCGCCGCCGCCGAGTAGAACCGCCGAGGTAGCATTGCAAGATTTGCCCTTTCCCTTGACTTTTTAGACGAAGACGCCGCCCATCGATCGCCTTTAAGTAAGTCCGGTGGACCCATAGGAGTTCGCCATTTGGGGTCAGCGCACTAACCCCTTCTCTCGCCGCTGTGGGGATCGCCATTCACCGCCTTCATTCCCACTTTGACCACGGTTTCGGCCGAACCAGTTGTAGGCACCGCCCCAAAGCTTATGGACGCCGCTTATGCCCACTTGCTTTCCTTATTTAATTTTGGAGTGATCACCCCACTTCAATCAAAGCTTGATCTTGTCCTTCACCGGTAGCATGACTTGGTCGGGTGGTGTATCGCCTCTATGATAGGCGCAGATTTGGGGTCCGGCTGCCCTTGAGCTTCCTCCCGTTGACGATCGGTGGCGCTTGATCTTGTTGTTGTCTAGCAAGTACTTGAAGATCCTGTGCACCTCTTCGCCCCTCGAAGAATACGTTTTGAAACCTCGCGGACGTTTCGACTGTTGTTGCCGCGATGGGGTCCGCCGCCGCCGTTGCCGTTGTGGCCGCACTGAAAGTTTGATGCGCATCAACATTCTTCATTGGCGCCTTCCCTTGTTCCGGGACAAAATTTTGTTCCGTGGATTTGGCGCCGCCGACCTCGCCCGCTTCTCCCTTTTGAGGAAACGCCGCCTCTTCCCCTGACTTTCAAGTCTTTCCGTGTTTTAGACGGCAAGGCTCCATCGCCTCGATCACGCCCAAATGAGAGGTTATGCCGGCAGGTCTTGAGGATGAATTCCTCCGTGATTGGGTCACGACAGCTCATCGCCTTTGTTGCGGAACCGCTTGACAAAATTATCCACGGTTTCTCCATCCTTCGCTTCGCCCCATAACGCACCGAAAGTGAAACCTCTCGTGTCGCCATCGAAGAAGTTCGCCAGAACATAGATTCCATGTCTTCCCAAATGTTGATGCCGCCCGCTTTGAGACGGCGGTACCAATCGAAGGTCACCGCAGGTGCCGACAAATGACCGAACCATCAAGGGCTCGCACGAGATGACTCCCAAATGGCTCTTGAAGTAGATAAGATGTTGAGTGGGGACCCTCTCCCATCGAACGGCGGAAGTTTATTAAATTAAACTTCACGGATAGGGATTGACTCCCACTCTCTGTAAGGGCACTAATCCCCGCCTTCTTCACTTCTTGAGCCGAGATGAGCGAAGTTGACCTTGCTCTCCGTGATCCTTGATCTTGTCATTTTCACTTGCATTTTGTCCCTGATTTTGAGGTAGGACCATGGTGTCATCATTGGCGCTCGCTTCATCGGTGTTAAGGTCTTGCTCTTCATCCGTCGCTATCCACAAATTGACGTTGTTGCGACGACCGCTTCACCCCGGCGATTAATCATCGCCAGACCGCCGGCCATGCATTTCTCTCATCCGCCGTGATGGCCATGTCCATCTCGAAGTTTGAAGTTGTCCTTCGCTTTGCCAAGGCTTCTTCAAGTAGCTTGGCCACCTCACCGCACTAATCATGAGTGCTTCACGAGTATGACCTTCACTAGAGACGGTGTTATCGGATGCCATTGCCGAGCCGCCATCCGATACTTCATCTTCCGGCGGTACTTTCGCGGATCGTGCCTTGAAGGGATCCTCGCTGCGTGTCGTGATAGTTAGGCCGCTCGATAGTACCGCCCGCAACCGAAGTCACACGCTGGGAGGGCTCGAATGCCGCGGACGGCGCTGCCTTGTTGGTCATATTGATGGTGACCTCAAGCAGCTCATCCTTGCCTTGACAGAGTGCATGTCTTCGGGAACGCTTTGACCGAGGTCTTGGCGGTTCGTTGGTGCTAAGTCTTTGGAAGACCGACACCCTTTCCGGAGTTTTATGGCAGATTTACATTCCGAGCACCGCCTTGATCAATTTAGTACAAATGCAAGAGGATGCGGTTTCGAGAACTCGCTCACGAGACTTCTTCCTACCCCAAAGACGATAGTACAACTCATCGGCATGAGTGCCGGAGCAACCTACCGCGGCGGCGACACAATCTCTCGTATAACGCCATCATCGATGACGACGCTCCATCCGAGGTTGGGTTGGCGCCACGGTCTTTGAAAGTTACGCCTTTAACGCGACGCTTTTGCGCGCTGACGCCTCGCCGGCTTTTGACCTCGATCCGCAAAACCGCTTGGTGGATTCTCTAACGACTTCCCGTCGGAGGAGCGAGAGCTACCCCCAGCATTGCGAGTTGTCCTGGATCTCTTCAACAAGCCTGCAGGAGTTGACCTTTCACCTTGATCCAACTGAACCGGACCTAGGCGTTGAAACACTGAACCCTTATCGGAAAGGGGTGTGGTGTTGGCCGGAGTCTTTGTGGAAGGCGCCGGCTGCATCGAGGAAAAAGCTCCTGGTCTGGGAGGCTGAGTTCGACTTGCTTCTGGTGACTTCTTGGTCACCTCTGCTCCTTTGGGCTGTTGAGTAGCCTGAACCAACGCACGTGCACGCGCACGTAGGGCACGGCGTTTTTGGATCCGCCCCCTGAGGGTGGAGCGATCTCGCTTGACGCGGATCCATTCTTCGGTCGGCGGTTTAGAGGAGTTACCACCTATCTTCGTCTTCTGGGGCTCGTGCCCCCGTCGGGACTTCGGATCCGGCTTGTATCGGACACCGTCCATGGATTCTAACGCCTTTGCGTATTGCAACGCAAGGCGTTGTCGACGCCAAGCATGGCTCTCTTTGAGAGAGTCACACGCTTCGGTGGACTTATCCTCATTGGCCGGAGGAGGGAGATCAGATCCGCCTTTGGATGGCGCTGGGGAGTTATTGCCGCCATTGTTGTTGGCGGCGGCGCAGGAGAGCGCCGCCTACCGGTGACGCTTGTGAGTCCTCCTTGCGCCGAGGGCTTCTTCGCCTATGGGGAAAAGGAGTTGGATGAGGCGAGAGATAGGCCTCAAATTTCTCCCCGGTCGAATTGCATCGACCTCTTCGATCACCGGATCGAACTGCGGGTCATGCACAACGATCTCGATGTAAGACCGGTGGCTCCCATCGTGGTCGCCAGCCTTGTTCTCGAAAAGTTGGGATGATTGTCATTGCTTGAACTGCTACAAACTTCACGCTTACAACAAATTCGTAAAAGATTGCCTTTTATAAGGCTTACAATGAAAATCAAAGAATTACAACTTTAACCCTAAACAAACACGAGGATCTCTATTTTACGGGGTCCTCGCTATGGGATTCTTTGCCTATGCCGGGATGTATTCCGTGGACCACCGCTACATTCCTTTCCCAAGTGTTGATCGAACGAGATCCGATTCGATCTAGATCTAAAAATCCCTCCTTTTTACGGGAATTCTTAGATCGATCGATCCGAGATCTAAACGAATACGGAGATTAATTCGCCAAGGAACTAATCAACGAGTGAACGAGATCGCCAAGCTTAACTCGTTACTCTTCTTCGGATCAAGGCCAAGCTTGATCCAAAGGATGGTTTGTTGTTGTAGATCCGATCTCAAAACTTTGGATCTCGAATCGCAAATCTCCCCGCAAGTCTAGATCTTGATCTCCTCTCCCTTGGAAATTCTCTAACTCTAGGCACACACAAGAGTTCGGGCGGCTATCTCCTCTGCTTTTATCTCACGACCTCTCAAAATGAAACCCTAGCCGCCCAATATATAGGGCAGCAGCGGATGCGGTAAATCGGGCAAAAGCCCATTCGCCTGGTGTTCGCCGGGCGAGACACCTCTCGGTGTTCGCCGGGCGAGACACCTCTCGGTGTTCGCCGGGCGAGACACCTCTCGGTGTTCGCCGGGCGAGACACCTCTCGGTGTTCGCCAAGCCGAGACACTCCTAGGTGTTCGCCAAGCCGAGACACCTCTCGGTGTTCGCCGGGCGAGACACCTCTCGGTGTTCGCCGGGCGAGACACCTCTCGGTGTTCGCCGGGCGAGACACCTCTCGGTGTTCGCCGGGCGAGACACCTCTGGTGTCTCGGTTTTGACCAACGCCGCGGCTTCTCTCGCTGATTTTCTCGAGCTTGATTTGGTTCTCGACCGACTTGTCATCCGCTTAATTTGAAGCTTCAAAATCGGGTTTATCCTTCGCCGCACTCATGGCACATCGGTTCACCCAGTTCCGGAATCACCACGGCTCGTAAAGGAAAGAGCTTTTTCGTGGCCTCTGTGGCGCTCGAACTGAGGCTGCCCCTTGACTTCGCTAACCGGCTAGCGGGACCGCCAAAACTCGCGTAGGGTGTCTTGAGGAGAGCGCTTATGCTATGCTCACTTGTTGTGTCGCCAACGGTTTGCCATTACTTCATCGGATGACTTGTCGATTATTCTCATCATCACGAGCTATGTTCGGGGACTTATAGGTAATTTTCAACGCCTACATTGTTCACCTGAACCATCATATCTGCCATAGTACTCACCACCACGATCAGATCTAACGGTTTTAATCTTTTTATTGAGTTGGTTCTCAACTTCACCTTAAAAGCTTTGAATACGCCCGAGACTCGTGATTTTTCTTTAATGAGATATAGGTACCCATAACGTGAGTAATCGTCTATGAATGATATAAAATATTGTTGACCATTCCAGGATGCCGTAGGGAATGGCCCACAAATATCTGTATGTATCAATTCTAAGACGTCTGAAGATCTGTTGGCACCTAATCTCTTAACTTTAGTCTGTTTTCCCTTGATACAATCAATGCATACATCAAAGTCTCAGAAATCAAGGGAATCCAAAATACCATCAGACACAAGACGCTCAACTCTACCTTTTGAGATATGACCCAAGCGCTTGTGCCATAATGATGCTGAATTTTCCTTATTTAATTTACGCTTAGTACCACGTGATTCCACATTCAGGGTTTCATTATAAGAAGCAATCAGATCAAGCAAATATAGGTTATCAAAGTACTCAAGAAACCAGTTCCCACAATATTTGAATTTAAAGATAAGCTAGCCCTGTTATTTCCAAATGAACAATAATAACCTGATTTGTCCAATAAAGGAATAGAAACCAAATTCCGTCTAAAAGACGGGACTACAAAAGTATCTTTTAAATCCAAATAGGAACCAGTTCCTAACAATAACCTAAAGTGCCCAATTGCTTCCACATCTACCGATTGTCCATCGCCCACAAAGATGTGTCTTTCACCATCACTTGGCTTTCGGTAGCTCAGGCAACCCTGAATAGAAACACTTATGTGAGTAGTAGAAGCCGAATCTAACCACCAAGTGTTTCTAGGTATTGAGACTAAATTAACCTCAGAACAGACCAAAGTAAGGAACGTACCCTTTTTGACACGCCAGGCGTGATATTTGGTACAATCCTTCTTTGCGTGTCCATCCTTATGACAAAAGAAACAACCCTGATTATCCTTATGTTGTTTCTTTTGAACTGGACCCTTAGCAGCTTCCTTATCATTCTTTCTTTTCTTGCCCTTATCCTTATGGGCGTAGCCAAATGAGCACTTTCGCCTTATCTTGCTTCAATCTGTCTTCTTCTTGCACGATGAAATGAGCTCATTCGAGTCCATTTCTCCTTCCGCGCTTATAACTGACCTTAAATTGATTAAAGTGTGTGAAGAGACAGCAACACCAGATGCACCAATAACTCATCACATAGATCGAGTTTCAGTGCCTTAAGTTTTGAAGCAATATGAGACATTTCCATAATGTACTCCCTGATATTTCCTTTGCCTTTATACTTCATTGAAATCAAGCGCGCTAATAGCGTGCTTGTTTCTACCTTATCGTTTTTAGCAAAACATTTCTCAATTTTAGCAAGGAAATCTTTGGCTTTAGTAATCCCTTCGGATTCTGTGCCCCTAAAGGCTTCCGGAATGCCGCGCTTGATGATCATGAGACTCATGCGATTTGAACGCTCCCACCTCTCATGCTCCTTCTTTACATCAGGAGTGCTATCCGCAGTGAGGGGTTGAGGTTGTTCAGTCCTTAATGCAAGGTCTAGATCCATGCAGCCAAGAACAATTAGAATGTTCTCTTTCCAAATCTTGAAATTAGACCCATTTAGCATGGGAATTGAGTTGATGTTAGCAGAAATGGTTGCAGCAGATGCATTAGCTAAAACAAAAGATTTTCACATTAATAGCTGTAATTATTAATCAATAAAATTCAAATAATGACATATCCCCATCCAAGATATCTTGTACAACATTAATATCAAGTCTTTGGACAGTAATATTAACTGCAAGTGATATCTTGTTGCAATGATCAAACACTGACAATAACACATGTCAAACAACAAACCCATCTTTGGATTGATTTGTTATCCACATGTAAACCTTATAATTGTCACGCGTTTATCATCACGAATCATGTATCTGATCTAAATAAATATTAATCTTCCTTTGGGCCGATTAAATATCTACTCGAAAAAGTATACACACAACCATCTAACATCCTTCATGAACAATCTACACAAGAGAGGTTACTTTGGCAACATCTTGCTTCAATTAATCATTTAGAATGAGAGACCAACTTAATTCCTTAGTGTCATAATACTTGAATGAAATAATTGATTAACACTGAAATTTAATTGAGTTTGCCTGAATTGAGCACGAGGCTCGCTTGAGTTCGAACGGCGAGGTTCGACTTGAGTTCGAACTGCGAGGTTCGACTTGAGTTCGAACGGCGAGGTTCGACTTGAGTTCGAACGGCGAGGTTCGACTTGAGTTCGAACCGAGGTTCGCCAAAGGCGAGGTTCGCCAAAGGCGAGGTTCGCCAAAGTGAACACAAGGTTCGACCGAATGAACACGAGGTTCGCTAAAATATGAGGTTCGCCAAGTGAACACAAGGTTAGACTGAATGAACACGAGGTTCGCCAAAGTGAACACAAGGTTCGACTGAATGAACACGAGGTTCGCCAAAGTGAACACAAGGTTCGACTGAATGAACACGAGGTTCGCCAAAGTGCGAGGTTCGCCAAAAGTGCGAAGTTCGCCAGAAGGCGAGGTTCGCCAAAGGGCGAGGTTCGCCAAAAGGAACCGAGGTTCGCCAAAGTACGAGGTTCGCCAAAAGTGCGAAGTTCGCCAAAATGAACCGAGGTTCGCCAAAAGACGAAGTTCGCCAAAAGGCGAGGTTCGCCAAAATGAACCGAGGTTCGCCAAAAGGCGAGGTTCGCCAAAATGAACCTCGAACCTCGTCTAAACTACAGGAACCCCTTAGGGTTTAGATCTGAACCGTCAAAGCCGCTTAGGCTTTTGAACCCATTAGGTTTATTAAGTGATGGTCGCCGTCACAAAACCAAAAAAAAAAATTTTTTTTTTCCTTAAAACTCAATCCAGATCCAAACCTTATATTAATTTTCTAAAATCATAGAAAATTTAACCAAAAATCGAAAAAGGTATTGTTCACGATGAAAAATTTTACTGTTCATCGCGGATTATTTCATTCTTGCTCATCAGAACATAAATTACTTGTTCATCCGAGATCAAACATTCTTGTTCATCAGGAAAAACTTTCTTGTTCATCGGACTAAAACATTTACTTGTTCATCCAACCCAAAAATCCAAAAAGATTTGATCTTTATTCATAAATCCACCAAAACCATAGAAACTCAAAAATCTCTAAGAGTTAATCAAGAGGCTCGATACCACTTGTAAGATCTTTAATAAGACTTGATTACCTCAAAGAGATTGATAAAAACTAAAGCGAATTATACCCAATCCATGGTTTGGATCTTGAGAGGATTGATGGATCTTCTAATCTTAGGGCTTCTTCTCTTCCTTAGATCTCTTTTTAGATGGGGTAAAAGAGATGAGAATTCTTGTGTTAACCCTAGATTAGGGACCATAACCCCATATATATAGGTGTTGCACTTTTACAATTTGGCCCCTCATCAAATTGTAATTACAACCCTGTATCCGCACATTTAGCCCATGACAATATATAAATACCGATAACCCAACTTAATTGATCACTTTAGTGGGTTTCCTTAAGTGATAGATTTACACATTAATTTAACATATGTGCCCACAAATAGATTTAATTAGATTTAAATCTAACATGTGTAACACATCTAGCATATATAAGTCAGCATAGTAACTGATACGGATAGTAACAGTATCATGTGTGGAGTTGAAATATTACCGGCACTAACTAGGGTGCAAAAAATATTATTATTTTTCACTCCCTTTGAGACCTTATAACGAGCAGTCTAGATAAAATTTCTAAGAAAACGGGAATGCATGTCGATAAGCAAGCAGAAATAATATATTCTGTTTAAGATTTGGAGAAGGCCGCATTTGGAGAAATTAGGATGTAAGGCCAAGCACTTGACATGAAGAACATAAATTGTTCGTCACTAGCCTGTTGCATAGTGTTTGCAGAGTTTTTTCCCCCTTCCCAATCCCTTGCACAAACTGAAGCATTTTGTATGCATTAAGATTGTTTGGGGCAAAATTTGGTAGTCACTGTTCTATCCAAGCCAACAATCTCACAAACTGAATTTTTTTTTTCTTTCTTCATACACCTTACGTGTTGTTTCGGAGCTTGCTTTTTCTGCAATGAAGACATTGTTACTCCACATGTGCATGATTAACAGAGTTGAATGAGCAAGCCGCGGTATTATGTCAGCTGGAACTGGAATGTGGCGATTGATACATTCTCTAGAATGCAACATTTGATTCGTAAAGTAGCAAATAGTGGAGTTCAAGGTTTGGTATAAACTGTACAAGGTTCATCCTCCGATCCCTCAGTTGCATTAGCGGATGGCTCTCCAAGGTATGACCTACAAAATGATCATTCTATAAGAGTAACAGATACTGCTGGATGGATTCACCGCCTGAACTTTATCTGTAAAAGTTTCACATTACTTATGGCGAAATTGCAACTCATTAGAGAAAACTCACAAACACATATAAGTAATACCGCTGAATTAGTTCCTTTATAATCATGATATGATAAATTTTACTATTGCATTAAACAGGGTTGTATAAAAAATCATCATCAATTAATTGTAAAGTATCAATAAATCCATGCAACAAGTACACTGTAGGAATCTTAGGAGCAGAACAAGAATACTTAGCTGTGAATGTATACTTTGCGCTTGCTGCAGTTTTCCTAATTGCAGTCAATCTTCTTCCTGGACTAAAAATGAGCAGCTGTTGTTCATCGACAGAGGACAATGGAAACAAGAGGATGCAGACAGTTGGAGCCGGTTTAGGTTCTTGCGAGACAATGTGATCCATGTAATTTACAGTCAGCTGTAATTTCTCTGCCTCGAGATGGAGCTGTATATATGTACTGATTGTAAACACGTACACATGAAACAAATATTAACGAATTTTTCAAAAAGCGAAAAACTTTCAATTACACAGATTTGTAGTACAATTCTTGTTAAAGAAAAAAAAAATCTCTCTTTATTGATTTTCATGGATACATGAGAACGTTAATATAGTGATGATAGGAAACCTAATACAAAAGTCTAAATAGTACTAGGTAGGAAATAAGGAGGTATATGCACTACCAAATATTGATAGATACATTACCAAATACTGAAGATAGCAATAACATAAATTATTTCCTATTATATTTAACAAATTCATCATCAATTAATAGAAAAACTAAGTACTTTTCTTCTCTGCCTAATTGTTTGCATTAAAGAAATACTGTGAAGGTATCCATGAAGAGCAGAAGCCGGCAACAAACATGTACTTGGATGCGCTGTATTTCTCCCCGATTGCATGAAGGTTTGTAACACCACCATGGCATAAGAGCCTAAGCAGATCATTGACACATTCATACAACTCATGGGATTCATATCGCGAGTAATTAGCCAGAGTCACGGACCAAGGATGCTCCTTTGGCTGAATCAAGTAGTTAGTTAGGAAAACTGAAGCAGCTGCAATCATAGACGGACAATAACGAAGCATATTGTATTCAAGAAGTGATAGCTCTGAAATATAATTTGCAAGGAACTCCATCAGTTTTGTTCCACGAGCAACATGAACCAATTCGCTTATAAAGCACCTGGCAGTCGGAGCTGTTAATTCAAACCTTAGGTGCTTTAAAACATCGATTTCCATCTCTAAAACCTCTTCCTTAGAATATGTGTCATCAGTCATCTCGCAAAAGTCTTCCACATCTGGAAAATTACTCTCTTCATGCTTGGAAGCGATCAACATGCAAGTAGCCCCGAGTAATTGGAGTTGGTGGCGTTCTATGTTGTTGCCAGAGAGATAGCGATCCATGTAATTGACGGTCAGATGTAACGTCTCTGGCCCAAGATCGAGCTCTTCTGCAACTTGCACGAGCCAATCGATGGTGATTGCACGCATGTCGACAGTGATGTGTTTCTGAACTCTTTCGAAGAAGTCTGTACTGGGCCTTTTCTTGGTTTCCGTTGCGCGCAAGTTCTTGTAGATATCCTGCGGAAGGCTGCTAATCTCTGCAGTCAACTCCATTGCATCAGTCATTGTTGAAGAATCAAGAGCTATTGCGGATTGGGGATTGATGTGGAGTATTGGGGCCATCTGCACTATTTTGTTGGTTGATGGCTGCAGATATCTTTGCATGTTTATAGATAAGCTCTCCATCTGCGACTAGTATTTGGATATTGGACTTCTATTTCTAATTGAATTAGTAAAAGGAATAGAAAAAGGGACTAAAAGCGAATATCTCCTGTTTGTACTTAAATTCTAGTTCTCTCCAAACTAGAATTCTGACGCTTAACAGGACACGTCTTCAAATCTTGTAGGATTTTTGGTTTCTGTTTGTATTGGGACAAAATTCATCAGACGAAACCCTTCAATCTCCAAGAGACGCATATTTTCGCAGTCCACAAGACGCGTATGTTTGCGCTCCAAGGAACCTATCTCTTCTTATAAGATCACGTACCTTTTGTTTTCTACATATTAATACCTTGCATAACGTAGTTGACTAACAAAGTAGGTCAATGAACCACAAATGTCAATCAGAAACTTAAAATGTCAAAGGAGATAAAAAAAAAAAAGAAGAGGATTGCTTCGTACAATAAAATTTGACATTTTCATAATTTTAAAATGGTAGAAAATTTGAAAATAGGCTAAAAAAAGGGGAAGGATATTTTGGTACTTGTTTAAAGTATATAATTTCCTTTTTTTTTTCTCTCTTCCAAAACCGCTTCTCAATCTCCCTCCGACCCACCTTTCTTTGATCCCTCCTCTACCGTTCTTCAATCTCTTTCTCATCTTTTTATTTTTTGTAAATTTAAATTTTTTTTGGTGCCAATATGAACTTCTTGTAGCACTTATAAAATGTTATAGTTGATGAGCATGCTTCATATGGCATATACTATATGTTGATGAGAAAAAATACATGAAATTTGTATAAAACCAAGCGATCTATAAGGGGGAATGTAGAATTTCAGTTACTATCCCACTTAATAATACTTTAAGTTACTAAATCAGCCCTATTGTTAACTTAAAACTTCAATATATTTACAAAACTACCTGGGGAACTCCTCTTAACTAACCTATCCCTAGAATTTAGGATTAGAGAGCTAAAAACCCGCTCCATAATTACTTTTATACCACCCGTACTCCAAAAATTTTTATTAGAGTATTAATAGGCCTGTCTAAACGGGCCGCTCGGGTTTCCTGGTCCAGGCCGGGCAAAATGCCTAGCCCGGACCCAGACTCGAACACAGGTTCAGGGCTCGGGCAAAATTGAGACGCAGAAGCCGGCTGGATTATTTCCTTTTTTGCAAAATATGAAAAAATTACTAAAATTTAGATTTTTTGTTTAAAAAAATGGAATTTCAGGATAATTAAAATGTGCGAAATTTTAACAAAAATTCAATATTATTATTAATCACTTATAATTATACAATTTGCAAAGATCATAGAAATTAAAACGATAAAAAAGAAATTCTTTATTATTAATCATTAATAATTACATTTTTTTTCGAAATTGTCGCTTCACAATAGATGAGTACATCCCAAGTAGGTTGCCACTTACTCATTTATATCACTATCATTTGCAACTCTTTCCAAAATAATTTATCACAGATTTACAGTTAAAAAAATAAAAGTTACAAATTACAAATTACTTTCTAATCTTTATCTTTGATCGTTAACTCATTAAGTCTATCTTCAATACCGTTGGATCAGGCCAAATCCGGGCCGCTCGGTCCAACAGCTACATTTTTAGCTGTTGGACCGGGTCCAAATCCGGGCCTGGCCGGGCTTTGAGCCCGGCCCGGTCCAACAGCTACCCTGCCCAATCCGGGTCTAGCCGGACCTAGACCGGGGTTCTTCGGCCCGACCATATTTCTTGTGGGGTTGAGCCAGTCGGACTTCGTCGACTGGTCCGGAGCCCACCGCCCAATTTTCGGGGCTTTTCGGTCCGAGCTAGCGCTTTGGCGGTCGGGTTGGTGACCCGAATGGACACCCCTAAGTATTGAAGTTGTCACCAAAAAAGAAGTTGAAGATATTCACTTAACATGACTGAATTGCCTTCTAAACACGATATCAAAGTTTAAAGTTCAGAAGGACTTTCATGTTCAGAAATGTCTTCGCAATGAAAGTGGTCAGATTCCTCCTTAGAATTCATGAATTTCTTAGAATATGGAGATGACAAAAATCTTATCAATGTTTATATATAACCTTCAATAGAATAAACATCCATTAATAACAAGAATAATTGGAATTGTCAGTCCATTTGAATTATTCAGCCAGAGCAGTTGGTAAGACCCAACCTCATTTTAATCCCACTTATCTTTTGTTCATATCCATAATCTCCATAAACTCTGCACCAAATGTTGATTACTCATTTTGATTACTTATTGAGCCTTGTGACGTATTTATGCATCTCATAGAAGAGGCTACAGGCTTGGAATTTAGACACATTTATAAGAAAAATGACAGATTGAATTGCTGACTGCATCATTGACTTCTTTGCTTTTAACAAATGCACAACTGAGCACCTTAATCTGACCCTTCTCCTCCAAAACGAGAGCCAGAAGCCCAGGGCACATTCAAATTGTGAGCCGTATTCTGTATAAATGTATATTAAAGCTACAAAAAGTCAATAAATAAAATTCAAAACATACAACGCAATAATAAACTAGCTTAGTTACATATCATCATAACAGATCATTCAAGCAACCAAAAGAAATTTAAATCAACTGGCAATACCTGAACCTGACGGTTAGGATTTTCAGCGTATGCTAGTTGAACAATCGCTGACCCATTTGTAATTTTAGAGCCATGTTGCATAAAAGATGAACAGCAAAAAGACGATGTTTCTTGATTAATATTTCAACAATAAATAGAATGTCTACGCACTTGTATTTATAAGCAAACTACATGCTGGAGAATACAAAATGAAACAAACAACTTGCACAAAAAGTGCAGATATCGTACATTTTTTGCCCAATAACATTATAAGCTAGCAAGCATAAACCTAACAAGGGCCATTCAGAAGAAATTTCAGACAGGCACATAGAAGAAAATAAGAGCATAACCGTTGGAGATTCATAAAAACATAGCAAATCTGGTTGTGTGCATCTCAGACATACTTGGAACAGTACCTGTGGCTTCCAGGCTTCATAATAACTTTCTTAAAAATCTGAACATGGTCAGAAAATAGAGAAAGATAGTTGATGAAGAAAGATCAGATAACTCAAAGAATAAAATATAAAAGGAAATTTGGTAATGCTTAAACATCACATTTATAATTGAAGGGATTTAAGGGACTTTACAGTAGGGAGCATATATATTAGAAGACCGCAATCGTAAGTAGTCTGTGAATTAAAAGCTTGAACCACACTAAGAATAGGAAATTTACCATTGTATGACTAAATTTCTCTACAAGCCCGAATCCCACTTCGGGTGCGTGTGCTCACGCACGTGCACGAACATCATAGTTTCTTTAATTGTACTCTTAAGGCTCATGAAAAATTGCACAAATGTGTTCACAACAGAATTCCTACTCTGCAAGCTCTTTTGATATTAGAAACTGTAAAATAAGAAACCAGACACATTCCTGTGAAAAATTCCTTACTCAAAAGAAAAGAAACAGAAATTTCAACTATACCACTATAAAGTAACAGTACTCTACAGAAATATAGAAATCAATCGCTTTATGTGACCTTAACCACTAACATACAGAATGTACGTCATGTTAATGTAGGCCTGATCCCTCATCTCAACTCCCACAAGTTGCTTAGTACATAATGGACCCAATTGACTAGTTTCATTCAGCAACTTCTCTAATCAGCTCAGTAACATTGCACCAGGCATAAGTAGTTAAAGTTCTGGTTAGGTCAAATTTAAGATATTTGTGCTAAATCGAACATTTTGATTAGTTTGATTAGTAGTTCTCCCAGTAGTAAATAGAACCAAAAGTACTCCAAAAAGGAAAAATAGAACAAGAAACAAAGAAAAGTGTAGCCATCAGAGTCAAGTTTAAGCTTGCTGCTATAACAATTTATTTGTCAGGATATCTTTTGACGGAATCATGCGATCAACCAAAAAAAAGGTAAAACAGAAGAAACTGGCAGAGATCTATAGAATGATTTTGTGAATGCCTATCAAATGGCTGCAGAACAAAATTTGAGGTACCGTACAATTAACTATGTGGGATGGCTTTATACACAGAGTTTACAACCTACACAAGAGAGAACTTGTATCAAAATCAACTCACGATCACAAAAGTCAAAATGCGATCAGTAAGTACAGAAGTATAAACACTTCATATAATGTGAAGATAGCGATTGAATTACATAAGATAAAAGTCTTCAATTATAAACCAGAATAGTTATCGCAAAGACAAGCATTACTCCTTTGGTAAATTCAAAATGGGCATTTTCCTGAAGCGTGATATTAACATACTACCTATATCCATTAACTCTTAATTTTTCTCAGAAACTTAAGAAAGACCGCTCACTATACCTACATACATGAATTCTGATTGTCCTTAGAAACTTAAGAAAGACTGCTACTATGGGTTACAGATGGAGTAAAAATCAGAGATTGATGGCAAGAACGTAATTTTGCAGCTCACAGCTTGCAGGTAGTATTTCAACTCTATATTCCAGTACGAGATGTTCTATGATGATCCTGACTTGTGTAACAGATGATGTGCGCTTATTATGTGAAAATAATTATAGGGCTCATTTACTTACTTGATATGTTGAATGAATCATGGATAATCTGGTCAGTTAGAAGTAAGATGCACATCTCCAATAAAAGCTGAACCATTGTGTTGGCGTCATCTTCGGCACCTCGTGCGTTAATCGTGCCATCATCGTCAGAAGTTAAACTTTTCCTATGCCAAGTAATAATATTTTAGCATTTGCCAGCCAGTATTTCTCCTGTTTCGCATTTGACTAGCCAAGACTCCTAAAAGAGCAATCTTCCACATCGAGAAGTGAACAGAACATGTCAATAGGTGTCATATGCCCTATATAAGCACACAAAAACCCTTAGTGAATATCAGAGTAAAGCACACTTATCAGGAAACTGCTTTTCGACACCGCAAATAGTAGAAACCAAACACCAGAGAATGATCTTCTCAAAAGGCACCTGACAGAAATATCAACCATGCTGAAACAAACTGACAGGCTTCACTGTGAACAGAGAAGTACATCTCTCAGGGTTCTCTTAACCTAAAAATGACAATATAGGTTTTTATCGTCATTGTCCTCGACAAAAACCCAATTGGATATATGAAGTTGGTGGGCTCTTTCTCCAAATAAAAGTAGGTAGGACCTCACATTTCATTCCTTCATGCATCAGAAAAACTAACAGACAGACATGCACCCATGCACACATAGATGTGAAGTTAGAATCTTTTTACAGCTTTTTTGGATGAATTGGGATTCTGACGTCGTGCCACTTAAGCGTCACTATAGATGTGAAGTTGAGATAGATATGATAAATTCCAAATCCATAGACAAAAACGCAAGAAGATGTAATAATAATAATAATAAGACAGAATAGACAAAACCAACAGACACAAAAGCAAGACATGATAAACAATTGAATTTACATAAACAAGAAAGAAGTTGCTTACACAATCATTAATAAACACAACAGTATAATCAAGTCTCACATAGACTCCTCGTCAATGTAATGGATGATGCGAAGTAACGTTCGGTATTGCTGGAGCAGAACAGAAATACTTGGCAGCAACAAACATGCGTTCGGGCTTGCTGTATTTATCCCTGATCGCAGTCAACCGGCTGCCTGAACTGAAAACGAAGGCCCAAAAGAGATCCTTGACGCATTCCGAGCTCGTGGGGCTGATAAAAGGAGTAGTCAGCCAGTCTCCTGGTTCAAGGGTGCTCCTTTGGCCGGAACACGAACGTAGCGAGGAAAAGGGAAGAGGCAGCGATCATGGACGGAGGGTACTGGAGCATGTGGTACTCAAGAAGAGAAAGCTCCGCGATGAAATGGGCGAGGAACTCGAGCTGAGGCGGCCCGCGAGCGACGTGGAGGAGGCCGCTCAAGAAGCAGTTGGGCGTGGGAGCAGTGAGTTCGAAGTTGAGGAGGCTCAGGACCTGGGATTCCATCTGAAGAGCCTCTTCCTTGAGTAATTCTCCTCCATGAGAAGGAGGAGCTTCTGAACCCGAGGAGCGTGCCTCTCTTCGTGCTTTGATGCGATGAGCAAGCAGACGGAGGCGAGGAGCTGGAGCCAGTGGCGGTTGAGGTCCCTGCGCGAGAGGCAGCGATCCATGTAATTGACGGCCAGATACAGCATCTCTGGTGAGTCGAGCCGGAGCTCCTCCAAGAGATGAGCGACCCAGTCGACGTTGGAAGCCCTCATATCAGCCGTGATGTCGTTCTGAACCCACTCCAAGAAATCCGCACGCGGCCTCCTCTTGTCCTCCGCCGCCCACAGATTCTTGTAGATGGCTCGGGACAGATAGCGATCAGCAGACGACGATATTGACGCCGCCATCGTTCTTGAATACCGCACCGCACCCGCACCCCCGCTCAAATTGAATTGAATCAAGCAAGAGAATTGCGAGCAGAAGAGGATGATGATGAATGCCGCCGCCAAATAACAAAATTTTATTTTAAACCTTCCACCACCGACATTCTAAACCTAGGATCCCACCGACCTTATTAAATAATCATCATCAACGGGTAATTTCTTTGTTCGGGGGTTCGGGAACTTTAACCATCAATCTCCTTTATAAATCTAAATAAAAATTTCGGACTTTTAAAAACTAAAATGCAACATAAATTTTAGGAAAAATTGTATCAAGGCCCAAAAAAAAAAGGGGATGTGGCCCAGCCCCTCTAACTTTTTATCTTGCTTTTCAGTCCCAAAAAAGCCCCAAAATTGTGGAACCGCTTCTTTTATCATGTATACATGTATTTGTATCGACTTTCAAAATACCTCCCTTTTCTTCTTCTTCTTCTCTGAGTCTTTCTCCTCCTCCTCTATCTTAACTGTTCTTTTCTCCTCTTCTTCTCTCCTCCTCCTCTCCCCTAATATTACCTTCCCCCAAAAGCTATACCTCTTAACCCTTCCCCCAAAAACTCACGTGCTCTCTCTCTCTCTTCTCTCTTCTCTAGCTCAAACTCCTCTAAGCTCAAGAGAACCCAAAAAAACCCTAGATCTGAACTCAATCCTTCACAAAAATCTCTCAAAAATTTGTTTAAACAAGTGAAAAATAGCCTAAAACCTTAACTTGGAGAAGGTTTGAAGGAGACAACACCCACTTCAAAGTGATTTATCATCGACGTCCCTCCGATCCGACAATAAAGGAGGCTCTTGGAGAATCATCCGCCTCCCCTTTCGCCACACCGAACCCATCATCTCCCCTAACTGCTCCTTTCTTCTCTTCCTCTCCTCTAACCCTACTTTCCTCCTCTCTCTCCCTCTTACTCCTCTTGTCCTCGACCTCGCCGTCTCCCTCTCCCGCCTCCCCCTTCACCACCACCGAGCCCATCATCTCAGGCAAGTACTGAGAAGGCTTAGAGAATGAGGAGAGGCGATCAGCCAAATGTATGGAGAGAAGCATGAACAAGAAGAGAAATCCATGGTGATGGGAGCTAAAACGAGATGTAAAGCGAGATTGGGAGGGCGTATGGATGGATTTGTTGATGAAGCGTGGTCTATAAGAGGCGTAAAAGATGGTAGGAGATGAAGGTTAGGGTTAGGGCTTGTATCTCGGGTCTTTGATGAAATACCAAAAAGAGATGTGGATTCTTAGAATGTGATAGTTATAAGTCGTGTACAAAGAAAATGTTATAGAGATATTAAACTGTGAATGTAAGACTAATAAAACTTTGAAATGCTTGCTATATTGGTTGTAAGAATGTAATACTAATCAATATAAAGTACATGTTTACCGTATATTGGCTATTCTTTTTCCTGTTAACTATCTTTGTTTGTTGTTAACTTTCACCTAAAAATGTTAATTTTTGGGTTTTCATGTTAACTTTCACTGGAAGACGTTAACTATTACACTTTGATGTTAACTTTCAACCGAAAATGTTAACTTTTGAGTTTTCATGTCAACTTTCACTGATGAAGTCGGTGAAGAACTTGTTTGATGTAATTTTTTTGATTTCAGGTTTCAATGAACAGACTAAACATAGGTGTCAGGTTTAATGGCTACATGTTTATTCTTGCTGTATAATGTTAAGTTTCAACCATACATGTGAACTTTCATGAATATATGTTAACTTACTCCGTAACATGTTAACTTTCATTGGTAACATGTTAACTTTTACCCTTTCATGCTAACTTTCATATTAACATGTTAACTTGAAAATAGTATGTTCAATTTCATCCGTTTATAATAGTATTTACGAAATATGTTAGTTTTACTCCTAGTTAATGCTAACAGTTACTTGTTAACTTACACATGAAGTTGTTAACATAAATTAAAATAAGAGAATAACATATTATTGTTGAATATGATTTCTCACTGGTTCATTAATCTGTGCAGCAGCGACACCTCGTTGGATGCAGAATATATTCAATTTTTTCCAGAAAATGCTTCAAGTTCAAACAGTATTCCAAATGATTGCCCATTTGGTGAGAAAGTGATGAGAGCTGATGATATACTCAACAACACTTCCATAATTTCTCAATGGGGGCACACATCATTAACTGAAAGGGGGCAACAATTTGAAAGTGCAAATGAGTTGAGACTAGCTTTGCAATATTATTCTATGGCGAAAAAGTTTGATTATGAATTTGAAAAGAATGAACCCAAACGTATCCGAGTTTATTGTCGATATAAGGAGACAAATGGATGCCCTTGGATGTTGTTTGCCTCTCCTGTTAAAAATAAAAAGAGAATTGAAACCAAGAGGTTTGTGAATGAGCACAGTTGTGGGCAACATACTAACCTGTTAGGGCGATCCCGGGCATCTCGCAAATTCATAGCAGCCTAATTGCAATCAGTGATAAAGGTTTGGCCTGAAATCTGCCCAGTTGATGTGCAAAAGGAGTTTCTCACTCAGTATGGATTGAGAATTGAATATAGTAAGATATGGTGGGCCAAAGAAAGAGCACAAGAGTCATTGTACGGAGACAGTTACGAGGCTTATGATCATTTAAGATGGTAAACTTTACAGTTCTTTTACTAAATATACTCAGTTTTTCAGTAGAAGCTTATAGTACGAATTTAGTTTTTTATTCATGTTAACTACCACAATTTCATGTTAACTTTCACAATTTCATGTTAACTTTAACCTTTACATGTTAACGTTCACAAATACATGTTAACGTTCACTATTTCATGTTAACTTTCATAGCTTCATGTTAACATTAATAGCTTCATGTTAACTTTCACCTATTTCATGTTAACTTTTCACAATTCCATGTTAACTTCTAAAAATTAATGTACATTTTTTCGATGCATGTTGTTACCTTCCATCATAGTTATAAAAAATACTAATAACTAATAACAAGAATAAACCATATGAATATGCAACTGTAAAATGTCTATGCTTATTTGCAACATGATATTATATTTACCTGAAATGTGGTGGCATTTATATACAGGTATGAGCGCATGGTAAAGGAAACAAATCCCGGAAGCTACATTTGCATTGACCAGAATGAAGGAAGGTTCAAAAGATTGTTCATATGTTACGCTGCTTGCATCAATGGCTTCTTAAATGGATGTAGACCCCTCTTATTTATGGATGGGACCTTTTTGAAAGATAGATACAAAGGCATGCTCCTTAGCGCCATAGCATACGATGGAAACCAAGGTACTCTAATTCACTCATTTTTTTTTTTGCTTTTCATTAGATGTTAACTCTCACATATACATGTTAACTTTCAGCGATGCATGTTAACTTTGACTGTTATAAGTTAACTTTCAGCGATACATGTTAACTTTCACTGTTATAGGTTAACTTTCAGTGTTACATATTAACTTTCACTGTTATAGGTTAACGTTCAGCCATACAAGTTAACTTTCACTGTTATAGGTTAACTTGCAGCTATACATGTCCTATAACTGTTATAGGTTAACTAGTAGCACATCAGGAAACAAATTATGGTTCGCATGAATGACAGACGCAAAATGGCTGCTAAGTGGAATGGTTATCTATGTCTTAAAGCTGAGAAGATCCTTGCAGAACTACACACATTGATTTGGAGAAGAGGTCATGCACATGCCGAGCTTGGGACGTATCATGAATTCCTTGTAAGAATGCTTGTGCAGTCATTATTTATATGAAAAGAGAAGTATATCAATATTGCGATCACTTTATGTCCGTAGAAGCATTTAGGAAGAGCTATGATGAAGTCCTTTATCCCATCCCAGATTATGAAAAGCGAAGTGTACCAAGAGATGAAATCCAGATATTACCACTGATTACTGCTAAAAGGAAGGGAAGAAACAGAACTAGACATATAAACAACAGAATAATTTACACACGTCCAATGAAATGCTCTCGATGCAAAGCTGAAGGTCACAATCAAGCAACTTGCAACGAGCCAATTGCTAATTAATGTGGGCTGCTATTTAAAAGACAGTAGTTGTCATAGAGCCGTGTAGGTTGGCAACTTCTGGAAGGCTTTTGTAATATGTTATGCCGTAAGACTTATCATTTCGTGTATTTAAGGAATATCAGGTTCAAGAATGTAAGAAAGTTTTGTTTTGTACTTGTTCAACTTAAGTATTCCATTTCAGTTCCTTTCATTCGTATGGTTTAACTTTCATCTTTCTATGTTTCCTTGCATACTTACAGGTTAACTTTCATTTGTATAGGTTAACTTTCATTTATTATAGGTTTACTTTCAGCTAAAAAGTTAACATTAACCTCTTTCATCTTGACATGTTATCCATCAACGTAACATGTTAGCTTTCAGCCAAACATGTTAACTTTCAGTTTTATAGGTTAACTTTCACCTTTATAGGTTAACTTTCATGTGTATAGGTTAACTTTCATCCCTACATGTCAACTTTCAGTCTTATAGGTTAAGTTTCACCTTTATAGGTTAACTTTCAATTATTATAGGTTAACGCTCAGCCTTATAGGTTAACTTTCATACTTGCATGTTAACTTTCATTTATATAGGTTAACTTTCAATTATTATAGGTTAACGCTCATACTTACATGTTAACATTCATTTGTATAGGTTAACTTTCATGTGTAAGAATTCACTAAAACTGGTAAATATATCTCCTGGAGAAAAATTAATGGAATAAATGTCGTACAAAATGCAAGGAATGAAATAAGAACCCAAAAAGTTAACATTAACCCCTTTCATCTTGACATATTATCCATCAACATAACATGTTAGTTTTCAGCCAAACATGTTAACTTTCAGTCTTATAGGTTAACTTTCACCCTTTCATGTTAACTTTCATTGTTATAGGTTAAGTTTCAGCCTAACATGTTAACTTTCAGGTGAACAAGTTGACAAATTAGTTTTCCTGTTATCTTTCAAATAATCGTGTTAGAACTCAGCTGAACCTGGTAAATATATGTTGCAGAGAAAAAATTATGAAAAATATGACACAAAAAATTCAAGGAATGCAATAAGATCTGGAAAAGTTAACATGTTAGCATTGTTTGGCATCCACGTCTACCATATACACAACTAAATTAACAACAACGTAACATTGTTTGGCATCCACATCTATCATTTACACAACCAAATTAACAACTTTATTGCATTGTTTTGCATCCACATCTAACATTTACAATATTGTAACATTGTTCACTCAATCAAATTTTTAAACAGCATCCACATCTAACATTGTTCCCTCAACCAAATTAACAACTGGTAAATATATCTTCTTGTTCATGCTTCTCTCCATACATCTTGCTAATCGCCTCTCCTCATTCTCTAAGCGTTCTCAGTGCTTGCCTGAGATGATGGGCTCGGTGGTGGCGAAGGGGGAGGCGGGAGAGGGAGACGGCGGGGTCGAGGGAAAGAGGAGTAAGAGGGAGAGAGAGAGGAGGAAAGTAGGGTTAGAGGAGAAGAAGAGGAGAAAGGAGCAGTTAGGGGAGATGATGGGTTCGGTGATGGCGCAGGGGGAGGCGGATGATTCTCCAAGAGCCTCCTTTGTTGTCGGATCCGAGGCGTCGATGCGGGAGAGGGCGAGATGCGCTTGAGACTGGGTGAGGTCGAGCCGGGCGAACGCGGACTGACCTCAAGGGAGGCGATGCAGGAGAGGAGGAGGGATAAATGCGAGGGAGAGGAGAGGGAGGAGGAGCGGCGGAGTGCGAGGAGACCTGGCTCAGATCGGGAGGAGGAGAGGGGAGAGAGAGAGGAGAGAGAAGAGAGAGAGAGAGAGAGAGAGAGAGAGAGAGAGAGAGAGCCCCATGGAGTGGATGGGTTCTCTTGAGCTGAGAGGAGCTTGAGAAGAGAGAGGAGAGAGAAGAGAGAGAGCAGATAAATTTTTGGGGAAGAGAACAAGGGGTATAATGGGGTTTTTTACAAAAACTTCTCTCTGTGCTGATGTAGAAAGGTAAAAAGGGGGTCATACACAATTTTGTCATGTATTTGGGGCTTACTCACACAAAAAAATACGGGGGGGCCGGGCACATCTATTTTTTTTTTTTGGGCCTTGACACATTTTTTTCCTAAATTTTAATGTCTTGAGATTTCAATCAATGATCATGTTTGGTTTACTCGGGATTACGACACGAATGAGATTAGGAATTTCCCCCAACCCCCAAAATAGGTAGTAGGATGTTCCACAATCCCTTAGTATTAAGGACATAGGACTTCTCATGACCACTACACCCTCCCAACTCATGCATTCCCCACATCAATGATATATTATAATATTATAATATAATATGTTAAATTAGGGGGTCATTTGTAATTCTAGAATCTTTTGGGGGTGTTTGTAATGTTTTGAGGGTTGTTTGTCGTTTTTTAGACTTTCAAACGGGTTGTTGTAAAGTTTTCAGGGGATGCTTTGTAAAAGTTCTATAGGGTTATTATAATTTACAAAACTTTCACTGGGCTTCTAGCAAACTCTTTAGGGTGTTTGCACTTTTAGAAACTTTTAAGGGGTTGTTTGTAAAATTTTTAAGGAGTTGTCTTTGATATTTTAAACTTTTCAGCCAATATTGTTTACATTAGCAATTTTATGGGACTAGTTGTAAAATTTTCAAATGATTGTCTACTAAAATTTCAAGATAATATTTATAATTTTCAAAACTTTAAGGGTCTAGTTATAAAATTTTCAGAGGGTTTGTTTGTCAAACTTTAGGGGGTTATTTGTAGTTTTAACTTCTCAGAGAACTATACATAATTTTTAGATTTTCTAGGATTTCTTGTAATTTATACATTATAAAGGGACAGCTTATATTTTTCTAATTTTTATGATGATATTTATAATATCGAAATAATGTGTATGAGGTGCTACCATTTTGCTAAATGAAATAAGAGAGCAATTTACAGAGGAGGCCCACCTTGCTAGTCACATCAAAAGGTGTGGACCTCACCACTCTATCTCTTGGTAGTTTATTTAGCAAAATGAGCCGCCACCTCATACCCATCGTTCCCTTATAATATTTAGATTTCTCAAGGGTTTTGTTATAATTTTTGAATTTTAAGAGGTTGTTTGCAACTTTCATGGGGCTATTTATAATTTTTCAGATAATTTTTGGTGTTTGTTATTTTTGAGACTTTCAAGGGGTCATTTATAAAATTTTAGAGAGTTTTTTAAAACATTTCAAAATTTTTAGCATGGTGTTTGTTGTTTTCGCAATTTTATGGGGCTGCATGTAAAACTTTCAAATGACGGTTTATAATATTTTCATGGAGATATTTCTAATTTTTGAAACTTTTATTAAGGTGTTGTTTATAAATTTTTAGGGGGCTATGTATAGTTTTCGAACTTTTCATAGGACTTTTATAGTTTTGGATTTTCAGTGAGTTGTTTGTAATTTATTGATTTTCTGTGGGGACAATTTATATTGAACTTTATGGTGCTATTTGTAATTTTGAATCTTAAAGGGTTGTTTTCAAATTTATGATTTTTATGACCCCATTTGGATTGTTAGGTCTATCAGCACATTGTTTCTAATTTTTAGATCTCATGGGTAGCTTTGTAAATTTTGAATATTTAGGAGGTTGTTTTATAATTTTTAGATTTTAGAAGGTACATTTGATAAATTTCTAATCTTGAAAAACCTTTTATCTAAAAAAGGGCTTTGATTAATGGAATTTCAAATTATAAATAGTTTTAATTTAATAAGAATTCTTATGTTACATTTGGTTTAAATGAAAATGGGAGAAAGGAAAAGAAAGTGGGAAAGAAAGTCATTTGTAATTGTTCAGTTTGAAAGAAAAGAAAAAAGAAAAAGAGAACATGAGAAAATTAAGAGGAAAATGGGGTGAATTTCCTGCGATTCTTTCCTTGTCGAGACCGAGTTAGAGCATCAGAAATTTTTTTCGGGGGATGTTGTACCCTGAAAATTACTAAGTTTAATGAACCCCCGTGAGGGGGGCCACGTGTCAAGTTTAACTGGCCAACCTCCCCCAAATCTAATAATTCGACCCGGGTATGCACATAGCCAACCAGTTTTCAGAGGTATAGATCCGAGACAAAAGGCATCTTCAAGTCAGTCTCACGACCTAGACCCGAGAAGAAAGGCGGCTTCAAGTCGGAATATGCTTGAGGAGTCAGAAATTCTAAGATGAATGGCATCTTTCACTTGACTTCGCTGACCTATCAGCTTCACGATGCCTAGCTATGTAGCCTAGTCGCCATTGCATTTAATGCATGGCCAGGGTCATTATGACTTCCCCTGTCGAAGTCATAATGACTCCTCAGACGATGCCAGCACTTCAACCACCCTATCGCTGTCGCATTAAAAGCAAGGATGACTCACTTGCTATATGGCTGACACATGTAAAGCAATATCTGATCAGCCGCCTCACTGACCCGGTCAAATTGCCAAAAAGTCCTCCTTGACTTTCTATAAATACTGATGATTTCTTCTGCATGAAGGTACGAGAAAGCTTGGTTACAGAACACTCTAAAACTAAATTCAATATTTACACCACTTAATCAGTAACTAACTTGAGTGTCAGAGGGCCCATTAGAGAACCCATCTCTGATCCTCTAATAGTGTTACTCTGTGCAGGAATTTTTGTTTGCAGTTAATCGACCGTCAAAGAAGATCAAGGGACCCTAAACTTCTTTAAAATTACAATTACTCTCCTAATTAATTGACTAACATCAACAGGGGAAAAATATCTAACTGATATAAGTCCGTTACTCGTGGCCAAAATCATTGGCCCATTTAAACTCTTGTACCAACCAAAGTCAGCTACGCAAGGCTCAAGTCACTAAAACAAAATTCATAGTATAGGCCATTCCACATAGAGAAAATAATGAAACTAAGCCCATGAAACATTTTTACCTAAACTATACCCCTCTTTCACTAGACGCTTCTCCATTGAACCCTCCATCCCCAACAACCGTACCCACTAACCAAACAAAACCACCCAATCCCTCCACTGCTCCACTATGTCAACCTCATCTTCCCCTCTATTTATCCCTTATTCCCCAACGAAAAGAAAAAAAAAAGAAAGAAAAAGAAGTCAGAGAGAGCAAACTGGTACAAAGTGCTAGGAACGCACATTGGATGTCAACAGCAATGGAACAAGAAGAAAAAGGTAAATAGTTATACTAATTTGACAAAATTTCATCTCCTTCAATCCTCTTTCTCTTTCTAATATTATTTCCTTTATCTACACACACCTTTTCGGTCGTCGAGAACTACCCAAGGACGTCGTCGAAATATATTTACGGTTGTGACGTCAACTGGACCATCATCGGGCAACACCTCCAGGCGTGATCGGACCTGAAATCGAGACGTCATCGCTAGAAACGACCGCTGTTGTTTCGGGTCAATTGACATAGCCCGAAATCCATCATTGTCGCCCGCTGTCTCCAATACTTGCTATTGTTGGCAATGCCAGTTGATCGTTGCTATTCCGGCCAACTAGTGTTGCCCGAATTCGCCGTCGTCTACGCCGTTCCAAAAAAGAAGCCGTCAATTTCATCTTTTTGTTTCTCCTCTGTTCACGTGAACACACAGAGAGAAAGGCTAAATTATCAAATTGGCCTAAAAATTGACACATGGTTTCCAATAAGGCCTAAAAATTGACTCAGGCGACAATAAGGGCTAAAAAGTGACTCACTTAACCAATAAGGCCTACTCCGGCGACTAGAATTTTTCAAACTTATATTTTAGTCCTCTAAATTTTAATTCTCCATTCTTTTTACCCCCTCCCTCCTCTCTCTCTCTCTCTCTCTCTCTCTCTCTCTCTCTCTCTCTCTCTCTCTCTCTCTCTCTCTCTCTCTCTCTCTCTCTCTCTCTCTCTCTCTCTCTCTCTCTCTCTCTCTCTCTCTCTCTCTCTCTCTCTCTCTCTCTCTCTCTCTCTCTCTCTCTCCCCTTCCTCATTGCCTCCATCCTCCAAAACAATGAGGAAGGGGAGGAAGAGAAAGAGAGATGGAGGAGGAGGAGGGGAGAGAGAAAGAGATGGAGGATGGAGGAGGGGAGAGAAAGAGAGATGGAGGATGGAGGATGGAAGAAGACAATGGGAAGGGGAGAGAGAAAGAGATATGGAGGAGGGAAGGAGACAATGGGAAGGGGGAGAGAGAGAGAGAGAGAGAGAGAGAGAGAGAGAGAAGAAGAAGAAGAAGAAGGGAGGAGGAGGGGAGAGAGAAAGAGTGATGGAGGATGGAGGGGGAGGGAGAGAAAGAGAGATGGAGGAGGAGGAAAGAAGACAATGGGGAAGGGGGGAGAGAAAGATGGAGGGAGGAGGAGGGGAGAGAGAAAGAGAGATGGAGGATGGAGGATGGAGAGAGAAAGAGATGGAGGATGGAGGGGAGGGAGGTAAAGAAAGAAGAATTAAAATTTAAAGGACTAAAATGTAAGTTTAAAAAATTCCAGTCGCCGGAGTAGGCCTTATTGGTTAAGTGAGTCACTTTTTAGGCCTTATTGTCGGCTGAGTAAATTTTTAGGCCTTATTGGAAACCGTGCGTCAATTTTTAGACTAATTTGATAATTTAACCTAGAGAGAAATCTGTTGTATTTAAAAATATATAAAAATTATAAAAAAAAAAAGAAAGAAAGAAGAGTTTATTAAGTTAGCCCACTTGAACATAACCTAATGACAAAAATTAATAAATAAATAATAGCTGGTAGAGGATTCCTTCGGGCCCTCTAACATGCTGAATTGATAAATTAAATTAAGAGCTGGTAGAGGATTCCTTCGAACCCTCTAACATGCAAATATTCAAAGGCCAGTAAAGGATTCCTTCGGGCCCTCTAACATGCAAATCTTCAAAGGCTGGTACAGGACTCTCTCGGGCCGTCTAACACGCAATTTATAAATTCGTGTTATTAAAAGATTTCTTTAGACCCTTTAATATGCAATTCCAAATTAACGCTATTAAAGGAATTCTTCAGACACTTTAATAAGCAATTCCAAATTAACGCTATTAAAGGAATTCTTCGGACCTTTTAATACGCAACTTCAAATAAATGCTATTAAAGGATTTCTTCAGACCCTTTAATATGGAATTTCAAATTTGGAAACACTATTAGAGGAGAATTCCTTCGGGTCCTCTATTATTGAAATATGCAAAATTCTGTCAAAGGATTTCTTTGGACTGAAGAACTTAGTTATCTTTGGTCAGTACATAAATAAAATGAATATTACTCAGAATCTAACTTAAGAAAACATATATATATAATAATAATAAGAACATGCTTAATGACTCGTAGATGCTTGTTATGGCCCAAAACTAAATATTTTAGCCCAACTATAAATGCAAACAAACTGCTAGCACACTGCACAAAAGAAGCCATTTTTTTTCGAGTTTACAAAACAACCCAAAGTAATTCCTGCAATCACAAAACAGCCCAAGACAAATTCAGAAACTGTAAATCAGTCCCCAAAACATGCAGAAATTGCAAACCAGTCTCTTAAAAGGCTAAAAATTACAAATCAAACGCAAAGAGACTGGAAATTACAAATCAGTCCAAACAAATGCTGAAAGTGCAAACCAGCCCCATAAAGGGCTGAAAACTGCAAATCAGTCACCAAAAAGGGCTGAAAATCAGTCCCCAAGAAAGTTGGAAATTACAGACCAACCCCAAAGATGATGAAATTCTACAAATCAGTCCCAAAAAAGGCTGAAAATTATCAATCAGTCCTAAAAATTCTGAAATTTACAAATCAGTCCAAAAAAGCTTAAATTTACAAACTAGTCCCAAAATGTGGATAAATCAAAAATAAAAACTAAATCCAAAACTACAATCCAAACCAAATCTAAATTAAAAAATCAATCCGAACCAAATCCAGATCAAATTAAACGACCGAAATGTTGATAAACTATAAGCCAAATCAAATTAAACGTCCGAAATGTCACTAAACTACAATCCAAACCAAATCCAAATCAAATTAAACGACCGAAATGTCGCTAAACTATAAGCAAAATCAAATCAAATCAAATTAAATGACCGAAATGCTAGTAAACTACAATCCAAACCAAATCCAAAATCAAATCCAAGTTATGGACCGGGATGTCCCTAAACTAAAACTAAGGTCCGGAATGTCCCTAAACTAAAATCAAATCCACAATATGGACTGAGGTGTCCTTTAACTAAAATCAAATCCAAATTATGGACCGAGGTGTCCCTAAACTCAAATCAAATCCAAATTATGGATTGGAATGTCTCTAAACTAAAATCAAATCCAAATTATGGACCGGGATGTCCCTAAACTAAAATCAAATCCAAATTATGGACCGGGGTGTCCCTAAACTAAAAACAAATCCAAATTATAGACCGAGATGTCCCTAAACTGAAATCAAATCCAAATTATGGACCAGGATGTCCCTAAACTAAAATTCAACCCAAATCGAACCCAAATTAAAAAATGTGTTATTCCTCTAAAATATCTATGTTTTATTTATTCTAATATTAATGACTAAGTTCATATAAAATTCATAGCCCGTTAATCGAAGGTTTCTTTGGTTCACTCCCAAAGGATAATTAATAATAAACTCTTGAGTCTATGGGAGATACTGAACCCCACTATTACTAAACCTCTATTTTCATAGAGGGAATTTTAGGGATACAACCCAACTAAAATATTAGTTGTTTCCCTATCTATCCTAAAGGGACTACTCTTTTTAGGGTGAGATTTGCGACCCTACAAAAATAAGTTAATTGCAGTTTCGGTTACTTGTATTAACTATTCTTATTTTACTTCCAACTTTCTTTTCAATTTCTTCCCAACCAAACGACAAAAACAATTTCTTTTCTTTCCTTTTTCTTTTCCTTTCTTTTCTCTTTCCATTTCTTTTTTCCTTTCCATCACTGTCATGCAAACCAAACACAAATTTTACGTAAAGAGGATCAAAAGGAGGATTTTGATTATTACAATTTTCTAATTATAGATTATTTTAATTTGATTAGGATTCTTAGATGAAGATATGATTAGGTATCAACATGTTAAATTCGATAACGATAGATAGACACCGATAATTTTTTAGTACATGACATGTGTTTGAACATTTAAGAATAGTTCACCAATTTATATATAAAGAAGGGATACGATTATGAGTTTTTCTTAAATATGGATAGTTATAATTTGATTATGATTACCAAATGAATTTTTAGATCTTTTAATTATGAATAGTTTTAATTTGATGAGTATTCTTAATTAGGTGAAAATAAGTTTGGATGTCAAAGTGTAATCTTTTGATAGAATAGAAGAACAAATAAATTTTTTTAATATGACATATATCATGTATTTTGATAGCACATGTCAGCTTTTGTGCATTTAGAAAAATCACTAATTTCTTATTATATATAAAGGAGGAATTACTGAGAAATTTAGCCACACATATTATTTTTAAGAGCATTGCTTAGGTGCTACGAAAATAGTAATTTATCATTTTAAAATGGTAGAAAATTAATAATAGACTGAAAAATTAGGAAGGGCAATTTTGACCTTCCGTAATTATTCCATTCCAATTATATTTCTGATCTCAAACAGTCGTTCTTCAATCTCTCCTCTCAACCTGTCCAAACTCTCTCTCCCCCTCTCTCTCCCTCTCTTTGATGGTTCTTCAATGAAGTCGAACACGAGAATCCGTAAGACTCCCCGCAACCATAAAAGACGAAGTTTCTAAGTTTTTAAGCCTATTGAGTTGTTTTCAAATTTTCTGATTAATGAAGGATTTGAGATTAACTGAAAGATTTTTTATAGAAATGATTAATGGACGGTTTTTATTTAATTGAGGATTGATAAAAAAATTTTGTAAGTGTTTATTCAATGCTTCATCCCCAATCTTAGAAAGAAAATAACAAGTTAATTAAAAGAAGGAAAGAACGCTACCTATTCTATATGGCAATATATCACATATTTTTTCTAAATTGATTAGTATAAAAGGAATAAAATAGAGAAATTAATATGATGCATGATAAGTTTTTGGAAGATTTTAGTTGAAAGTAGAAAATTTTTCAAACATAAAATAATATAAACAAGAACAGAATTTTGAAAGATAAAAAAGGCGGGATTGTAAAATGTCATTTTAGAAGGAAATTAAGCGGAAGGAAGTTTGGGTCTCGAAAATTCATCTATCATTTTGATTTAGAAAGAGTTTTATATACGTGTATGATTTAGTTGGAGTTCTAAATAACTACAGAATATGTTGCATTTATTTGTTTCCCTAAATAACCTTGCTATCTATGTCAAGTTTAAATTTTCGGTGTGGAAGTCCTCTTAACCATCTTATCTCACAAATTACAGTTGTGAGGGCTAATTTTAAGGGAGCAACTTATGAAATTTTCCACCCGTGCTTCAAAGGATCACTGAAGTTATGGCTATTTTAATTTCTAATTTAATTATAAAAGAAAGCATGAATAAATAAACAAGAAAATAAACTAAAAGCAAATAAAAAGAAAGAAAATAAGCTAACTATCTAAGTATGAAAATAAAACTACCCTCTACTAATTAAGCAAGAAAATATAGTAACTAATAATAAGCAAGAAAATAAACTAACTAATAATTAAAGAAGATAAATCTAAACTAATTTCCTAAACATGCAATCTTAACTATGCATGAAAAATTTAGAAATTAAGAAAATAACATCGAGAGGGACTGGCTCCTCTTGTAGACCAAATTTTTTTCAAATGTTCATGAGAAAAAGAAATTTAATAAGAGAAAAAAAAATTATTTTTATTACAAAACTAAAGTTTTACAATATTTGAAAAGCCACAAAAGGCAGCCCTCTTATTCTTTAAAAGAGGATTTATAATTTTTTTTACATTCCTCATTGTCACTCTACCATTAGATTTGACTTGGCCTCCATGTACTCTTCACAAGTATAGGATCCTCCAAGTAACCCTCATAACGATAGGATCTCTCCAAACAATCTACAGTAATAATTCTTTTCTTTCTCTCTAAGTCTCGGGAAATGAGTTTTGTAGGTTCCATTTCTCTTGTATTTAATTTCTTTTAAGCTCTTGGGCTTCTCTTGAATGCTCTTGGACTTCGCTTGAATGCACTTGGACATTATAGAATTTGACTCGGTCTTCAAATAATTGAATATATGATAGTTAAGTCCAGATATCTGCCAAGACCGGCTACTACTGATATAATTTCTAGAATCTACCAATCTGGATGACTCCGTCTCATCGAGATAGGTGTTTTCATACATAATACGTTAGATTCTACTTTACGAATTGGGAGATAATGCCTTTTCTTTGCGGTTGACCATACTGAATACAAATTTAACGTTACTTCTTTCCAGATTTGATTTGATGCTTAATTACTAGTCAAGTTATTTATAATTACTGACCAAGAAAGTGATAATTATTGGAAATGGAATGCAAGCCTAGAGGGGGGTGAATAGGATTGCTATAAATTTTTTCGAATAAACAAAGAATATACAGCAGAAAAAAATAAAAAACTAAGAGCAACCAATACAAGAAAACACGAGATTTTTATAGCGGTTCGGATTAAAATCCTACGTCCACTCTTCCTTCTCGCGAAGGGCCTTTTTCACTATGACCGGAGTTATCCCTAAATCACAACTTGATTCAGTAGGCTTTACAAACAGGACCCTAGAATCTACTCGAAACCAGTCGAGATACCCAACTCCTCACAATAACTAGAAGTAACCTATCCCTAGCTAGCCACACTCAATTACTCTGGCTTGAGCACGCCAACCCTCAATTACCCCGGCTTGAGTATGCTGTCAGACTCATAAGTTTGAAATGCAAAACTAACCCTAAAATAGTTAAAGCACAATTAAAAAGATCTTACAGCCCTTTTAAAACAAATCCTTCTTCAAATCAATGTTGACGACGATCCAAGAAGAAGCGATGTTGAGATTGAACGCAAAGGACACTCCTACTTGCTGAAACGATCTCTCGATGTTGAGCGCAACGAGAAGAAGTTGAACGAGGCTCAGGGAATTAAATTCTAACTTACAATCTCTCTCAAAGCTTAGAATTTGATCTCACAAACTTGTACAAATATCCTCTCTCTTTCTTGTTCTTAATCTCTCCTCCAATCCCACCTTAAATAGACCTTGATTGCATTGGAAAGAAGTCCTCTAATTGGTGTCGAAATAGGGGATCAAATTTGTGATCAAACTGCTGAGATTGAATTTGGAAATATGCTAAAACACGTCTAAACCATTGATGGTTAAACTTGATCATCGATGGTTGATGCAAATCATCGATGGTTCCCTGTAGTCCATCGATTATTTAAATTCTGGTTTCTAGAATTTACAGATTGTTTACTGTAGTCCATCAATGGTTGAAGAGATCATCGATGGTTGACTATAGTCCATCGATGGTTCGATTTCTAATTTCTGGAAAATAAAAATTGTTGACTGTAGTCCATCGATGACCTGTGGACCATCGATGGTTGCCTCGTGACCATCGATGGTTAATGGCTGAAATTAAGTATTCGTGTTGATTTTTGCATTATTTTGAGCCGAAACTTTTTCATACCTGGTTATTCCTAAAATATATCATCTCACAAACTTATTAGTATCAAATGAGAGTTTTTTATTGATCAAACAAGAGATATTGCACAAACAACATTGTTCCTAAACAAAAGTCTAACAATCTCCCCCTTTTGATAATAACAAAACTCAAAATTTAAAATCCGAAAAGTAAAAACACATGGTGAGATATATATTCAGTTCAAGACAAACATATGACATGTATGATATGCAATGTAAGCTCCACCTACATGTAAGCATACATGAAAAAAAATAGGTAATCCAAAAACTCCTTGTTCGAAACCAAAACATAACTCCCCCTAAAACCAAGCAAGGTTGAAAGACTTGTCATGTTGAAATAACTTGTAAATTAAACATGAAAATTTGTAAAAACTCACAATCAACCACAATCAAACTACAATCAAACTCGAAAGTTTTCAAATAGTTTTCAAATTTCCTATTTCTCCCCTTTTGTTGTTATCAAAAGAAACGCACACCTAGGATATATAATATATCTAAAAATCCAAATAAAAATTATCCAAAGGTGTAAGGAAGAGAAATACACACCAGTTCACAAATTTTTTATATAGAAAATAACCCGAGAAATACATATAGAACTTCAAAACACATGAAATATGATAACAAGTCATATTAAAATTCACATTCAAACTATGAAGATATCAATAAAAATTTTGTAAAACAACAATAAAAGTAATTATATTAGATCTTAAAATAAATTCAGATATATCTTCTAGTTTGAGCTTTCTTTTCTTATATAATTTCAATTATCTCAACCTTTAGAAAAGGTCCAAAATCTCGATCTATCACCTCAACCATATAGAATTTTTAAGAGGAAGAACGATAGTGTTTGGAGAGTGATGTACACAATCTCTAAATGTAAAAAATATTTAGTATAGGATGGATACCCTTGAGGTATTGCACATTTATATCCACGAGTGTGGGTCTTTGACCATCTTATAACAAATACACTCAAATTTTACCGTGGATTTATAGAGTGTAGGTCTTTGACCATCTTTTCATGAATACACTCTTTTGCTTGATGTTTTATAGCATATATGTATTTTTGTACATGAAAAGTAATATTGGTGCTGTATTCAAGTATAAAACTTGAGCTCAAAACCTTTTTATATATCCAAAAATACTTTATGATAATCATATAAAAATCTTTATTCCTACTTTTACAAAACTAAACATGAAAAGATTATACAAAGATGTGAAAAGTAATATGAAGAATATCATAAACCATCATATTTTTCAATCAAATTTGTAAAACTTTGTGTGCACATATAATATAGATAGATTGTAAAAACATATGTGAACCAATATAATAAAATTCATGCCTATATATTAACAGATAACCCTATCTCAATATTTCATGTAAAAGTATATACATAGGCACGCTTCAATTTTTTAAAATAAAAATAAACAAAAGGAATTTTTGTTTTGTTTTGATTTTCATAAGAAAAAAAATAAAGAAAGAGAAATTTTATTTTCTTTTCGATTTTCATAAGAAAACAAAAAAATAAAGAAGGAGAAATTTTATTTTATTTTCAATATATGAGAAGAACCAAAAATCAAGAAAAATCAAATAAAAACAAAAAAATAAGAAATCTATCAAATCTAATCTATATACATACAACATGATGGATGATCATGCAAATAATTACTAAATACACAAATATGAAATGAGTGCAAATAGTTAGTACATGGCTATGTATCTGATCAAGCATCAAAATATACAGGTTCTGAATAAAAACTAAAAGAAAATAACTAAAAAATAAAGAAAGATAAAAATAAATCTGGACCTAGAAAAGATAAAGAAAACTCATCAATCACTGCTACTCATCATCTCTCTGCATCTCCTCATACCCATGTGCATGAGCTGCCTTTGGCATGAAGTCTCTGTAGACTGGTGGTGCCCCAAGAGTCGGATCTAATCGACGAAGAGCTCTCATAACATACTAAAGAGATGCGTTATAGTACAGGTGCTGTGATCGCATCTCCAACTACAATTGCTGATGCTAAGCTCTCATCTCCAACTGTAGCTCCTCAACTCTCGCGCCTAATGAATCCAGTGTCCATCGGGCATCACCACCTCCAGAAGAGTCGGGTATATCGTCACCTATAGGCTGGGACCCTGAAGGTTGACCAGCTGTAGGCTCTATCCTGTCTCTTGCCGCAAGACTCTTCCTGACCGTGTCATCACATAGGGCAGCTCTCCCTTTCTCCATCTGATCTGAAGGTAAAGACGGGACCCTCTGGTCTCTGCAGATATGGGTGATCAGAAAGGGATAAATCAACTGGGTATTCTGCTTCTTCCTCTTCTTCACCATCTCCCTAGCTGTAGTAGCTACAGATGACATTCATATAAATATAATCCGAGCTGGATCAAAAGACTGAACCCTAGCTAACCAATAGAGCAGGATGACATCTCTAACTGTCAATGTAGTATGAGCATCACTAGGGTATGTAGGCGTTGAAAAATACTTACAAGATCCCGAAACCAACTCGCGGACGGGAGTCGGCGAATGACAACCCATCGAATGATACGACGCCGGATCGTTAAGACGCGAACTCGACGGCGAACCCACGCCACAAGCACGTTTAAACCGACTTGAACGACGATTGATTTCGGGACCGCTGAACCGAACGAACCAAGAATTAGTCCCGAGTCAAGTATAGACGGAACCCAAGCCCGAGACGAAAACGCCGAAAACGACGGAAAAACGACGCGAACGGCGAGAACGGCGCCGCCAACTTGGTCGAGGCACCTCGCCATAAGTCGAGTGGTTCACCACTTTGCCGAGCCACCCCGCCAGCCTTGGCCGAGGTGACTCGGCCAGGGTCGAGGTGGCTCGCCAAGTGGCCGAGTTATCAACACCCCCGATTTGTATAAGTAGGGGGGGTGTCTTCTTCTTGAAAGGGGTGGATTTTGGAGGATTTGGCTTTTGGGCTTGGGTGGGGATTTTCGAGGATTTTCTAAAGAGTTCTCACGAGATCCACGAGCCGTCGACGCACCGTTCCGAGCACCGGCGAGCACAAGTCCGCCGACGATCCTCTCCTTCGCGGAGTGTGATCCCCGCAGCGATCCTCTCCTTCGCGGAGTGTGATCCCCGCAGCGATCCTCTCCTTCGTGAGTGTGATCCCCGCAGCGATCCTCTCCTTCGTGAGTGTGATCCCCGCAGCGATCCTCTCCTTCGTGAGTGTGATCCCCGCAGCGATCCTCTCCTTCGTGAGTGTGATCCCCGCAGCGATCCTCTCCTTCGCGGAGTGTGATCCCCGCAGCGATCCTCTCCTTCGTGAGTGTGATCCCCGCAGCGATCCTCTCCTTCGCGGAGTGTGATCCCCGCAGCGATCCTCTCCTTCGTGAGTGTGATCCCCGCAGCGATCCTCTCCTTCGCGGAGTGTGATCCCCGCAGCGATCCTCTCCTTCGTGAGTGTGATCCCCGCAGCGATCCTCTCCTTCGTGAGTGTGATCCCCGCAGCGATCCTCTCCTTCGTGAGTGTGATCCCCGCAGCGATCCTCTCCTTCGTGAGTGTGATCCCCGCAGCGATCCTCTCCTTCGTGAGTGTGATCCCCGCAGCGATCCTCTCCTTCGTGAGTGTGATCCCCGCAGCGATCCTCTCCTTCGTGAGTGTGATCCCCGCAGCGATCCTCTCCTTCGTGAGTGTGATCCCCGCAGCGATCCTCTCCTTCGTGAGTGTGATCCCCGCAGCGATCCTCTCCTTCGTGAGTGTGATCCCCGCAGCGATCCTCTCCTTCGTGAGTGTGATCCCCGCAGCGATCCTCTCCTTCGCGGAGTGTGATCCCCGCAGCGATCCTCTCCTTCGTGAGTGTGATCCCCGCAGCGATCCTCTCCTTCGCGGAGTGTGATCCCCGCAGCGATCCTCTCCTTCGTGAGTGTGATCCCCGCAGCGATCCTCTCCTTCGCGGAGTGTGATCCCCGCAGCGATCCTCTCCTTCGCGGAGTGTGATCCCCGCAGCGATCCTCTCCTTCGTGAGTGTGATCCCCGCAGCGATCCTCTCCTTCGTGAGTGTGATCCCCGCAGCGATCCTCTCCTTCGTGAGTGTGATCCCCGCAGCGATCCTCTCCTTCGCGGAGTGTGATCCCCGCAGCGATCCTCTCCTTCGCGGAGTGTGATCCCCGCAGCGATCCTCTCCTTCGTGAGTGTGATCCCCGCAGCGATCCTCTCCTTCGTGAGTGTGATCCCCGCAGCGATCCTCTCCTTCGCGGAGTGTGATCCCCGCAGCGATCCTCTCCTTCGCGGAGTGTGATCCCCGCAGCGATCCTCTCCTTCGTGAGTGTGATCCCCGCAGCGATCCTCTCCTTCGCGGAGTGTGATCCCCGCAGCGATCCTCTCCTTCGCGGAGTGTGATCCCCGCAGCGATCCTCTCCTTCGTGAGTGTGATCCCCGCAGCGATCCTCTCCTTCGCGGAGTGTGATCCCCGCAGCGATCCTCTCCTTCGCGGAGTGTGATCCCCGCAGCGATCCTCTCCTTCGTGAGTGTGATCCCCGCAGCGATCCTCTCCTTCGTGAGTGTGATCCCCGCAGCGATCCTCTCCTTCGTGAGTGTGATCCCCGCAGCGATCCTCTCCTTCGTGAGTGTGATCCCCGCAGCGATCCTCTCCTTCGTGAGTGTGATCCCTCAGCGCTTCGCTTCGTGAAACGAGCCCCTTTACATCTCAGAGTTCCGTAACCCGGTCTCTACGGATTGAATTGCGCTGTGGTCCACGGACACAAAAGTCCCCTAAGACAGCAAAGAACCCACGCAAGCGAGGACCTCGATATAACAGATCCTCGTGTTTGTTCACAAGGATAAAAGTTGTAATCTTTTTGATTTTCATAAGAAAAAAAATAAAGAAAGATAAAAATAACTGACCTAGAAAAGATAAAGAAAACTCATCAATCATCGCTACTCATCATCTCTCAGATCTCCTCATACCCATGTGCATGAGCTGCCTTTGGCATGAAGTCTCTGTAGACTGGTGGTGCCCCAAGAGTCGGATCTAATCGACGAAGAGCTCTCATAACATACTAAAGAGATGCTATAGTACGTGTGTCGGATCGATCTCCAACTACAATTGCCGATGCTAAGCTCTCATCTCCAATCAGAAGCTCCTCAACTCTCGCGCCTAATGAATCCAGTGTCCATCGGGCATCACCACCTCCAGAAGAGTCGGGTATATCGTCACCTATAGGCTGGGACCCTGAAGGTTGACCAGCTGTAGGCTCTATCCTGTCTCTTGCCGCAAGACTCTTCCTGACCGTGTCATCACATAGGGCAGCTCTCCCTTTCTCCATCTGATCTGAAGGTAAAGACGGGACCCTCTGGTCTCTGCAGATATGGGTGATCAGAAAGGGATAAATCAACTGGGTATTCTGCTTCTTCCTCTTCTTCACCATCTCCCTAGCTGTAGTAGCTACAGATGACATTCATATAAATATAATCCGAGCTGGATCAAAAGACTGAACCCTAGCTAACCAATAGAGCAGGATGACATCTCTAACTGTCAATGTAGTATGAGCATCACTAGGGTATGTAGGCGTTGAAAAATACTTACAAGATCCCCGAAACCAACTCGTGACGGGGAGTCGGCGAATGACAACCCATCGAATGATACAGACGTCGGATCGTTAAGACGCGAACTCGACGGCGAACTCCATTGCCACAAGCACGGTTTAAACCGGACTTGAACGGACGATTGATTTCGGGACCGCTGAACCGAACGAACCAAGAATTAGTCCCGAGTCAAGTATAAAGCCGGAACCAAGCCGAGAGCGGCAGCGAGGAAAGCAGCCGAAAAGCATAAACGGCGAGAAACGGCCTCTCAGCATGGCGAGGCACCTCGACAAAGGGCGAGGTGGCTCACCACTGGCTAGAACCACGGCAATGGCGAGGTGATTCGACAAGGCGAGGCGATGAAAGTGGTGAACCACCACCGATTTGTATAAATAGGGGTGTCTTCTTCTTGAAAGGGGTGGATTTTGGAGGATTTGGCTTTGGGCTTGAGTGGGGATTTTCGAGGATTTTCTAAAGAGTTCTCACGAGATCCACGAGCCGCCGACGACCGCTCCGAAAGCACCGGCGAGCACAAGTCCGCCGACGCCCGATCTACAAGCGGAAGGTAACTGAATTCGGGTCGAACTACAGATACCCTCTAGGTTAAGCTTCGTCTTAACCTCAGGGATAGCGCCGTGATTTCTCCTAGTAGATCTCACCCGCTCCGGCGATCCTCTCCTTCGTGAGTGTGATCCCCGCAGCGCATCCTCTCCTTCGTGAGTGTGATCCCTCAGCGCTTCGCTTCGTGAAACGAGCCCCTTTACATCTCAGAGTTCCGTAACCCTGCCCTACCGATTGAATTGCGCGGTGGTCCACGGACACAAAAAGTCCCCGGCACAGGCAAAGAACCCACGCAAGCGAGGACCTCGATATAACAGAGATCCTCGTGTTTGTTCACAAGGATAAAAGTTGTAATCTTTTTTGATTTTCATTGTACGCCTTAAAATAAAAGGCATTTCTTTTGAATTTTGTTGTAGGCCAAAGAAGCCGTAGCAAGTTCAAATCAATGACAATCATCCCAACTTTTACCGCGAACAAGCCGGGCGACCATTGGGAGCCACCGCCTCGATCGGAGGTCGCCGTACGCAACCGCTGATCCCTATCCCGTGGAGGAAGAGGTCGAAGTTCGAAGTTCGACCAGCCAGGCACGAGGAGTATCTTTCCTCGTCTTCCGATCCAGCCCCCGCCTCCAAGAAGATCTCCGCCGCAAGGAGAACCCGATGGGCCTCCGATGTAGAGCCCCGTGACGGCGAAGTCCAACCCCACCGCCGCAGTAGCGAAATCCCTTCGAAGTCCGATGGCTCGAGATGAACGCCGATGATGCGCCGCACTCTCCAAGCGAAGCCCGCCAAAGGCGACGACAAAGCATGGCGCAAACATGCCAAGGCCGTGCAATCCATGGATGGGGTCCGCTACGGCGGATCTAAGATCCAGACTTACGCAGAGGCTTCACCAAGTGATCGACGGCCTATCCAAGCCGCCAACCAACGAAAGTGGGTCCGTGTCAAACGGAACCGCTTCCACACTTCAAGAGCGCATCCGAAGCGCCGCGACACTTTATGCAGCACGAAGCTTTAGTGCAGCAGCTCGTGAGTTGAAGAAGGAAGTGGAAAAGAAGCCACCAACGCATCACCGTGTTTGAGGCCCAAGTCTAATGGTGCCCCAACCCCGCTGCCCACGCCCCGCCTCGACGCTTAAGCCGAAGATCGATGCGTAAACTCGCCAAAGTCTAAGACCGACAGCCAAGGTCAAAGGTGCACTTGAACCCGATGGTGAAGCCAACTCCCGCCACCACCACCAAACCAACTATCAAGGATCGCTGGGTCCCTCAAGGGATCACGGGTCACTCCTCATACAGAGGTCGCACCCATTCCGAAAGGACCGGAGATTCCCGCAACCCCACCAACCGGATTAAAGATCGGTCCGAGTCCCTCAAACTTCACGCCACATAAGCGAAGTCAAGGCGAAGTTACTTTCGTAGTTTTGGCCATTCTCGAAAGGAGGCGGCTCTCGTCGATGGCGGCGACGTTATGCAGAGATCCAACTGCGGGGTGCTCGGTGCACAACCCAGTACGTACTACCGTGCAAAGTGCGAGAAAATCTCGAGGGATTCCCTAAATTGACGCTGTCATGCTTGTGCTCCAAGCTCATCAAGACGGTGCTCGAGTGCAATTGCCGCAAGAAACTCCGTAAAGGGTATCGGTCTTCCGAGGCTTAGCACCAACACGCCGAGACCTAGGTCAAGGCGACTCGAGAAGGAGGACATCCCGAAGATGAATTGCCGAGGTCACTAATAATATGACCAGCAAAGAACCATCGCCACGGCCATTCCTACAAGACGCAACGGTTAACTCGCTTGCGGTCCGACTATCCGACGGTCCATATACGACAAACTTCAAAGGGATACCCGCGAGGATGATGCTTCGGATATAGGTTCGCGAATTGCCTCGATCATATCAGATCCAAATAAGGGAGCCCCTAAGAAACGCTTTATGATCGCATGCATCAAGTGGCTAAAATGCTAGACGGCGCTGAATAAGCAACGGAGAACTTCAAGTTAGAGATGGAGTTGGCCATGCATCGATGAGAGAAATACATGACCAATGATCCAAGCCTTGACAAAACATCGGGTGAATCGAGTCACAGATCAACGCCGATCAAGATGACAAATGATTCGACCAGAGGAAATACAAGAGGATGATAACCCTCCGAACCGCAACGCCGGGCATAATGTAGTTGAAAGCAGAAGATCAAAGACCTCGAGAGCAAAATCAATTCACCGATTCGCCAAGAGGTGAAGAAAACCGCATCCCTTGCCCATACCCTAGGGAGTGGGAATCAATCCCATACCCGGCAAAGTTTAATTTAATAAACTTCACACCTTTTGACGGGAAGGGTTCCCTGACACAGCACTTGATTTACTTCAAGTCGCACTGGGTGATATCCCAAACGAGCCTCGATGGTTCGGTCATTCGCTGGGACCCTTCGGGTGCCTTCGATTGGTACCGCCGTCTCAAGCCAGGGAGCATTCGCAGCTGGGATGACATGGAGTCTAGCTTCCTCACCAATTTCTTCGACGACGATACTGAAGTATCGATCGGTACATTGCTCGACGAAAAGCAAAAGGACGGAGAAACTGTGGACATCTTTGTCAAACGATTCTAACAAGGCAATGAACCGCCGGATCCGATAACGAGAAGTTCATCCTCCGCACTGCCACAAAGAACTTGTCGATAGACGTGCTCGAGGCAATGGGGACGCACCGCCTATAACGTGGAAGGACTTGAAGGTTCGTGGAGAGCAAGCCGAAGGTTCCTCAAGAGGAAAAGGCGAAAGAGGCCACCGACAAATGAAACTCCGGCTTAACTTTGTCCCACGCCGCAAAGGGAAAGACCAGCCAAGGCGGCTATAACCAAACGCTCCAACTCCAACCCCAAAGAAGAAGAAGAACAACGGGCCGCGAACAGCACAATCAACGCGGGCAACCGGGCCACGTAAACGTAAGGCCTCGTGAGCCGAGATTCCCAAGTCCTATTCCTTTAGGGACGACGAGATTCCTGCCTCTTCAAATATCTTGTCGAGAATAACAAGATCAAGCTCTCCAATTCGAATCAAGAGGAAGCAATGAGGACTAACGACCCAAAATATCGCGGCGCATCATAGGGCGCTCATCACCCCACTAAATCATGTTTCACCTCAAGGATAAAATCCGTGCTTTAATTGACGTAGGGTCATCACTATGAAGCCGCCCAAAGAAAAGAAGGTCGGAGCAAATGCGTGTCCATAAGCTTTGGATCGTGCCATTGACATGGTTTGAACCCAAACCGTAGTCAAAGTCGCAATGAAGACGGTGAATGACGACCACACAAACAACGCCGTAAAGGACTTGTATCGTGATACGTACCCCAAATGGCTAAGTCCCGTGGGTCCACCTGCACCGCTTGAGGATGAGCAATGGGTAGCTTCTTCCTCATCGAAGAAAAAATCAAAACGGAGGGGAAAGGCATGCCATGCTACTTCCGCAGTTCTGGAGGGAAATGACGAACAGGTGGTAACATTCCAGCTGTCCGAAGGGGAACCTGAAACCCACGCCACCAGGAGTGGACACGAGTACAAGTACAAGTACCCGGAAGTCCCCGACCCAAATGCCAAGACGCTGTCAGAGCTGGGGGTACCAACAACACCCCTCACTCGCGCTGAAAAGGTGAAAGACAAACAGCCACAGGAAGTTCAACTCCCGAAGCAGTCTCGATTCAGTCGCCCGATTGGAAGAGATAAACCGGGAACTTTGAATTCTCCATACCGCTTTGATGTAATGGCACACTAATAATATTCCCGCAAGGATCACTCAGACGAAGTTGTTGCGTTATCGAAAGAGACGAAGAAGCTCTTCAAGAAGCCCCGCCGATTCGTGAGGTCTTCCTCACCCAGATTCAGCCGAGTCCAGAAGAATCGGCCCAAGAATGCAACCTTGCGGCTAAACACTTCCCCTGCATCACTTTTACAAAGGAGGATATGCAGACAAGGAATTCCAAGCACGATAGGCCGCTATACTTCACCGGGTATATTGGTTCTAGTGAAGTTAACCGGATCCAAGTCGATCCGGTTCCGCTGTGAGCATCATGCCCCTATGCCTCATGTATCATCTTGGAATTCCTCGCCAAGAATCAAGGCCGACAGCACAATGATTTATGGATTTAACACCAGCGGTCTCGCTTGGTAAGATCCGGATAAAGTGCCAAATGGGGGACTTAAAGTCCGAAGTCACCTGCTATGTGATTGACGCAGAGACTTCCTATAACTTATTGTTGGGTCGACCTTGGATCCACAATAACGTTATAGTCCCGTCTACTCTTCATCAGTGCCTCAAATATGTAGACACGAATAATGAGGTCAAGACGGTGGTCGCGACAAACAACCGCTTAAGGGATGGAGAATTATTTCACCGATTCTCTCCTCTACGTAATGAGTCCTAAATCAATCATCGCCCAAGGCACGACACGGTGGAGAAGCTGATACCGAAGCCGAGCTTGGTTATAGTGGTGGTTTTGTTTTAAATAACATTGTACCCCTTGTAATCAATCTTGACGATGAAGAATCGTCAGATGAACATTGTAATTGGCAAATTGCCGATGAATCAATAAATGACGATTTAGAGTACCCTTTGTCTTTGAATGATGTGATGACAGGTTTATACGATAATCCAGAGTTGCACCTACCAACTCGGTCATTTTGCTTTACACAAAAGCAGTTCCGAGACTCCTTTGGGACAACACTCGTCATCCCACGAAGATCAAGTAGTGAAAAAGACTTGGTTTACGGAAAAGGAGATGCAGTTCCAGCACCAAATCATTTCTTAGAGGAAGACGAAGATGACAATGAGCCTATCCTCCACACATTCAGATATAGTCCAGAAACACTGGGTATCATGAAGAAGTGGGGGTACGACCTGACACAAGGAGAAGGTCTATGTTTTGGGCGAGGTCCTCGAGTTCCTCCCAGAGCAGCACATGTCCCAAGAGGGAAGCCGGATAACTACTATGCATTTAGAAGGGGATTGGGATATGAATCCTCCTCAGAAGATGAATGCTCGTGGCTGATTGATAATAATCCACCCGGTGGGGGAGATGGACATTCGTCTGATTCTTCGCTTGGGATTCGACACCACCTCTGAGAAGCTTTCAAGGCTTTAATGTCAAATATGGCTTCAGCTGATCCTCGCCATCGCTGAGAGTGATGAAGACATGCCAACATGGGAAGACCCATGGATCCATCAACTCCAAGAGCAGCTTGGGGATAGGTTCGAACAAAGAGAACCCCCACTAAGGATGAGGTAGTCCAAAGTTAATATGGGTGAGGAAGAGCATCCTAAGCTCATAAACATCAGCAATACTCTTCCCTTGGAAGAAAAGGAAGAGTTGATTGCCCTAATCGTAGTATATTGATGTATTCACCGAGCTACGAGGACATGCCAGACTCGACTCTAATGTGGCGACACATCGCCAACATCAAGATGGATGTCAAACCCGCCAAGCAACAAAGAAGACGGTTTCGCCCACAAATATTGCAAGCAATCGCTGACGGTAAAGAAACTCATAGAATCGGATTCATCGAGGAAATTCAACATCCGGATTGGGTGGCTAATATAGTCCCGGCCATGAAGAAGAATGGTTCGATTAGGACTGTGGTCGACTATAGAGACCTGAACGCTGCTTGCCCCAAAGACGACTTTCCTCTACCAATCACTGATGTCATAGTCGACAATACGTGTGGATTTGAAAGAATGTCGTTTATGGATGGCTTTTCGGGGTACAACCAAATCAAGATGCACCCGATGGCCTAAACACGGCGTTGAGCATCGGTATATTTTGCTACACGGTCATGCCGCTCGGCTTAAAGAACGCCGTGCAACATACCAACAGCAATGACGGAGATTTTCCAGATCATCTTCGAAAACAAATAATGCTACGTCGACGATTTGGTCGTGAAAAGCCGTGACAAAGGAGATCACATCAAAGATCTTAGAACGGTATTCGAACTCATGCGAACTCATCAACTAAAGATGAACCCTGCCAAATCCTTCCTTGGGATGTCTAGTGGCAAGTTCCTTGGCTTCGTCGTCACCAACAAAGGAATCCATGTCGATCCTGATAAAGTAAAGGCGATTCAAGAATTGCAACCCCCGAGAAATCTGAGAGAACTCAGGGGGTTACAAGGGCGACATGACATCCGACGGTTCATATCGAACCTATCCGAAAGTGCCAACCATTCTCAAAGTTGAACAAGAAGGGCGGTCATATATTTGGGACGACGCCGTAAGGCATTCAAGAGATCAAGTCTTATCTCGCTAAACCTCCCGCTCTTGTTGCACCGTCGAAAACCGCTTTTGATCTACGCCAAGGCAACGGATCACTCGTTAAGCTTTACTCGCAAAGGCGGCGGCGGCGGTCCGCGAGCGAGCGATGTATTACGGCGAACATTAGTGGTCTTCTCTCGATATCCAATGGTCGAAGCAAGGCTCGCATTAGTGTTCGCGATTCGTAAAATGCGCACTATTTAGCCTGACAGACGATTTATGTTATCTCTAATGTAAACCGTCCAGATATTTATGACCCACCGCCTCGATGAGTTGGCATTTGGCTAAGTGGGCCTTGCTCTTGTCCCAATATGACTTGTATTTCAAACAATGTAAGTCACCAAAGGACAAGCGATTTGTGATCTCTTGGTCGCCACCGACAACGGATGCGCTTGAGCTATATGATGATCTTCCTGATGAAGTTCAAGAAGTCAACACTACATCGCACCAACAAATATGGCGATTGTACTTTGACGGAGCTTCTCGAGCTACTAATGTAGCGAAAATTCCCGATGTTCTAGAGTCTCCGCCGAGTCGGAGTTGTCTTGATTTCCGGGAACCATGTCATGCCCCGTGCTTATTCACTCACCAACCTCGCCCAATAACGAGTCAATATAACGCTACTTATCGGACTTAGTTTCGCCAAGGAGCCGGGGTCGAGTATCTCGGCGTATGGCGATTCACAATTGATAGTTAAGCGATCCGCGGTGACTACGGTTAGGAATCCCGATCCGTCCCCTATCATCGATAGCCGTTGAAATGGCGGACTCATTCAAGAATTCTTCATCGAATATATCCCGCACCTTCGTAAAGCTCATGCGGATGCACCGGGCGCATTAGCAGATCGCCGCACAACCTTCCGAGACCGGCGCCTAGTTACGGCCAGACTCATCGCCTTTTGTACCGATATATGATGGGGTACAAGAAGACAAAGGATAGTTACCAAAGAGGTACATGCAACCCAAACCAAGTTGGAGCCCCGAGATTGGCTTTCCTATCATCGACACGCCTTACATGGTATTCTCGCCGTAAGACGGAAGGAGAGAGAGTCAATCCGCCAAGAGCTCCAAGATTCTTTTATGACACTCAAACCCGTGATGTTATATCGCCGAGGGTACGATGGTCTTTACTCCGATGCCTCTCAAACAAAGAGGCGTAAGAGGTCCTTCGAAGCACACGAAGGTGAATGTGGTGCGCACTACCGGTCCCAAGCTCTACGATCGAATCAGAGAATGGGCTACTTTTGGCCCACGATGATTAATGACGCAGCCGAGCACGCCGAAATGCCACGCGTCAAATTCACGCCAATTATATGCATCGCCTCGGCAGCTTGCATCCTTCGCCACATCCCGCCATTCGAGACATGGGGAATGGACGCTGTAGGTCCCATTTTTCCTCCGGCTACCAAAGGCGATCGGTTTATTCTAGCGATCACCGACTACTTCTCCAAGTGGGCGAAGCAATCCCGCTAAAAGAAGTAAAAATCTTGTCGTCAAATTTATCAAACACCATGTCATTTATCGACACGGTGTCCCAAGACGGATCGTGCATGACAACGGTCCCCAATTCATCGCAATTCCTTCATCGTTTTATGAAATTCAAGATACAAGACGCCTCGCCAATGTTCTATAATCCACCGCAAATGGATTAGCCGAGGCGCTCAACAAGACGATCATCAAAATTCTCTCAAAGCTTGTGAAGAACAACAAGTGAGACCGATGATAAACTCGAGAAGCACTCGGGCGATCGCACAACCAGACGCGACGCCAACCGAGCGACCCCGCATTCCCCGGGTTTACTGCGCGGCGCTTCTCCGCTGGAAATTCAGATTCGCCACTTCAGACGCCTTTCAACAGATGACGACCAAGAACAACATCGAAACGCCTCAAGAGCTCGAGATGTTAGATGAGAAGCGCCTGGAGGCTCAACAATGCATTGAGTTCTACCAAGCTAGGATGTCGAGGGCTTTCAACAAGAAAGTTCGACAGAGAACCTTTAGAGAAGGAGATTTGGTCCTCGCTGCTCGACGACCGATAATCCTCACTTCTAAGAAGAAAGGTAAATTCGAACCTAAATGGGAGGGCCCGTTTGTAATAGAAACGGTCTACTCCAATGGTGCGTATCGCCTAATTACCCAAAATGGCGACCGGCAATTAATGCCGATAAATGGGAAGTTCCTGAAGAAATACTACCCTTAGTATCTTCAGGATAACCCGTTTCAACGGGAAGTTCCTCGTGGGATGTGTTACCCACTTTCCTTGAGGATAACCCTCGATTTATCCTCCATCATAATTTCCCTCACCGACCAAATTCCTTGACGGTGGGCCTACAAATTTTCTGGTACATTGCCACAATCTCCTCTTGATTCCTTCTATGAACAAGAGGCCCAATCAAAATCCCTTTTACGCCGGAGATAGAATATAAAATTCTTCCTCTCCAAGCGTAAGATCCTCTTCGTGATAAACGGAAGGGTTCTTTCCATCTTTCATCTTAGGTAGCGCCGACTGAAGGTATCTTGTAGGGATTTTCGGACTGTGTTGTCCGATCAAGGTCGCCTGAGTCTTTTCGGTTCTCGAAGTGGAGATCCCACTCTTAGTTCCATCTTCATCTTAGGTAGCGCCGGTGAAGGTATCTTGTAGGGATTTTCGGACTGTGTTGTCCGATCAAGGTCGCCTGAAGTCTTTTCGGTTCTCGAAGTGGAGATCCCACTTTTAGTTCCATCTTCATCTTAGGTAGCGCCGGTGAAGGTATCTTGTAGGGATTTTCGGACCAGTTGTCCGATCAAGGTCGCCGAGTCTTTTCGGTTCTCGAAGTGGAGATCCCACTTTTAGTTCCATCTTTCATCTTAGGTAGCGCCGGTGAAGGTATCTTGTAGGGATTTTCGGACTGTGTTGTCCGATCAAGGTCGCCTGAGTCTTTTCGGTTCTCGAAGTGGAGATCCCACTTTTAGTTCCATCTTTCATCTTAGGTAGCGCCGATGAAGGTATGCGCCGGGATTTTCGGACCAGGTTGTCCGACTGAAGGTCGCCTGAGTCTTTTCGGTTCTCGAAGTGGAGATCCCACTTTTAGTTCCATCTTTCATCTTAGGTAGCGCCGACTGAAGGTATGCGCCGGGATTTTCGGACCAGGTTGTCCGACTGAAGGTCGCCTGAGTCTTTTCGGTTCTCGAAGTGGAGATCCCACTTTTAGTTCCATCTTTCATCTTAGGTAGCGCCGATGAAGGTATGCGCCGATTTTCGACCAGTTGTCCGACCGGTCGCCTCGAAGTCTTTTCGTTCTCGGCGGAGGTCCCACTTTCTTCTTTTCCCACCTCAATCAATCTTAGTCCGTTCGGCCATTCTCCCACAAAGAAGACACCAAGATTCATCTTGGGGCATTTTATCCCAAGCCTAAGAAGGATAAAGCCAACGCCTAACACGCTGCTGTCGGTTAGTCTTTCTCCGATTGAAGAAGACACCGAGTTCGATTCTCGGGCATTTTATCCCGCCTAAGAAGGGATAAAGCCAACGCCACACGCTGCTGTCGGTTAGTCTTTCTCCGATTGAAGAAGACACCGAGTTCGACTCGGGGCATTTTATCCCAAGCCTAAGAAGGGATAAAGCCAACGCCACACGCTGCTGCCGGTTTAGTCTTTCTCCATTGAAGAAGACACCGAGTTTGATTCGGGTATTTTATCCCGGCCTAAGAAGGATAAAGCCAACGCCTAACACGCTGTCGGGTTAGTCTTCCGTGAAAAGACGGCCTATGTATTCAACATCGTAGCATTAAGTCTAAGAGAGTTTCATTCTTTTAGCACAACGCTGTGTGTAGAACGGATTTAGATAATCTACATGCTAGCCCAACTCAAACGGTAGTTGGTAAAGGCTCATCAAACCCGCTGAAGGTCGGGGTTGGCTAATAACCCTAAAGTCAACGCCACACGCTGTCGGTTAGTCTTTCTCCATTGAAGAAGACACCGAGTTCGATTCGGGGCATTTTATCCCAAGCCTAAGAAGGATAAAGCCAACGCCTAACACGCTGCTGTCGGTTAGTCTTTCTCCGATTGAAGAAGACACCGAGTTTGATTCGGGTATTTTATCCCGGCCTAAGAAGGGATAAAGCCAACGCCTAACACGCTGCTGTCGGGTGGTCTCTTGCCCGTAAAAGAGCAATGGCCTATGTATTCAATATCATAGCAACAAGTCTAGAAGGGTTTCATTCTTTTAGCACAACGTCACGTGCGGAACGGATCCTGATAATCCGCAACGCTAGCCCAACTCAAACGGTGGTTGGTAAAGGCTAATCAAACCCGCTGATGGTCGAGGGTTTGCCAAAATCCTATAAGTATTATGGTTAATTATTTCGACGGCAAAAGAATCATAATAAACAATGAAAGGGATGAATCTTATTCATTTGAAGCAAATATAGAAGGAGCTACAACTGTTTAAACATCAAGTCTATGACAAAGGATTTGTTGTTCGAGCTGAGACACTTCACCATCGTAAGCCTGGTGGAGTTCTTCCTGCAACTCGCCCCGGCGACTCCTCATCGGTGTACAGTGTCTTCGTGGTTGCCTCCTCGAGCTCAGCCGGTTTCTGCTTCGACAGATCGAGCTCCCTAGACGCAACGGTGTGGGCTTCTTCCTTGTTGGCCTTGGCCACCCAAACCGCCATCCTATCTTCCTCAAGATGGAGCTCTCCCCGAAAGCAAGATATCCTCTCCGCGACTCGCCACAATATCAGTCTGGATGTGGCTTAAGGAAGAATATGTCTCAGCAACAATAGCCCCGAGCTGATCGGCGCGGTCTCTCTGCATCTGGACTTCGAGCCCAGTAAAAACACGAGCATCGCGCCATGCCTCTAAACGCGAGCCCGTATGAGCAGCTACATATGAGGAAGCCCCGGCTACCCGCAGCTCTTGCAGTCTCTGAAGCTTTCCCTCCAGATGGGCGAGGTCATCGACAATGGCCTGAGCCAGCTCAGGATAACCCATATCCCGTATCAAGGCCATCCGGGGATCAAGTAGTGGCCTGAACTGATGAAGAGAAAGCCCGCCATGAAGGACCTTTTCAATCACCGTGTTCACCAGAGAAAAGAATGAGCGTACTTCCAAACAGATAATAAGATGGGATGGATCTTCATCCAAAGATCAACGCCTCGCCGCATCATGGAGTCGAGATGTAGGCTCTGCACAGAAGAAAAGAGGACTTTAGAATTTTTAGTAAAAAATGGGCGAAAGCTTATTTGGCTAAAAGACCCTTACCCGTCTCCTTCGGTGTAGTTTCAGAGGCTAGCGAGTCTACCAGAGGCGTATCTATCGCCGATGCCGCCAACCCGCCGAGCCCTCGCAGTGCTCATCTATCTCAACGGTCACCGTGGTAGCCGATTCGAAAGCGGCGAAAGAGGAGTACCCGCCACGCACAAATGGAATGTCTCACCTCTTTTAATTATAGTGGTATTAGCCAAATGGTCGGTCCTATAATTAATACTTTCTTCGTGGATGGTAGCTTCAGTGAAATTTTACCAAGAGTATCACCACCCCGCGGACCAAGCTGCCAGAAGGTGTCATCCATGGAAGTGTTGCCATATAAACCAGCCTTCCACCTAAATCTTCCACTGAGAAGTCTAAAAAAAAAAAGGCATTAGGAAGGCGAATGCAATTAAGACTAACAATAGGTAAAGTTACTTACCTCCTCGGTGGGGTTAGCTTGCCTAGTCTCGGTTTGTGCATTTGTCTCCCCGCAATCTCTAAAAGAACAAAAGCAAAGAGGCAATTAGCGGGTACTAATCCCGAAGTCGCTCAATTCTCGTGATTTGCCACCCGTAAGAGGAATTATCGATGTTAGATGTACTGGTCCACCGAATCAGGTCCTACATCGCCTCCTCCGCCATAGCTCCATACATTTGTTGAGTAAAACTTGGCTCAAAGATGAGCGTAACCGGGCTCGCTAATTGTGGTGAGGAAAATCAAAACCAGAATCATAATATCTAAAACCCCCTGCATGCAAACGGAGAAATGTTAGTCTCCAAAAGCTAAAAATTTCAAGTTACATCGCGGCGAATTGTTACCTCCGTCGCTGACTGGATCATTACCGGTCAAGTCTATATCAAGGGACCGAGGATTCACGCGATTCTTATGGGCTAGCTCTTTCGCTTAACCCCTTGAGAGGGTTGAAATTCTTCTTCTTCAACAGCTTTTCCGAAAATTCGCTGAATGAGAAATCCAATAGAGAGGATAAGAAAACGAAGTGGAAAAGGAGAGAGTACCGAGGCTCTTCTCATAAACTGCAGCCTCAGCTTGATCCTCTCCTAAAGTCCCAGCGCCAGGATTGTGGAACTCCTCTTCAGTCTCGACTGGCGGATGAGATTGGCGACGCTTCCTCCGAGCTTGAGCGCATCTTGGAGTGTCTGAGCCCCGGCTCGCAACGATGCTTCGGCTACCAAATCTGAGATGGCCCTTACAGGACCGCTCGTTAGCTACTAATAGCCAACTACAATGGAGGAATGTCGATTCCACCGATGGTCTCGAGCTCGAGATCAATCTAGCACCAGACATCCCATGACACTCCACAACCATGCTCAAGGCCATCCACGAGTCCACCACGAAGTCCGAGTCGCCGGCTCGGGTTCCCAACATAAAGTTGGTCGTAACCGAACTGGCGAGCAAAACGACAGGGAAAATAAGGCTCAATGAAGCATTCTTCCTTTACTCGGAAAGTGAGATACCCTGGCCTGATGTTCACTAGCCAATTGAAACAGCCAATGTCAAGTGAAGTCTGTTGTGTCTTCGGCACCTCCTCGTCGACCAAGGACTCACCATATTGACCAGAGAATCGAGGAAAACATCTGGAAAAGATCCACCCTTTATGAATCTGCATCTGTTTCTTGATCTCTGTAAAGCCACGCCCCTTCCATCTGCAATCCTCTACCAACCGCAAGAAAGGAGTAGACGAATCGGCGGAACCCGGTGCCGACATCATGTCGGGGCGATGAAGGACCAGCCAGGCCATCAAATAGGTATATGGGAGCTCTACTCGGACGGAAGGAATACGTGATGATGGCTCGTCTTTTCTCTGAGTAAACGCCCGGACTATATGTCGCAATCCACGATGAATGTTGGCCACCATTACCGGAAGGAGAGAGAGTTCCTTCTTGTGGGCAAGCTGAACTGCAGGGTAAAGGACCTCCAGAGGTAAAGCATCATCAGATTGATATGGAACCACACACTTCTTTAGCCAGATTGCAAGATAGCCGGCTAGAAGAGTCGTCGGTTGGATAGGCTTTACCGCATGCCACAGAAAGGTTGCAAACTTGGTCCCTGGGGGAAAACCATCTTCGGCGTAGCTGAGCGTATAAGAGTTAGCCTCGGACCTCTCGATCAGTTCATTAACCTTCGAAGGAGTGAGCGGTGACAGTTCACATATTTCCTCGCCAGATTTGTCCTCCAAATGCTGGAACAAGTAATTGGCAAATTGCTTCGCACTCACTTATGCATTTCCTTTGACGCAAGGTTCGATTGGGCCAGAGCTATATGATAATGACAAGTGAGATCCCACAAAATTTTGTGACGATCAGGTGTGTGTTTCTTCAGCCGACTCAGTTCCTGATTGGAAGGGAAATACTCTTGATACAGCATCTTCCCCATGGGTAAATCGAACCGATACATCTCATGTAGAGCCCCAACTCGCCGTGTTTCGTGAAAAATGTATTTGAATCTAGATTGTAGAGCTCAAATAAGGCGAAGAAATGATTGACGCTGATTGGAAGGCCATACATGGTGGCACGAATCGCCGAATACAGACCGCAAGCATGAAGTTCTCCATCCCATCGGCTGAGGACGTAGTTGGTCAGGCGACCCCACCAATGTTTACCTGATGAGTGAACCCAGCCGTAAAATCTATGACTAGATGACGGCATCTCGCCCAACAGATGGCGATTCTTCGTGAGTCGAGGCAGGAACAAAAGCTCATCACGGGGCGGTGTGTCCAGCCCTACAACCCCAGGGTGAAGGCCGATGACGCGATTCCTGTTGGAACCCGGAACTGGCTGTTGAGTAATAAATCCGCAATGAATATGATCACGCCTCGGTCAGACGCCAGGACATACGGCGGTCACGCATGGTGTCCAAATCACCAATGAGAGCCGACGAGGTATCCGAGGAATATACAAGGGACCTCCGCCGCCTTGGTTCAACCACCGCCGCCTCGACAAAAGTCAGATCCGATCCTTAATCAATCGCCAATAGATAATTTGTCTTTCGCAAAGGTTCGAGAGCCGGTGTCCCTTACGAGTGGCGATCGGTGACCAATCGTCGGAGAACGCGAACTCCCTCAAATACCGATCGCTCCGCTGATGTGCCGCAAATCGAGGCGAGATAAAAATCACGGATCATCACACGGAATAATAGTCACTATGACGCCCATCGACCGCGAGGTTGGAAAAGCTCCCGAGGAATAATCAACCAAATCGAAAAGATTCGCTTAGTAAATGGCGCTGAATTCATCTTACATAGATTGAGTCACGACCTTATATCTAGTATGACGATTTCACCAGATCGAATACCCGAGAACGATAAATGTAGTCGCAGAAACAAAGCGACAATATATATCCCGCTCTACTAAGTGAGAGTACGGTGTGAAATCGCCCCGCTAAGGATATCGAGACGGTGATCTTTGAAGCCCCAATCCTCACGAAGGAGAATCTCGCTCTTCCCAATCGCCCCACAAAGGAGGACGGCGGGTCGTAATAAGTGTACACACCGCAGCCGATCCCCACAAAGGAGGATTTCGCTCTTCCCAATCGCCTCACAAAGGAGGACGGCGGGTCGTAACAAGTATACAGAATCTGAAGCGTCGGTCCCCACAAAGGAGGATTTCGGCTCTTCCCAATCGCCTCACGAAGGAGAGCGAAGAGGGGATACCACGCATATATGTACGAGAATGTGATAACGCTGACGCACCACCAAAAGAAGGAGGGTGCATTCACGCTGCAGGCGAGTTGATTGACCCTTCAGAGCATGAGATCTTCGCGACGACATCGAAAACCGCAAAAGGACAAAATAAAGTCGATATGCGCTTGAAAACCGTAAAATAAAGTGTCAAAAGCCACACAACCGACGCGCCAACACGCCAGCACAACCAAAGCGCCAGTCGCGTTTGGCGCTGGCCAAAGCGTCTCGGCGTGTTCAAAGCGCGGCTCCAAAGGCCGCCAGTACCAGTCGCGCCAGCGCTGGCATACGCCAGTTCGCGGCCAGACGCCTGTGTCGGCCGCATGCTACCAGTAGCGCCGGCTGGCGCCACCGCCGCCCTTTGCCGCACGGCTGCGGATCGTCGACGCCGTTCTCCGCCTTGTCGATTTTGCACTGCTCACGCATGGAAATAAAAAAAGAAAAGAAGAAAAAGAATTTACAAAACCCTCGCGGCACATACCTCGCTGATCTGGAGGAGACGAGACGGCGCGAGAGGAGAAGAAAACAAGAGCAAACCACAGAGAAGGGGCCGGCCTATGTAGAGAAAAGGAGGGATTATGGGTATTTATAACAATCCCATATGAACCCAATCCCCTTTGAACAAGGACTCCTATTTGGCAAGAAGTAGGAATTCTAATTGAGCTCAAATCAATTCCAATTAGGACTCTAATCAGCCCATAATTAGGAGCCCTAATTGGAACCTTATCCGATGTCAAAACAGTGCCAAATCAGTCCGTTGATTGGCTCCTACTCCCTTCGCCAAGTTTGGAAAGACTCTGAAGATTTATTCAGAATAACATCTTGTGAAGGCCTGCATCGACGCCGATCAACGCGTCGCCCAATCCTACTCCAACTAGGATTACGAGTATAAACTGTTTCCCAATTTGTCGAAGTTCCCTAAGAATATTCTCACAAGAAATATTCTTAGGGATAACTCGATCGTAAGGATCGCATCGACATCAACGCCGCCCAATCCTACTCCAACTAGGATTACGAGTATAAACTATTTCCCAATTTGTCGAGAAGTTCCTAAGAATATTCTCACAAGAAATATTCTTAGGGATAACTCGATCGTATGGATCGCATCGACATCAACGCCGCCCAATCCTACTCCAACTAGGATTACGAGTATAAACTATTTCCCAATTTGTCGAAGTTCCTAAGAATATTCTCACAAGAAATATTCTTAGGGATAACTCGATCGTATGGATCGCATCGACGCCGATCAACGCCGCCCAATCCTACTCCAACTAGGATTACGAGTATAAACCGTTTCCCAATTTGTCGAAGTTCCTAAGAATATTCTCACAAGAAATATTCTTAGGATAACTCGATCGTAAGGATCGCATCGACGCCGATCAACGCTACGCCTAATCCTACCCAACTAGGATTACGAGTATAAACCGTTTCCCAATTTGTCGAAGTTCTAAGAATATTCTCACAAGAAATATTCTTAGGGATAACTCGATCGTACGGATTGCATCGACGCCGATCAACGCGTCGCCTAATCCTACTCCAACTAGGATTACGAGTATAAACTATTTCCCAATTTGTCGAGAAGTTCCCGGAAGAATATTCTCACAAGAAATATTCTTAGGGATAACTCGATCGTGCGGATCGCATCGACGCCGATCAACGCATCGCCTAATCCTACTCCAACTAGGATTACGAGTATAAACCGCTTCCCAATTTGTCGAAGTTCCTAAGAATATTCTCACAAGAAATATTCTTAGGGATAACTCGATCGTAAGGATCGCATCGACATCAACGCTACGCCTAATCCTACTCCAACTAGGATTACAGTATAAACCGCTTCCCAATTTGTCGAAGTTCCTAAGAATATTCTCACAATAAATATTCTTAGGGATAACTCGATCGTATGGATCGCATCGACGCCGATCAACGCTACGCCTAATCCTACTCCAACTAGGATTACGAGTATAAACCGTTTCCCAATTTGTCGAGAAGTTCTAAGAATATTCTCACAAGAAATATTCTTAGGATAACTCGATCGTATGGATCGCATCGACGCCGATCAACGCCGCCTAATCCTACTCCAACTAGGATTACGAGTATAAACCGCTTCCCAATTTGTCGAAGTTCCTAAGAATATTCTCACAAGAAATATTCTTAGGATAACTCGATCGTATGGATCGCATCGACGCCGATCAACGCTACGCCTAATCCTACTCCAACTAGGATTACAGTATAAACTGCTTCCTAATTTGTCGAGAAGTTCTAAGAATATTCTCACAAGAAATATTCTTAGGATAACTCGATCGTATGGATTGCACCGACGAAATCAACGCTACGCCTAATCCTACTCCAACTAGGATTACGAGTATAAACCGCTTCCCAATTTGTCGAAGTTCCTAAGAATATTCTCACAAGAAATATTCTTAGGATAACTCGATCGTATGGATCGCATCGACGCCGATCAACGCCGCCTAATCCTACTCCAACTAGGATTACGAGTATAAACTGTTTCCCAATTTGTCGAAGTTCTAAGAATATTCTCACAAGAAATATTCTTAGGGATAACTCGATCGTAAGGATCGCATCGACATCAACGCCGCCTAATCCTACCCAACTAGGATTACGAGTATAAACCGCTTCCCAATTTGTCGAGAAGTTCCTAAGAATATTCTCACAAGAAATATTCTTAGGATAACTCGATCGTATGGATCGCATCGACGCCATCAACGCTACGCCTAATCCTACCCAACTAGGATTACGAGTATAAACCGTTTCCAATTTGTCGAAGTTCTAAGAATATTCTCACAATAAATATTCTTAGGGATAACTCGATCGTATGGATCGCATCGACATCAACGCCGCCTAATCCTACTCCAACTAGGATTACGAGTATAAACCGTTTCCCAATTTGTCGAGAAGTTCTAAGAATATTCTCACAAGAAATATTCTTAGGATAACTCGATCGTATGGATCGCATCGACGCATCAACGCCGCCTAATCCTACTCCAACTAGGATTACGAGTATAAACCGCTTCCCAATTTGTCGAGAAGTTCCTAAGAATATTCTCACAAGAAATATTCTTAGGATAACTCGATCGTAAGGATCGCATCGACATCAACGCCGCCCAATCCTACTCCAACTAGGATTACGAGTATAAACTGTTTCCTAATTTGTCGAGAAGTTCTCGGAAGAATATTCTCACAAGAAATATTCTTAGGGATAACTCGATCGTGCGGATTGCACCGACGCAAATCAACGCGTCGCCTAATCCTACTCCAACTAGGATTACGAGTATAAACTGTTTCCAAATTTTCAACAAGGAGTCCCTGGAGAATGAACCCATATTCTTAAGGATAACTCGATAACCCTTAGTTTCCTCCCACCATAATATCCAAGAGAGGAATAATCTGACGAGGCGTGAAAGTCATGGCGACACCGGACAATATGTCCAGTCCCGAAGAAACTTCACCCACCGTGGATAATCACATCTCAACAACGGTCAAAGCGTCGCAACTGGCGAATTAAGGGCTAAACGATGGTTGAAAGCCAAATGGTCTCCTGTTTCAACAAGGAATCCTCGGAGGATATCTCCATGAAAAGATCAGTCCTCCCGCTGTGGTTAAACCAACAACACACGGATGACCAAGAACTAGTCGAGAGAGGGTTATGAAATTCCATGTACTCGACACAGCCAATGTGTCACCAACAACGAGTTCGCCGACATACGGAGAAGTCCAAAAGTCCGATGCACCGTGATCTTATCGTAAATCCTACAAAGAACCGATGGTCCGAAGAATCAAGACTTGAAGCTATCTTTGGGACCCTCACCGATCAAGGTCGAACTATCATGTCCAAAGCATCCTGCACTCATCAAGAATCGACCGAGACGCTTTGGAGGGGTATCTCAGAGGCGTTGAAAAATACTTACAAGATTCCCAAACCAACTCGTGACGGGAGTCGGCGAATGACAACCCATCGAATGATACGACGCCGGATCGTTAAGACGCGAACTCGACGGCGAACCCATTGCCACAAGCACGGCTTAAACCGACTTGAACGACGATGGGATTTCGACCGCTGAACCGAACGAACCAAGAATTAGTCCCGAGTCAAGTATAGACGGAACCCAAGCCCGAGACGGAAAACGCCGAAAACGACGAAAAACGACGCAAACGGCGAACGGCGCTACCGCCAACTTGGCCGAGGCACTCCTACAGGGTCGAGGTGGTCGACCACTTGCCGAAGCCACCTACCACCCGAGGTGACTCGCCAACTTGTCGAGGTGGCTCGGCCAAGGGTCGAGCCACTAACACTCGATTTGTATAAGTAGGGGGTGTCTTCTTCTTGAAAGGGTGGATTTTGGAGGATTTGGCTTTGGGCTTGAGTGGGGATTTTCGAGGATTTTCTAAAGAGTTCTCACGAGATCCACGAGCCGCCGACGACCGCTCCGGAGCACCGGCGAGCACAAGTCCGCCGACGCCCGATCTACAAGCCGAAGGTAATCAATTGGTCGAACTACAGATACCCTCTAGGTTAAGCTTCGTCTTAACCTCGTGGATAGCCATGATTTCTCCTAGTAGATCTCACCCGCTCCGGCGATCCTCTCCTTCGTGAGTGTGATCCCCTCAGGCGCTTCGCTTCTTCGCGGAAACGAGCCCCTTTACATCTGTAGTTCCAGAACCCGGGTCTCTACCTGGATTGGAATTGCGCGGTGGTCCACGGACACAAAAAGTCCCCGGCACAGGCAAAGAACCCACGCAAGCGAGGACCTCGATATAACAGAGATCCTCGTGTTTGTTCATAAGGATAAAAGTTGTAATCTTTTTTGATTTTCATTGTACGCCTTAAAATAAAAGGCATTTCTTTTGAATTTTGTTGTAGGCCAAAGAAGCTGTAAGCAAGTTCAAATCAATGACAATCATCCCAACTTTTACCGCGAATAGGGTATAAATCAAACTTAATAAAGAGGTTAGGAAGAATATACTCAGGTTTTAGGTAACCTGAGTTGAATATCCCCGAAGCGAAGTGCTCGGAAAGATACTCAGCCATGAAGGTATACTTGGGAGATCCTACAGTGACGTTCTCAAAAAACTAAAAAATGTCAGGACAATCTGGCTGTGGTGGAGGAAAATGAAGAAGCCTGAGGATATAGTCAGCACTGATCTTAATCTCACCCCCTCTGACTATAGTCCTCACCTCTATAGATCCGTAGGGCCGACTGTAGTTCACGTAGAACTCTCGAACCCATGTAATATAGGCCTTCTCCCCTCTCTTATTCTTCATCGCACCCAGACCAATAACGTCCAATAATTCTACCACATTTACGTACTCCTGTAAATGTGGTATGTCCAATCCTCATTTGTATTGAGTTTCTGATACTATTTTAAGAAAAAGACTAATTCATCAACAATATTTTAAGAAAAAGACTAATTCATCAATTTTAAATATAATTTGACATAGGTATAATTTTGCATATATAATTTTAGGGTTAATTTTAGAAGAACCCCCTCAGCAATGTGGTTGTCTTAGAAAACCTATCTCGACTATTTTAATTTGAGAAAATCACCATAAAGTTTGGGCATATTATAGATAACCTCATTCAACTTTGAAAACAGAGAAAATCCCCTCGACTATGGAGTATCTTAAAAACCCCCCAAATCTTTCACACTTTTCTCACCAAATCGCCCTGATATTATTTCAAAATAACTAAAATACCCTTTTGGTAAAACAATCTATTCAATAACAAAGAAACCCTCAATCGGTAAAAAAAAAAAAGAACTATTTTCAATTTACAATGATGTTTGCCATCTTTCTCCTCTCTTTCCTTTTTCGTAAAAAATTAGATTAGTTTTTTATGATTGAGGGGAATTTTTGTCTTTTCTCAGTCACCTACTGGTCATGTGCCATATTAGACATAATAATGTTAGCTTTCAGGACGTAATGTGAGAAGAGTTCGTGGAGATTTCTTAAAATTTCAAACTTGAAGGGCAGTTATCTATATATAATAAGCTCAAACTTAGGGGATTTCTCATATTAAAATAGTTGAGGGGGTATTTTCTGAGACACACCTCATATTTGAGGGGAGTTAAGTGAGAAAAGTTCAAGGAGTTATCTCAAATTTTCATAGTTGAGAGGGTTGCCTACAATATGCTCAAACTTGAGAGGTGTTTTCTCAAATTAAAATAGTTGAGAGGATTTTCTCAAATTAATCGATGATTTTATGCAGAGAGGCTCTTTACATGAGTTTTTTCCTTTAATTTCTATGTTTAAATATATAGTTTTAAAATCTGATAAGGATTATAAAATATTTTATTATTAGAATTTTCTAATTATGGATAGTTTTAATTTGATGAGAACTCTTAAGTGAATATAAGACTAGGTGTCCACACGTCATTTTCTTCTAAGATAAAGAGATATGTGAATGCTTATGATGTAACACATGTCAACTTCTTGTTTTTTTAATAATATGATACATGCCAATTTTTTGTGCTTTTAGAAATTCCACCAATTTTACTTTATATATAAACAAGTGTTATGGCAGTGCTCGCATAGGTATGTCTGGTTTTTTAAGTTTGTATATCTGATTTCTTTGTTCTCAATGTGTTTCTTTTGTGGTTATGCTCGTGCTTTTAAAAATGACTTGTACTATTTTTTGAGTTGATGCTCCTTCAAAATTAGATAACTTGACTCGAGCACTTTTCTAACTAAGGATATACAAAATAAGCGTGTGGATGACTATGAGTTTAAAGTTTGAATTTTAAATTAGATAGCTTAATCACAAATCCCTCCTTTTATAATATCCCTCTTTTTGCAATATTCTAAAATAAGAAATAAAAATAAAATATAACTCACTAAATAAGTGTTGGATAGTTTTTATTTTAGATGTTCAAATTCAAAATTATGGAGGGAAACGTGGCGCTTTTTGAGATGTAAGTTTAATAGTAAACAATAAATTTGTTTTTATATATAAAGGAGGGATTTAAACCATTTCATTTTCATATCTACCTTTTATGTAGTTCAGTTTGTTCTTTAAACTTTTTCTCTCACAGAATAGTACAACCAATTTTTTATTTATAATGTCTTTCACTTGTCCATTTAGAATTTCTCTAAACCCCAATAAGTTTGGCGCTTAGAACTAAACCCCCAATAAGAAACCCTCATTAAACCCTAAAAAACATTTGACAGAAAACTCACAAATTGACATTGTTAGTTCATATGTGGTCAAATGACCAAAATACCCCCAATATACTTTGTCATAAGACGCCATATAAGTTTTAGTTTTCACTTAATCCCCAATAACGCTTGACGTAAAACCCCAATAGTAGTCGCTTATTATTTTCAAGGATATGCATGTAATTTTGGATTTTTAAGTAGTTGTTTGAAATTTTCAAAATTTAAAAGGTTGTTTGAATTTTTAGTTTTTGTAGGGAGTTATTTGTGATATTCAAAACTTTTGGGTGGTTCTTTGTAATTTTCAATTTTGGGGTCTGCTTGTAATTTTCAAAGTTTTTAGAGATTTTTTGTAATTTTAGACTTTTTGAGGGGTTGTTTGTAATTTTTAATATTTAAAGGTGTTGTTTGTAATTTTTATATTTATCAGGGATGTATTTGTTGTTTTATAATTATTCTAGGGTTTTCTGTAAGAAATTTAAAGGGGTTAGTTTGTAATTTTTGAAATTTCGTGAGTGTTGTTTTAATTTCATACTTTTAAAGGTGTATTTGTAATTTTTTTTCTAGGAGTTGTTTGTAAGTTTATCGGTTAATATGCAAATGGGATTGATTTGAGAGATATATTAGTCTTGAGGGATAATGTTCGCCGGTGTAAAATTATGATATAACGCCATTATGCTGGGTAATTATAAAAATAAAATATTTTGGTGGTTTTGAAATTCTCAAACTTATTCAAGGTTTAAAAATTTTGGGGTCATAATGCCGAATGACTAAACTTATTAGAGGTTTAATGAAATGTACCATTCAAAACATGAAGGAGGATCACGTTGCAATTTTTAAAATGCAAGATTAATGGTAAACCACCTCCAATCTCTCTTTATATATAAAGAAAGAATTATTATTGGGGATTTAGTGAGGGTTTCAAATTTTTGGGGGTTTAGTACCGAATGGTCAAACTTGTTAAAGGTTGAGTGAAATTTAGCCTTTAAAAATTGAGGAACCCGTGACAATTTTTAGATATAAGGTTAATAGTAAACCACTAATCCCTCCCTTATATATAAATAAAAGAGAACAAAAATAATAATAATTATTAAAATTTTTAATTATGGATAATTATAATTTGATTAGGATTACCAAATATTGCTCTATATATGAGAAAAATGTAGGAACTTGGTACTAAACACAAATTTTGTACTTGGTAGTGAGATGTCTCATTCTCATCCACTCTCTAACTCATGTGAATGTGGTTCCCCATTTGAATGAGTGAATAAGAATGTGCTACCTCACTACCAAGCACAAAAACTTATGTTTGGTACCAATTGCTATATATATATATATATATAGTGCCTTATGAACTTAAGTTCGATATGGTGCACCAACTTTTTATCCACTCATCTTGTCTTGAGATTTGTGATGCACAAATCTCAAAGTGGGCTTTATATCTTTCACGGATCCCAAAGTAAGATGAGTGGTTAGAAAAGTTGGTGCACCACTATTCATCATGAACTTAAGTTCATAGAGTGCTTCTCTCTCTCTCTCTCTCTCTCTATATATATATATATATATATATATATGAGAAATATGGGTATGCTTGGTACCAAGCACCATTTTGTGTTGGTGTGAATGTATAAATCACATCCACTCCTCAACCCATGTGCATGTGGTCCCCATTTGAGGAGTGGATGTGATTGATACATCTCAACTACCAAGCACCAAGTACCAAGCATACCCATTTCTATATATATATATATATATATATATATATATATATATATATATATATATATATATATATATATATATATATATCATACTCCCTTTAAAAGTACTAATTGAAAAGCTTTCCATGGTCAATATTACCCTTGACCCTTTTGTATATTATATTGTTATCCTAATCAAATTAATATGTTTTGATTTAATTTTCCTAACTAACATTGTTATCCTAATCTAATTAATATACAAAACTTTTAAAATCTGTTTAAACCACAAATAAAATGTATCAATATCTGATTATCGTTGGGTGCTAACATTTGCACGCATATTGTTTTCAAGTAGGCATGAGATGATTGTATTCAATATAACATAACTTGATTGAGAATTCAAGTGTTGACTAGAAGATCCCTAATGAACCGAATCTATATACATAAAAATTCTTTTATAAGTTGAACAACACTAAACTTTATAATTGTTATCCAAAAGAATTCTATTTGTAAATGTTATCCTCTCACATACAACATCTCATGCCTATATATAAATGAAGAAATTACACAATTTTTATAGCAATTTCATCTCTTTAAACAGGTATGTTCCTTTTGATATTGAAATTTAGATGTTGACAATCTTTTATTCAAGCTTATGTTTGGGATAGAAAATTATTATATTTTCTATTGACTCTGAGGACTATAGTTATAGTTTCAATAACAATGTCTTTCTTTAAGAGCACCATCACCGCATACGCTTAACTTTGGAGGGTTAAAGACTTGTTAAGATAATACGTGGAGCAAATATTTTTGATACGTGGAAATTGTTAGAGCTGTGATTTTCAACTGTTTTCTAAAAGACAAGTTTTAGCCAGATGCATGAGTGAGTCAGTTCATACAGGTCAAAATAATACTCATGCATACTAAGATCAGATGTAGTTGTGAAATGGAAATTGTCAATAATCCATGACTTATTTTTGCAATTAGCACCGCACTGTTGTTTTCATAACAAACATGATGGTACACTAGAAAATTTAGGTTGATTTGGAATGGTCCAATAAGAAATACATCATTCGAAAAACCCTATAGAGAACCATGTAAACTTCTTACAGTGTGAATTTACATGCATGAATTTATGTCTTCACATTAGCGTTTACCAGGGCGCTTAATTTTACACGATGTTGTTGCTATGTCAATCGCTTAGACATGGCACAACACTAGACACTTGTGTCCTTTGAATTGGACACTTCGTATGTAGTTAAGAAAAGAGAAATTTGTATAATATAGTATGATATTTGTCAATTTTACCATTTATAAATTACTAGCATGATTTCCATTATTTTTAATCCTTGTCCTCGGGCATCTGTTGCTGCATAGAATACTTGTATGATGCATTGAAATCATATTTAATATTTTATTTGGTCCAAAATTTCTCTCTTTTAAAAAGTATATGCTTATCTTCTCTTTCTTCATGTTTTATTTTTTAGTAGATTCTTAATATTTAATATTGCAATTGATTTACATTGTTCGTTCATTGATAATATGTATTTTTAGATAAAATTCAAATCGATATGTATAATGATATTGACTTTTATGCCATTTTTGGTAATTGTACACTAAATTTGTTGTAATTGGAAGAGCCTTATGACCCAAGTTTTCTTAATAAAGAATAAACTCCCTTTAGTACAAATTTTTTAATGAACTTTATAAGGAACTTGGTCATCTAACTGTATTAATTTATATAGTCATGCATATGTCTGATATACGCAACAAAACCTATGATAACGTTTTTAAAAACAAAGCCACTTCCTACTATTCTAACACAGGTTACATTAATGTTGGACATGTGCTAAAGGCATATTATATAGGACATGGCCATGTAAATACCAAATTTTTTCCTAAAATAAGCAAATGAGTACCTTCCAAATTATTCAGGATATATCCCATCAAAAAAAATTCATGTGTTATTAAATATATCAAAAAATTTAGTAATTACTATAGTGTATCTACAAATTATCCAGAATATCTATCAAACTTTGTTAATAGAATCTGTAACTTTGTTTGATGAAAATGTAAGTAACAATAAACTGATAATGAACCCATATTTTAAAAATATGTTTTGTTGGTGTTAAAAATATAGTTTATTATCCGGATAATTTCTTCTCTGTGTTGATGAAATATTTTTAAATATAATTATCTCAGAAACCTACAAATTTTTTTTTGGTCATTTTATCAGTTTGTCTAGGATATCATGTGTCAATGGGAGAGTCTAATCCTTTATTGTTATTATTATCTTAAAGAGACACTTGTAGTAAAGTTATAACTAATAATAATGATTATATTTAAATTTATTATAAAACCAACCCAGAAAACTTTAAACTTACAAATAGGACACTGGAAATCATGAAATTACCAATAGCCCCTGAAAAATTAGGAAAAATTGTAAAAAACTCTCAAAATTCAGAAATTACAAAAAACCTGAAAAATTCAAACTTAATAGTTGACTGGAGATATGGGAATTACAAATAGCCACCAGCAAATTTGTTAATTTGCAGAAAATACCTTAAAAGTTTCAAAATTTGTAAAAAATGAAAATTCAAAATTTAGAAAAGAACTTAATTTCTTTTGTCCTTGAAACTGGTCCAACTTAATTTATGCAAAGCCACATAGTCTTTGTAGAGAATTTAGAGCATTAGGCAACACACTATGCAAGTTTATCTCCAAATAATAACAACAATAACCATGATGTATAAAAAGTATACCATGCAATTGGTTCGTGTATATAAATCATGAAAGACAATACCATCTCAATTCCAATTTTTTTGCTCGAGATTTATTCCATAGTTATGTGTATCAGGTAAATAACGAGTTGCAAAATCAAATGAGGATATTAGATAATGCAAATATGAGTGAAATCACAACTAAGAGCTTGATGGATATATTACAAGGAAACCCATATGCAAAATTCCATCACAAATTGAATGATTACCCATCTTTTAAAGACTTCAAGATACTAGTAAATAAAGACGTCGCACTAGATTCTCCTAGCAAATGTCAGAAGAATCTGCTTAGTAAAGTATTAGCTATTTAATGTTTTTCGCTTTTACAACACTATCCTTCCTTAGGTATTAGATAATGCAAATATGAACAAAATCAAAACTAAGAGCTTGATGAATATATTGTAAGGAAACCCATATGCAAAATTCCTTCAAGAAATTTAATGATTACCCATCTTTTGAAGACTTCAATATACTAATGAATAGAGACATTGCACTAGATCAACATATCTCTTCTCTTTGCAGATTATAATGTTATTGTGAACTCCTAGCACATGTCAGAAGAATCTGCTTAGTAAATTATAAGCTATTTAGAGTTTTTTCACTTTTACAACACTATCCTTCCTCAAGTCAAGCTCTCTGTGTAGAAATTTGCTTATAACTCAAAAATGAATTTGACTGAGTTATAGTAAGGAAATAAACCAATAAATAAATAATAATGATTTTCAACCATGTGCATTGCACGTGCATAAAAACTATATATATATATATATATATATATATATATATATATATATATATATATATATATATATATATATATATATATATATATATATATATATATATATATATTTGACGTAATCGTAATGTTTTTGACGTAATCGTAATGTTTTTGACGTAATCGTAATAGTTTTTGACGTAATCTCTCAAGAATGTTTTAGTACTCCTAGCCAATTCGATCACGCCTTGAGTCAAACCCTAGAACCTTGCTCACTATCCGATTGAAGCGAGTTTTCGAGGGTGCGATTGATGAAACCTTGCTAACGAGAGGAATCTTGATCCCATCAAGATATTAATGGCTTTTTCTCCGTGCTCTTCTTCCATTTCTTCTTCTTCTTTATTTTATATTTTTTGATTTTCATGGTATGCCTCCCACATGCTCTTTGCTCTTTTTCCTTTTTTGTCCTGGCTGCTCTCCCTCCCATCTTCTTTCATTCTTTTTTTACTTTTTTTGTGTGTTGTTAATTATCATGGATCACAAAATTAGTTACGACTCTTAATAAATTACTAATCTCATTTACGATCTAACAGAATCACCTAGTTTACAAAATAGAATCACTTTGATTAACTTACACAATCACAAAGAATAGATTAACAGAATCAACTAGTTCACAACACATTATTTTTTAAAAATAGCAAGGTGTTAATAGACAATATAATCACCAAGAATATTTAAAGAATCGAATGTTTTTGACGTAATCGTAATAGTTTTTGACGTAATCGTAATGTTTTTGACGTAATCGTAATGTTTTTGACGTAATCGTAATAGTTTTTGACGTAATCGTAATGTTTTTGACGTAATCGTAATAGTTTTTGACGTAATCGTAATGTTTTTGACGTAATCGTAATAGTTTTTGACGTAATCGTAATAGTTTTTGACGTAATCGTAATAGTTTTTGACGTAATCGTAATGTTTTTGACGTAATCGTAATGTTTTTGACGTAATCGTAATGTTTTTGACGTAATCTCTCAAGAATATTTTAGTATTCTTACAATTCATTGAACGTAATCATCCTTCTATAGTTACGAATCTCTCGATGTTTATAGAATCAATGTTTTATTAACGTAATCTCTCAAGAATATTTAAAGAATCGAATGTTTTATTAACGTAATCTCTCAAGAATATTTTAGTATTCTTACAATTTATTTAACTAATCATCCTTCTATAGTTACGAATCTCTCGATGTTTATAGAATCAATGTTTTATTAACGTAATCTCTCAAGAATATTTAAAGAATCGAATGTTTTATTAACGTAATCTCTCAAGAATATTTAAAGAATCGAATGTTTTATCGCGTAACCTCTCGTTATGTTTTAGTATTCTTACAATTTATTTAACTAATCATCCTTCTATAGTTACGAATCTCTCGATGTTTATAGAATCAATGTTTTATTAACGTAATCTCTCAAGAATATTTTAGTATTTTTACAACTTATTTAATGTAATCATTCTTCTATAGTTACGAATCTCTCGATGTTTATAGAATCAATGTTTTATTAACGTAATCTCTCAAGAATATTTTAGTATTCTTACAATTCATTGAACGTAATCATCCTTCTATAGTTACGAATCTCTCGATGTTTATAGAATCAATGTTTTATTAACGTAATCTCTCAAGAATATTTAAAGAATCGAATGTTTTATTAACGTAATCTCTCAAGAATATTTTAGTATTTTTACAACTTATTTAACGTAATCATTCTTCTATAGTTACGAATCTCTCGTTATATTTACGTAATCGTAATGTTTTTGACGTAATCGTAATGTTTTTGACGTAATCTCTCAAGAATGTTTTAGTACTCCTAGCCAATTCGATCACGCCTTGAGTCAAACCCTAGAACCTTGCTCACTATCTGATTGAAGCGAGTTTTCGAGGGTGCGCATTGATGAAACCTTGCTAACGAGAGAGAGGAATCTTGGATCCCATCAAGATATTAATGGCTTTTTTCTCCGTGCTCTTCTTCCATTTCTTCTTCTTCTTCTTCTTCTTCTTTATTTTATATTTTTTTTTGATTTTCATGGTGGCGTCTCCCACATGCTCTTTGCTCTTTTTCCTTTTTTTTGTCTGAAGGCGGCTCTCCCCTCCCATCTTCTTTCATTCTTTTTTTTACTTTTTTTTTGTGTGTTGTTAATTATCATGGATCACAAAATTAGTTACAGACTCTTAATAAATTACGGAATCTCATTTACGATCTAACAGAATCACCTAGTTTACAAAATAGAATCACTTTGATTAACTTACACAATCACAAAGAATAGATTAACAGAATCAACTAGTTCACAACACATTATTTTTTAAAAAATAGCAAGGTGTTAATAGACAATATAATCACTCAAGAATATTTAAAGAATCGAATGTTTTATTGATGAATCTCTCAAGAATATTTTAGTATTTTTACAACTTATTTAACGTAATCATTCTTCTATAGTTACGAATCTCTCGTTATATTTACGTAATCGTAATGTTTTTGACGTAATCGAATAGTTTTTGACGTAATCTCTGTAATTTTACGTAATCAATGTTTTATCGCGTAACCTCTCAGTTATGTTTTAGTATTCTTACAATTCATTGAACAGAATCATCCTTCTATAGTTACGAATCTCTCGATGTTTATAGAATCAATGTTTTATTAACGTAATCTCTCAAGAATATTTTAGTATTCTTACAATTCATTGAACGTAATCATCCTTCTATAGTTACGAATCTCTCGATGTTTATAGAATCAATGTTTTATTAACGTAATCTCTCAAGAATATTTTAGTATTCTTACAATTCATTGAACGTAATCATCCTTCTATAGTTACGAATCTCTCGATGTTTATAGAATCAATGTTTTATTAACGTAATCTCTCAAGAATATTTTAGTATTCTTACAATTTATTTAACTAATCATCCTTCTATAGTTACGAATCTCTCGATGTTTATAGAATCAATGTTTTATTAACGTAATCTCTCAAGAATATTTTAGTATTCTTACAATTCATTGAACGTAATCATCCTTCTATAGTTACGAATCTCTCGATGTTTATAGAATCAATGTTTTATTAACGTAATCTCTCAAGAATATTTTAGTATTCTTACAATTCATTGAACGTAATCATCCTTCTATAGTTACGAATCTCTCGATGTTTATAGAATCAATGTTTTATTAACGTAATCTCTCAAGAATATTTTAGTATTCTTACAATTTATTTAACTAATCATCCTTCTATAGTTACGAATCTCTCGATGTTTATAGAATCAATGTTTTATTAACGTAATCTCTCAAGAATATTTTAGTATTCTTACAATTCATTGAACGTAATCATCCTTCTATAGTTACGAATCTCTCGATGTTTATAGAATCAATGTTTTATTAACGTAATCTCTCAAGAATATTTTAGTATTCTTACAATTCATTGAACGTAATCATCCTTCTATAGTTACGAATCTCTCGATGTTTATAGAATCAATGTTTTATTAACGTAATCTCTCAAGAATATTTTAGTATTCTTACAATTCATTGAACGTAATCATCCTTCTATAGTTACGAATCTCTCGATGTTTATAGAATCAATGTTTTATTAACGTAATCTCTCAAGAATATTTTAGTATTCTTACAATTCATTGAACGTAATCATCCTTCTATAGTTACGAATCTCTCGATGTTTATAGAATCAATGTTTTATTAACGTAATCTCTCAAGAATATTTTAGTATTCTTACAATTCATTGAACGTAATCATCCTTCTATAGTTACGAATCTCTCGATGTTTATAGAATCAATGTTTTATTAACGTAATCTCTCAAGAATATTTTAGTATTCTTACAATTCATTGAACGTAATCATCCTTCTATAGTTACGAATCTCTCGATGTTTATAGAATCAATGTTTTATTAACGTAATCTCTCAAGAATATTTTAGTATTCTTACAATTCATTGAACGTAATCATCCTTCTATAGTTACGAATCTCTCGATGTTTATAGAATCAATGTTTTATTAACGTAATCTCTCAAGAATATTTTAGTATTCTTACAATTTATTTAACTGAATCATCCTTCTATAGTTACAGAATCTCTCAGTGATGTTTATAGAATCTGAATGTTTTATTAACAGAATCTCTCAGTAATGTTTTAGTACTCCCTAGCCAATTCGATCACGTCTTGAGTCAAACCCTAGAACCTTGCCGTTTTTAGTCGTGAATCTCAGCAGATAATTTTCCGAAAATTGTTGAGTGACCCCTATAATTTGTAAACTAGTAGAATATAGAAAGTTTTTTTTTGAAAAAAGATGGTTTCGGTGTTTAAAGATTTGTCAGTTTTTTCCTTTTATATCTCTGTGCTTTTTACTTGTTTACCATTATTTCAGTTTGTAATGTCTATTTAATTACAATTCTGTCACCTCAATTTTAACAGAATCTGAGCCTTTGTTTTTATATCATGGATGGCTGATATTGGGTTCTTAGTTCTCACATTTATTTGGGTTCTCATTGAACCAACTCATATATATATATATATATATATATATATATATATATATATATATATATATATATATATATATATATATATATATATATATATATATATATATATATATATATATATATATATATATATATATAAAAGAGGGATAAATAAATAAAGGAGTGATATGATTTTTGAATTTTAGATGTAATTAGAACAACATAGTGTTCCAACTATTCCTAACCAAACACACCCCTAAGTAGAGAGTTTGGGAACTTTGGGGTATTGGTATTTATTTGTAACTAATTTGCAAGATTGGTGAAACTAGAATACACTTTTGTGCCTTGCTGCTTAGTGCCTATTGTACAATCCAGCGACCGCCAACCGAAGCTGAGAGTCTGCTGCCCAAACTGAATTCCTATCTTCCCCATCTCCTCAAGTTTAAAATATGTGAAAAAACTTCTCTTTCTCTTCCCCCTCTCCTCCCATCCCCCACCATCTCCTCCCTCCTCCTTCCCACCATCTCCCTCCATTCTTTTCTCATCCCGATCCTTAACCTCTCCTCTCTCCCACTCTCTTTCTCCCTCCTTTTCATATCCTCCACATTACTTTCTTCTCTCTCTCTCTCTCTCTCTCTCTCTCTCTCTCTCTCTCTCTCTCTCTCTCTCTCTCTCTCTCTCTCTCTCTTTCTCCTCCTTTCTCTCATGTCTTTCACTCTCTCCTAATGCTTCAAGTAGAATGTTTTATGTTGGGTTTGAGAAAGAATGAGGAGGATGAGGAGGGGAGGTTGGGGATTGGGAGGAAAAGAGAATGAAGGAGATGGTGGAAAGGAGAACATAAGAATGAGCATGAGAAAGGATGGAGAAGAAGTGAGAGAGAGGAAAGAAAGTGGGGTTGAAGGAGAAGAGAATGGAGGAGATGGTGGGAAGGAGGAAGGAGGAGAAGGAGGAAGGAAGAGATGGTGGAAAGGAGAACATAAGAATGAGCATGAGAAAGGATGGAGAAGAAGTGAGAGAGAGGAAAGAAAGTGGGGTTGAAGGATAAGAAAATGGAGGAGATGGTGGGAAGGAGGAAGGAAGAGATGGTGGGAAGTGAGGGTTCTTTTTACAAATTTTAAAAATTTTTTGGGGGGGTTAATCTAAAAAATATGATAGAGTAAGGGGTCTATATGTAAAAATTACTTAAATTTTCACTTAAAAATTATCTCCGGCAACAGAAATGTCAACTTGGCATCGTAAAAGTCAATTTATAGGCTAACTGTATTAGCCTCTCTCTCTCTCTATATATATATATATATATATATATATATATATATATATAGTAGGCTCCTATGAACTTAAGTTCATAATGAATAGCAAGCACCAACTTTTTATCCACTCATCTTGCCTTGAGATTTGTAATGCACAAATCTCAAAGTGGCCTTTATATCTTTCACTGATCCCAAAGTTGAAGATGAATAAAAGTTTCTAAGACCACTATTCATTATTAACTTAAGCTCATATGAGCTCTCTATATATATATATATATATATATATATATATATATATATATATATATATATAAAAGAGGGATAAATAAATAAAGGAGTGATATGATTTTTGAATTTTAGATGTAATTAGAACAACATAGTGTTCCAACTATTCCTAACCAAACACACCCCTAAGTAGAGAGTTTGGGAACTTTGGGGTATTGGTATTTATTTGTAACTAATTTGCAAGATTGGTGAAACTAGAATACACTTTTGTGCCTTGCTGCTTAGTGCCTATTGTACAATCCAGCGACCGCCAACCGAAGCTGAGAGTCTGCTGCCCAAACTGAATTCCTATCTTCCCCCATCTCCGCAGTCACGTACGAAGGAACTCTGCTTGCTTAAACTGTTTCGAGAGACAACATAAGCGTCTGCGGGGCCACTGCTTCGTTGTCTCTTGTCTTGTAAGGTAAAAAAATAAAAAAAAGGGAAAAAATAAAAAATAAAACAAAAAACAGGAGCTCCATTAGCGACGAGATCGGCGATTTGTCCAAGCTCTCATTTTCCCCTTTATCTCTTCTTCCTCTGTCGAATACAAGGTAACTTTCAAAACCCTAGAGATCTATTTTCATTAAATCGATTGATTCTGATCGCAATTTAGGATTAGCGTGTAGTAATTGGGGATCTGAACTCGGTTTCTAGGTTTCTTACGCTGTGGATTCTGTTATTTAGCTGGATATTTGCTATAATCACAGTCATTGGTATGTGATCTGTTATTAAGTTAATTGCTTCTTTACAAAGTTAGGGTTTTAATCCAGGGATGCTCCTATTACCTACAGATTCATTTTAGTTTCATTTCGTTCTTTGAAATTGCATTTTGATCTTCTGATATGAGGTTCTGAGGTTTTTCAGAGTGTGGAATTTAATTTTTCCAAATTCAGGAATAATGAGGTTTTTCTTTGAAAGTTGTGAACTTTGAGTGGTTCATTTAAGGATCTTTTGGATTGGGATCCACATTTCTAAATTTGGTTCATTTTTATTTATTTATTTATTTATTTTTGTTGTCTTGTGCTAGATTTTTAAAGCATGGATGGGGTTGGGGAAGTAAGTGTGCAGTCACCTAAAGCTGCCACCTTTGGAGAAGATGATATTATGAAGTACCCTATTCCTTTGACTAGAACTGCACATCGCAACACAAGCCCATCTCGGCAGAAGGTTATAAAAACAAAGCCGCGGGGCTTTGATGAGGAGACTGTTACCACATTTTGTAAAGTAATTCATTGTGATGTCCAAATGGAAGATGATGTATGGGCGCAATTGCCGGATGATTTGCTAACTGAGGTCCTTGCTCGGGTGCCTCCATTCTTAATATTTAGGCTGCGATCAGTTTGTAGACGGTGGAATTCTATTCTCCATGATAGTGGCTTTCTCAAATCTCATTCTGGTGTTCCCTCCCACGGCCCTTGCCTTCTCACTTCTTGGAAAAACTCACAAAGTCATCAGTGTTCTGTATTCAGCTTACCCTTGAAAACTTGGTACAAGATACCCTTCAGTTTCTTGCCTGATTGGGCATTTTGGTTGGTTGGTTCTTCCGGGGGTCTAGTTTGCTTTTCTGGTTTCGATGGGCTCACTTTCAAGACTTTAGTTTGCAATCCCCTGTCACAAACATGGAGGGTGTTACCTAGAATGCATTATAATCAGCAGAGGCAATTGATCATGGTTGTCAATAAGACAGACCGTTCGTTTAAAGTGATTGCGGCAAGTGAAGTTTATGGTGACAAGACATTGCCTACTGAGGTATATGATTCAAAACTTAATAGGTGGTCTCTTCATCAGATTATGCCAGCTGTTAATTTATGCTCATCGAAGATGGCATTTTGTGACTCAAGGCTCTATTTGGAGACGCTTTCTCCACTTGGTTTGATGATGTATCGGATGGATAAGGGTCAGTGGGAACATATCCCAGCTAAGTTTCCGAGGTCTTTATTGGATGGTTACTTAGTTGCTGGTGCGCACAAGCGCTTATTCTTAGTTGGAAGAATTGGGCTTTACAGTACACTCCAGAGTATGAGGATTTGGGAGCTAGACCATGCAAAGACAGTTTGGGTGGAGATAAGTAGGATGCCACCAAAGTATTTTAGAGCATTGTTGAGATTATCAGCCGAGCGTTTTGAGTGCTTTGGACAAGACAACTTAATTTGCTTTACATCTTGGAACCAAGGAAAAGGCCTTCTTTATGATGTAGACAAGAAAACATGGTCATGGATTGCAGGATGCGCACTCCAGCTGTGCAATAGTCAGGTTTGCTTTTATGAGCCAAGATTTGATACTTCTATCTATTGATATTCTGCCTTGAGTCTTAATGCAAGGAAGGTGGAGATGAGGATCTTCGGAGACCATGATTATACTTGTAGTACTTCACTTTCATGTACAATTTGAATCGCAATTCATGAGCTAATAAAATTTTGTTGTTTTAAGGAATATGTGCTCCTGCTTAGATTTTCAGGATAATTGGGCGGTACTACAATATTATTTAATCATATTTAAACAAAGAGGAAGCAACTAACCATTCATCATATCATTCACCTCGGAAGGTTGTGGCGCCATTGTAATCGGGGTCTATATTTCTTGTTTATTGGAAATGTTTTTCGTATTGAGTTCCATGTTCTTTTTAGATTCAAGTACATCTCTTCAAATCAAGGTCAATTGCTTGGACCAAAACAAAATCTGCAACTAGGCCATCTACTTTGGGGAAGATGCTGTATAGCGTTGGCTTTTATCCGAAGCGTTCCATACCAGTTGGTACCTGTAAGTCCTCCAACATTTATTGTATCATCTTTTAGAAGTTCCCTCTATTTCTATCAATAATTTGTTCGCCATTGGAGAAATTTATAGTAGGTCAAACATGTTATCCTGTAATAGTGTCTTATTTCTTTAATATTTCATTGTTTTGACTCGATATAATTGTTAGGTCTCGTAAGATATTTGGTTAAAGCACAATACTTAGGAGGGGAGTTGATTTAACCTGTTTGTTTACTTGATAATAAATGTGATATTGACATGGTAAAGTGTGATGTATCAATATATGTTCTCTTGAAGGTTTGAGGACCCGATCGACCAGATCAACTACCAATAACTGGGGGTGAGCAAACAGTCCGTTCAGTCGGTTTTGACAAATTTTGACGAAACCGAACCAAATCGTTTTATTATTGAAACCAAACAAAACCGCCTGAAACTAGTTCGATCGGTTCGATTCGGTCTATTCAGTTTGGAACCAGACATCTTTAATTAAGAAAAAGGTCTATGTTGGCCAAAAGAAAGATGTGTATCAAGAAATCAGTGAAAGAAAAATGTGAGTTAAGGGATCAATAAAAGAACGATGTAAATTAACTGACATGATCATCAATTTAAGGAAAAAAGAGAGAAATATGGGGACAAATAAAAAGAAAGAAACAATGTGTTTTAGATAAACTTTAGAGAGTGGTCGGCTCGGTTTGTTCTGGTCGAAGTTTTCTCAAACCTAACCGATTGAATCAAATTCTAAAATCGAACCGAACCTTCAAAATTCGGTATGTTTAATCAATTCAAATCGATTAATGCTCACCCCTACGAGTGACTGTTTTACCTTAATCTCTTAGATTATGGATCTTATGATATGGCATTGTTGCTTTCTAATCTGTTTCTGGCATTTCAGGTCATGCATAAAATGTAGAGAACTATGCTCTTCTATCTTGGAACTTGAAAGCTTTGAAATATTCAGTTTTTTTTTCCCTGTCCTTGACAACTGATGACTGATGGATACAATGTGGTTGACTATCAATTATGATTGGAGCTACTTTCATAGTCTATGACAAGCACCATGGGTTGAAGATAAAAATCTGAGAATTTTTTCTGAGAATAATTTTTTCGTGATTAATTAAAACCGAAAAGAAAATTTCGCTTGAGAAGAAAGCCTCTCGTTCACTTCGTTGAATATAATAAAGCATGAGGGTGAGAGAGATATGTGTTAGAGCTGCTTAAGTCAAATAGGTGATGTCACGGAATATAAAATTCAAGTTTCTTTGAGATTTATAGAAGCAGGAGATGAGTTGGTTCGGGATATAGGAATAAACAAAGTTAAGGAACATTCATCATGTTTATCTTTGATAAGATGGGATAGGACATAAAAGTTATCTCTTACATAGTTCGAGCTAAGTGACTTGAGGGACAAATTGGGATCAGTTGCTCAAGCAACTATCAAGTCATTTTAATAGTAGAGAAGTCATGTGGGTTTGCAACCTCTGATAAAATAAGAGTAGGTTGCATGAGACAAAGATATAATATATCATCGATAATGTATAAAGCTAGATAGACCTATCCATTGGAAGTTCCATGGGGATAGCGATAGAGGTCTTATGGGAGGTTCTTGGGAAGATGCATGCAAAGGTCTAATGATAGGATAATGAGTTAATGTCCTTGATCTTGCCTTACTTTAAAAGTAGAAAACTTCACAAATTATACCTAAGACTAATGACACACATAGTCTTCATTGCTTCTACTCAGTAGAGATTCCAAAGCACCATACAAGTCCTCTTGGTCTTGAATGTAGATACATATTTGTTTGTTTACTTGATAATAAATGTGATATTGACATGGTAAAGTGTGATGTATCAATATATGTTCTCTTGAAGGTTTGAGGACCCGATCGACCAGATCAACTACCAATAACTGGGGTGAGCAAACAGTCCGTTCAGTCGGTTTTGACAAATTTTGACGAAACCGAACCAAATCGCTTTTATTATTGAAACCAAACAAAACCGCCTGAAACTAGTTCGATCGGTTCGATTCGGTCTATTCAGTTTGGAACCAGACATCTTTAATTAAGAAAAAGGTCTATGTTGGCCAAAAGAAAGATGTGTATCAAGAAATCAGTGAAAGAAAAATGTGAGTTAAGGGATCAATAAAGAACGATGTAAATTAACTGACATGATCATCAATTTAAGGAAAAAGAGAGAAATATGGGGACAAATAAAAGAAAAAATGGTAAAACAAAGAGAAAAGATGATTAGTCCCCACCCCACATCTAAAATTTGTATTGTCCTCAATGCAAACTCTATTATATATAAAAAATATTAATTAAATATATTAAAATAAAAATAAATATTTGATGGTTGTAGAATAAATACCTAAATTTTTCTCCAAGCAAAACCATACGGGTTGTAGATAAAAATCTGAGAATTTTTTCTGAGAATAATTTTTTCGTGATTAATTAAAACCGAAAAGAAAATTTCGTTTGAGAAGAAACGACTCAAGGAGATTCAGGATTTGATATTATTTATGATAATTAGAATAAGTTACAAAAGATATTATAAAAGATACGTTGATTGATAATAAATTGGTTTTACTATACATAGAGATGTTTAAATTAAAGGTTGAGATATTATAGCAATTAACATGGACGGTTTAGATGGGATGACACGTGTTAAAAATTTTGAGAAGGAGGAAGATGATGTGACATTCTCTCGGTGAGTTTTAACCTTTTGGTTTTGCTTTAATGTATACCCTAGTAAAAGATAGATCATCAAACTACTAAAAACATAACCTATCAAATTATCATCCAAGTAAAATTATCATTCATGAAAAGAACAACAACTAGATTGTAATTCTAGAATTCATAAACATAGCCTATCAAACCACTTAAGATAAGCATAGATTATCAAATTCTTCTTCTACCAATTAGTTCTCTAGTTGATTATCCTAATCGTGATCATTTTGAGCACAAGAGAGCAATCCACAAATCATAAAAGAAATCAAACTAGTTTCATACAATTCTAGAATTCCTACAAGCTTTAGTTAAGATTTTAAAAATAAAAATAAATATTTGATGGTTGTAGAATAAATACCTAATATTACCTAATATTTTTATCCAAGCAACAAATGTGCCTTGGGTTGAAGATAAAAATCGGAGAATTTTTTCTGAGAATAATTTTTTCGTGATTAATTAAAACCGAAAAGAAAATTTCGCTTGAGAAGAAACGACTCAAGGAGATTCAGGATTTGATATTATTTATGATAATTAGAATAAGTTACAAAAGATATTATAAAAGATACGTTGATTGATAATAAATTGGTTTTACTATACATAGAGATGTTTAAATTAAAGGTTGAGATATTATAGCAATTAACATGGACGGTTTAGATGGGATGACACGTGTTAAAAATTTTGAGAAGGAGGAAGATGATGTGACATTCTCTGGTGAGTTTTAACCTTTTGGTTTTGCTTTAATGTATACCCTAGTAAAAGATAGATCATCAAACTACTAAAAACATAACCTATCAAATTATCATCCAAGTAAAATTATCATTCATGAAAAGAACAACAACTAGATTGTAATTCTAGAATTCATAAACATAGCCTATCAAACCACTTAAGATAAGCATAGATTATCAAATTCTTCTTCTACCAATTAGTTCTCTAGTTGATTATCCTAATCGTGATCATTTTGAGCACAAGAGAGCAATCCACAAATCATAAAAGAAATCAAACTAGTTTCATACAATTCTAGAATTCATAAACATAGCCTATCAAACCACTTAAGATAAGCATAGATTATCAAATTCTTCTTCTACCAATTAGTTCTCTAGTTGATTATCCTAATCGTGATCATTTTGAGCACAAGAGAGCAATCCACAAATCATAAAAGAAATCAAACTAGTTTCATACAATTCTAGAATTCATAAACATAGCCTATCAAACCACTTAAGATAAGCATAGATTATCAAATTCTTCTTCTACCAATTAGTTCTCTAGTTGATTATCCTAATCGTGATCATTTTGAGCACAAGAGAGCAATCCACAAATCATAAAAGAAATCAAACTAGTTTCATACAATTCTAGAATTCATAAACATAGCCTATCAAACCACTTAAGATAAGCATAGATTATCAAATTCTTCTTCTACCAATTAGTTCTCTAGTTGATTATCCTAATCGTGATCATTTTGAGCACAAGAGAGCAATCCACAAATCATAAAAGAAATCAAACTAGTTTCATACAATTCTAGAATTCATAAACATAGCCTATCAAACCACTTAAGATAAGCATAGATTATCAAATTCTTCTTCTACCAATTAGTTCTCTAGTTGATTATCCTAATCGTGATCATTTTGAGCACAAGAGAGCAATCCACAAATCATAAAAGAAATCAAACTAGTTTCATACAATTCTAGAATTCATAAACATAGCCTATCAAACCACTTAAGATAAGCATAGATTATCAAATTCTTCTTCTACCAATTAGTTCTCTAGTTGATTATCCTAATCGTGATCATTTTGAGCACAAGAGAGCAATCCACAAATCATAAAAGAAATCAAACTAGTTTCATACAATTCTAGAATTCCTACAAGCTTTAGTTAAGATTTTAAAAATAAAAATAAATATTTGATGGTTGTAGAATAAATACCTAATATTACCTAATATTTTTATCCAAGCAACAAATGTGCCTTGGGTTGAAGATAATAAATAGGAGGTTTTGCTCCTAGAGTAATTTTTTCGAGAATAATTAAAATCGAACTATTATATATAAAAAATATTAATTAAATATATTAAAATAAAAATAAATATTTGATGGTTGTAGAATAAATACCTAATATTACCTAATATTTTTATCCAAGCAACAAATGTGCCTTGGGTTGAAGATAAAAATCGGAGAATTTTTTTCGGAGAATAATTTTTTCGTGATTAATTAAAACCGGAAAAAGAAAATTTCGTTTGAGAAGAAACGACTCAAGGAGATTCAGGATTTGATATTATTTATGATAATTAGAATAAGTTACAAAAGATATTATAAAAGATACAGTGATTGATAATAAATTGGTTTTTACTATACATAGAGATGTTTAAATTAAAGGTTGAGATATTATAGCAATTAACATGGACGGTTTAGATGGGATGACACGTGTTAAAAATTTTTGAGAAGGAGGAAGATGATGTGACATTCTCTGGTGAGTTTTAACCTTTTGGTTTTGCTTTAATGTATACCCTAGTAAAAGATAGATCATCAAACTACTAAAAACATAACCTATCAAATTATCATCCAAGTAAAATTATCATTCATGAAAAGAACAACAACTAGATTGTAATTCTAGAATTCATAAACATAGCCTATCAAACCACTTAAGATAAGCATAGATTATCAAATTCTTCTTCTACCAATTAGTTCTCTAGTTGATTATCCTAATCGTGATCATTTTGAGCACAAGAGAGCAATCCACAAATCATAAAAGAAATCAAACTAGTTTCATACAATTCTAGAATTCATAAACATAGCCTATCAAACCACTTAAGATAAGCATAGATTATCAAATTCTTCTTCTACCAATTAGTTCTCTAGTTGATTATCCTAATCGTGATCATTTTGAGCACAAGAGAGCAATCCACAAATCATAAAAGAAATCAAACTAGTTTCATACAATTCTAGAATTCCTACAAGCTTTAGTTAAGATTTTAAAAATAAAAATAAATATTTGATGGTTGTAGAATAAATACCTAATATTACCTAATATTTTTATCCAAGCAACAAATGTGCCTTGGGTTGAAGATAATAAATAGGAGGTTTTGCTCCTAGAGTAATTTTTTCGAGAATAATTTTTTCGTGATTAATTAAAACCGAAAAGAAAATTTCGTTTGAGAAGAAACGACTCAAGGAGATTCAGGATTTGATATTATTTATGATAATTAGAATAAGTTACAAAAGATATTATAAAAGATACGTTGATTGATAATAAATTGGTTTTACTATACATAGAGATGTTTAAATTAAAGGTTGAGATATTATAGCAATTAACATGGACGGTTTAGATGGGATGACACGTGTTAAAAATTTTGAGAAGGAGGAAGATGATGTGACATTCTCTGGTGAGTTTTTAACCTTTTTGGTTTTGCTTTAATGTATACCCTAGTAAAAGATAGATCATCAAACTACTAAAAACATAACCTATCAAATTATCATCCAAGTAAAATTATCATTCATGAAAAGAACAACAACTAGATTGTAATTCTAGAATTCATAAACATAGCCTATCAAACCACTTAAGATAAGCATAGATTATCAAATTCTTCTTCTACCAATTAGTTCTCTAGTTGATTATCCTAATCGTGATCATTTTGAGCACAAGAGAGCAATCCACAAATCATAAAAGAAATCAAACTAGTTTCATACAATTCTAGAATTCCTACAAGCTTTAGTTAAGATTTTAAAAATAAAAATAAACTCCCCTACCTTAATCAGAACATCCTCTATCTCTCTTGGGTATTTTCATAGATCTATCAACTAACTGGATGGTACATCTGGTTAGATTCAGTTCACCTACCCCATGCATGCTGTTGAAAAACTAAATAGGAAAGAAGATTCACACTAGCTCGCAAGTCTAGAGTGCCTTATTAATGAATGTGTTTTCTATGAAACATGAAATGGTGGGACAATCGGAGTCCTTATGTTTCAAAAACATTAGCTTTGACAGTATATCACTGATATTGGCAGCTAGAAAGACTTTTTTGGAAACATTAGTGGTTCTTTTTCTTAGTGCATAAATCCTTTAAAAATTTTGCATAGGATGAGATTTGTTGGATGGCATCTAAGAGAGGGATGTTGAGCTTGACATGCTTGAAGGTTTCTAAGATCTTCTCTACCTGAGGAGAGTTTTTTCTAGACCTGAGTCTATCTGGGAAGGGAGCAACTGATTTAAACCTATCAAAATTGAGCTCAGGTTCAAGTTCAGGTTCTTTGTCATCGGAAGGGGATGATTGTTGAATAGACTTATTAGAAGGAGAGAGAGTTTGTTCAGGTTCAGGAGTTTGGCTCAGAGGCATTCTAACTTGATTATCGACCTGTTTCTCGACCGTAGTGAATGGATTGCATTCACTTGAGCTTGGTAAGTTGAACTTGATCCAATATCCTTAGGGTTTGTAACAGGTTGACTCGGAAAATTTTCCTTCTCTCTTTCACTCACGGCGCTAGCTAGTTGACTGAGTTGAGTTTCTAACCTAGCTATTGCTTGAGTGTTAGAATTGAGTACCTAACTAGTTGTCTGTATGAAGGAATTCAGAGTGTTGGATGTCCGAGTCAACATATTGGTGGTCTGTGTGAAAGTTTTAATCATAGCCTCAAAATCCTTTTCTAAGACACTAAAATGTTTCTCATGATCAGAACTTGGAGGAATCAGATTCATTGGCTGATTTGGAAGAAACTGATTCTGGTATGCAGGATTGGGTTGTAAAAATTTATTTGGTGTATTGAATGGAACTGTGTTTCCTCTAGAAAATTGTGGAGTTGAAAAGGGAGTGAAATTTTGATTTTCGAAGAAGTTTCCCTGATTCTATGTAAAATTTAGATGATTTCTCCAACCTGGGTTGTAGGTTAGAGAAAATGGATCATTCACAGGATGCTGGAATGCAGCATTTACCTAACCTAGTGGTTGATTATTTCCTATGAGAGGATATTCTCTGAAACATGGGTTCAAAATAGGCATTCTAGGACAGAAACTTGATTGATTTGAGCTGGGACTCATTCTTTGATTTCTAGGGCCTCTAGCATACGTAGGATTGTAGCCATCTTTTGCTTCAGAGGCTATGTTTGACTCTAGGGAAAGATCACTGTATTTGATTGGGGGAACTGATGAAACCCTTTCATCACAGTGTTTCCATTGCATGATTTTCTCAGATAAACTCTCTAAAAATTCTCAAGCTTCATCAATATTTTTCTTCATGAAATCTCATTGACACATAGATTCTAAGGAAGTTTTTAAAGAATAATTCAATCCTTCATAGATGATTTGGCATAATCGTCACTTTTCTAGATCATGGTGAGGACATTGGATAAAAAGATTCTTAAACCTATCAAAATATTTCTAGAATGGCTCCCCTAGGACTATCTTAAAATCTGAATGCTTTTTCTAAGTTTAACCGTTTTATGGATAGGGAAAAATTTCTTCAGAAAAGGGTAATAAATTCATCCTAGGTTGAGATAAAATTTATGGGTTAGCTATACAGCCATTTCATGATTTGTCCTTAAGAGCAAATGGGATAAATCTAAGCTTAATCGCATCCTCAGATAGTTCCCTAATCTTAATCATAAGACAAACTTTCTCAAACTCGGAGATAAAAATGTAAGCGTCTTCGGATTCATTTCCTAAGAATTTTGAAAGCATGTTTATGAAGTACGATCTAAGCTCAAAATTAGCTCCATTAATATCGAGTAGCCTAATGCAATATGAGATTGCATTCCTAGTGGGATAACACATGTCTTGAAGAATGGGTGGATGAGGATTAGCCATTTCTTTGCTTTTAAAAATCGGTTTAACACGGATTAATTGATTGGTATTATCCCTAATCCAAACTTGCATTTTTTTTAAAAATATTTTATTTTATTTTATTTTTTATTTTTTATTTAGAAAAACTAAAAGACCTAAAAGATAAAAAGAAGAGAATGATCAAAGAAAAACCTAAATAAAACAAATCAATAGCAACCACTTTGCAACAATCATCCTTAATCTAGGGTTAAGTCTAGACTCAACTAGACCAGCTCCTAACCAAAAACTCCTTGAGTGAAAAGATTAAAGTTTACTTGGTCAGTTAGCCAGGTAAGGATAGTACTAGAAGGAGGCCAAAGACCAATTAAGTACCTCGTTCCTTGCGAAGCGTTTTACGCAACCCCTAAATTTTGCCTTAGACACCAACGGATTTAAGTAAACTTAAACAGATTCACGTAAGGATTTCTTATTTCTTAATGAGCTCGAGTCCTTAGGGGCTAATGTCTAATGAGTTTTAAAGGCTTGGATTTGTGTAGTGAGGAATTAGTGATTTGTGAGCTAAGGAAAGGGTGATGAAATCTCTCACTTTATCTTGATTAGGGAGTATTGCCCTTAAGAGTATTTTCAAGTGAGTGCTCAAATCAAAATGCTCAAATCGCTTTGGTGAATTCCTACTAGTACATGCAATGCAACATAAGAAATTAAAAACAACTACAAATGATGCAAAAAAGAAAATCTTTTTATTTTTTAATGAGGGTTAACAATCAAATAAATATGAGAAATAGAGCTCTTATTTGAATTTATTATCTTGTTGGTAGTTGTTCAAGTAGAGGGTGGATTTTATTAGGGTCGACAAAAGAAATTTTTTTATTAGATCCTAATTATCTCTAATTTGAGAAACCAACTAAAGGGGTGGAATTGAAAATACTAGAAAGAGGACTTACCTTTTCAAGCAGATATTCAATCTTCAATCTGTAATCCTCAATCTTCAAGCTTCAATGTTCCTTCATAAGAAAACACACAAATCGAAGAACCAAAATAGAAAAACCCTAATTACAAGCACCTTCCCCGACAACGACGCCAAAAACTTAATGTATTGTGAAAATAGTGTTGAGATTGCAAGTACACAATTAAGTTATAGTATAGTACAATGTCGAACCCACGAGGAAGTGTGTAGAAAATTTCTAACATGGATCCTAGAGTTGTGTGTGGACAATTCGTAGCTGCTTACTAGGTATCAATACTACTATCGATATTGGTATCGATACCCTTATCGATAGAGGTATCGACACATGTATCGATAGAGGTATCGATACCACTATTGACACTAGTATCGATACAAGTATTGATAATCGACATTCTAGATGGCTTTGCTTCATCGAGATAAGCGATTTTCATATATCATATGTTAGATTCCTCCGGATTGGGAGATAATCTTTGTTTCTTTCGGTGACCATCCGAATATGAATTAAATTTTTGATTTCTTTTCATATTGAATCCTTATTTTTGGCTTCTATAGACTACTTGGCTTGATCCCGGGCTTCAATAAAAGGTTAAAAATAAGGAAATTTGAGTTCTTTTAGCTCCTATTCATTAATTCTTCATTTCTTGAGATTAAGAGAAAAACCGTTATTAGTAATATATTTATTTAAATAAAATAGATAATGAGGGTATAAAAGTGTAATAAAATGTGATGATCAAAAGCATAAAAATTTTGAAATCCCGGTAAGTTTTGGAAGTTTAGAAAACTCCCAAAGCATTTTGAGTTTTGTATTTATATTATCTCATAATTTTACATTGATGTCCCTCAACATCAATATCCTTTCAAAACATACATATTTGCATATTAACTCATAAAATTACAAAAAATAACTCTTAAAAATGAATAGCCCTCTGAAAAAACTAAAACAAACCTCCTAAGAGTTTGAAGATTAAAAATAACCCCTTTCAAATTCTAAAATTTACAAACAATTCACTAAAAAATATAAAACTACAAACAAATCCTAAAACTACAAAAGTTACAAATGACCCCCCCCCAAAAAAAAATTGTTAAAGCCATCTAAAAGATATAAATATTGCAAATTAGACCCAAAAATTCAAAATTATAAACAACTACATGGAAAATTTGCATATTACAAATAGATCTCTGCAAAATCAAAAATTATAAACAACCTCTTTAAAATCCAAAATTATAAACAACCTCCTGAAAAATCAAAAATTACATGTAAAATTCTGAAAATTGAAAACAACCATTTTATGGGTTTACTACCAATAAGTGACAAAACTAAAAACTTATTATGCTAACATTTATCGGAAAGTTTGGTTATTTGATAACACATGTCTTGAAGAATGGGTGGATGAGGATTAGCCATTTCTTTGCTTTTAAAAATCGATTCAATACGGATTAATCGATTGGTATGATCCCTAATCCAAACTTGCATATTTTTTAATTTTTATTTTATTTTATTTTTTATTTTTTATTTAGAAAAACTAAGGCCTAAAAGATAAAAAGAAGAGGAGGATAAAAGAAAAACCTAAATAAAACAAATTAAGAGCAACCACTTTGTAACAATAACCCTTAATCTAGGGTTGAGTCTAGACTCAACTAGACCAGCTCCTAACTAAAAACTCCTTGAGTGAAAAGATTGAAGTTTACTCGGTCAGTTAGCCAGGTAAGGATAGTACTAGAGGGAGGTCAAAGACCAATTAAGTACCTTGTTCCTTACGGAGCGTTTTACGCAACCCCTAAACTTTACCTTAGACACCAACAGATTTAAGTAAACTTAAACAGGTTCACTTAAGGATTTTTATTTCTTAATGAGCTCGAGTCCTTAGGGGCCAATGTCTAATGAGTTTTAAAGGCTTGAGTTTGTGTAGTGAGGAATTAGTGATTTGTAGATTAAGGAAAGGGTGATGAAATCCCTCACCTTATCTTGATTAGGGAGTATTGCCCTTAAGAGTATTTTCAAGTGAGTACTCAAATCAAAATGCTCAAATCACTTTGGTAAATTCCTACTACTACATGCAATGCAACCTAAGAAATTAAAACAACTACAAATGATGCAAAAAGAAAATCTTTTTATTTTTAATGAGGGTTAACAATCAAATAAATATGAGAAATAGAGCTCTTATTTGAATTTATTATCTTGTTGGTAGTTGTTCAAGTAGAGGGTGGATTTTATTAGAGATTAGACAAAGAAATTTTTTATTAGATCCTAATTATCTCTAATTTGAGAAACCAACTAAAGGGGTGGAATTGAAAATACTAGAAAGAGGACTTACTTTTTCAAGCAGATATTCAATCTTCAATCTGTAATCCTCAATCTTCAAGCTTCAAAGTTGTTCCTTCATAAGAAAACACACAAATCGAAGAACCAAAATAGAAAAACCCTAATTACAAGCACCTTCCCCGACAACGACGCCAAAAACTTAATGTATTGTGAAAATAGTGTTGAGATTACAAGTGCACAATTAAGTTATAGTATAGTACAATGTCGAACCCACGAGGAAGTGTGTAGAAAAATTCTAACATGGATCCTAGAGTTGTGTGTGGACAATTCGTAGCTGCTTACTAGGTATCAATACTACTATCGATATTGGTATCGATACCCTTATCGATAGAGGTATCGACACATGTATCGATAGAGGTATCGATACCACTATTGACACTAGTATCGATACAAGTATTGATAATCTGACATTCTAGATGGCTTTGCTTCATCGAGATAAGCGATTTTCATATATCATATGTTAGATTCCGCCTTCCGGATTGGGAGATAATGCTGTTTCTTTGCGGCTGACCATCCTGAATATGAATTAAATTTTTTGATTTCTTTTCATATTGAATCCTTATTTTTTCGGCTTCTATAGACTACTTGGCTTGATCCTGGGCTTCAATAAAAGGTTAAAAAATAAGGAAATTTGAGTTCTTTTTTTAGCTCCTATTCATTAATTCTTCATTTCTTGCAGATTAAGAGAAAAACACGTTATTAGTAATATATTTATTTAAATAAAATAGATAATGAGGGTATAAAAGTGTAATAAAATGTGATGATCAAAAGCCGCAAAAAATTTTGAAATCCCCGGTAAGTTTTGGAAGTTTAGAAAACTCCCAAAGCATTTTGAGTTTTTGTATTTATATTATCTCATAATTTTACATTGATGTCCCTCAACATCAATATCCTTTCAAAACATACATATTTGCATATTAACTCATAAAATTACAAAAAATAACTCTTAAAAATGAATAGCCCTCTGAAAAACTAAAACAAACCTCCTAAGAGTTTGAAGATTAAAATAACCCCTTTCAAATTCTAAAATTTACAAACAATTCACTAAAAAATATAAAACTACAAACAAATCCTAAAAACTACAAAGTTACAAATGACCCCCACCCCAAAAAAAAAAAAATTGTTAAAGCCATCTAAAAGATATAAATATTGCAAATTAGACCCAAAAATTCAAAAATTATAAACAACTACATGGAAAATTTGCATATTACAAATAGATCTCTGCAAAAATCAAAAATTATAAACAACCTCTTTAAAATCCAAAATTATAAACAACCTCCTGAAAAATCAAAAATTACATGTAAAATTCTGAAAATTGAAAACAACCATTTTATGGGTTTACTACCAATAAGTGACAAAACTAAAACTTATTCGACGTATTATGCTAACATTTATCGGGAAAGTTTGGTTATTTGATTACACATGAACTAAACAATGTTAATTTGAGACTTTTCTACCAAAAGTTTTGGCGGTTTAGTGAGAGTTTCAAAGGTATTAGGGTTTAGTGCCAAACACCCCAACTTATTGGGGATTTAGTTAAAGTTATCGATATTTCAATTTTTATAGAGAGAATATTTTAGTTGTTATTTGTGAAGACCATTATATTTATTGAAGAATAAATTAGTGGTAACTATTGTTAAAAGCGTTATTGACTATCAAATTAAGATGGGAATTGAAATCCTAAATGGCCGGAGAATCATTTGAAAGGCAAACTTGGATTTGCTATTTTGTGAATCAAAGAACTAATAAAACTACATAAAATATTAGAGATAAAAAAAAAAGTTTAGATCCCCTTATAAATAAAAAAGATTTGTAGTTTACTGTATGCCTTACATCTAAAAAGCTTACGTGTTTCTCATAATTTTACATTGATGTCCCTCAACATCAATATCCTTTCAAAACATACATATTTGCATATTAACTCATAAAATTACAAAAAATAACTCTTAAAAAATGAATAGCCCTCTGAAAAAACTAAAACAAACCTCCTAAGAGTTTGAAGATTAAAAATAACCCCTTTCAAATTCTAAAATTTACAAACAATTCACTAAAAATATAAAACTACAAACAAATCCCTAAAACTACAAAGTTACAAATGACCCCCACCCCAAAAAAAAAAAAATTGTTAAAGCCATCTAAAAGATATAAATATTGCAAATTAGACCCAAAATTCAAAAATTATAAACAACTACATGGAAAATTTGCATATTACAAATAGATCTCTGCAAAAATCAAAAATTATAAACAACCTCTTTAAAATCCAAAATTATAAACAACCTCTGAAAAATCAAAAATTACATGTAAAATTCTGAAAATTGAAAACAACCATTTTATGGGTTTACTACCAATAAGTGACAAAACTAAAACTTATTCGACGTATTATGCTAACATTTATCGGGAAAGTTTGGTTATTTGATTACACATGAACTAAACAATGTTAATTTGAGACTTTTCTACCAAAAGTTTTGGCGGTTTAGTGAGAGTTTCAAAGGTATTAGGGTTTAGTGCCAAACACCCCAACTTATTGGGGATTTAGTTAAAGTTATCGATATTTCAATTTTTATAGAGAGAATATTTTAGTTGTTATTTGTGAAGACCATTATATTTATTGAAGAATAAATTAGTGGTAACTATTGTTAAACGCATTGACTATCAAATTAAGATGGGAATTGAAATCCTAAATGGCCGGAGAATCATTTGAAAGGCAAACTTGGATTTGCTATTTTGTGAATCAAAGAACTAATAAAACTACATAAAATATTAGAGATAAAAAAAAAAAAGTTTAGATCCCCTTATAAATAAAAAAGATTTGTAGTTTACTGTATGCCTTACATCTAAAAAGCTTACACGTGTTTCTCCCTAATTTTGAATTTGAAAATTTAAAATAAAACTATCCACACACTTATTCAATGAGGTAGCATTTTTTAATTTTAGAATTAAAAAAGATGTTATAAAGAAGGGATTGACGGTTAAGTCATCTAATTTAAATTTTAAAATTTGAAATAAAATCATATACTCTTATTTTGTATTTTTGTATAAAAAGAACTCCGCTCAAGTTATCTATTTTTGAAAAAGGAGCAACGATCTAAAAAAAAAAAAAAGAACAATTCAATATTTAGAAGAAAGACCATAACTAAAAAACACATAAAGAACAACAAAAAAAAGTATATACAAGCATAATAAATTAGATCCACCCGTGCGAGCATGACCCTAACACATTTTTTACAGGAGGAAAATCACAATAAAATGGAATTGATGTTACATTTTCTAAGCAGAGTTATGTTTAAAATCAAGTTTATCTCTACCACCGAATATAAATTCTGACGGCTTCGCGTGCGTATGGTACTATATACAATCTACTATTTTCAAAATAATACAATTTACTAGTTCCCAAATAATACAAGTCACGTCTACAAAGTTATTTTGGTGTGTTTGGATTTGGGTTCCGGGTAGTTATCGGGTGTAATCCGATCTAGTAAACACGGTAAGCTGATAGAAAAGAGCCACTAACAGATGGACGAAGAAAGGGACAGCGGGAGAAGAAGAAGAAGAAGAAGAGGAGATGCCGCCGTCGTCCCTCGCGTTCCGCCGCTTTTTCTGCTGCGCCGTCGGCGGAGCTTCTCCTCCAACCAACAACACCAAGAAGAATCTAGTCTTCTTGGGCTCTCCAAAAGTAAGCGTCTCTTTCTCTCTCTAAACCTCTCTCACACCCCTCTAACCGTTTGTGTTAATTCCTGAATGATGATCAGGTCGCCGCATCAGTTCTCGACGCTCTATTCAATGCCTCTGAAGCTCAAGACTCAATCTTTAAGGTATTTCAAGTGGACCCATTTCAATTCTCATCCTCAATTTCTACAGATTAGTGTTTAAATGGCTAATGCCGTTGCTAATTGAAGCAATTCGGAGTATAAAGGTCCAATTTTTTTTATTTATTTAGGAGAAACTATTTTCTTCCCGATTTACACATTATTTCTAGTTTCTGTAATTGGATTAACCTTTCAAATGAGGCGAGTAGTATTCTGTTTCTGCATTGTTTTTGCGTATTTATATGTGAAGCGTTTGTTTCTTCTATTTTATGCGTTCAGTTATGAAAGTGATCTGAAGCCCCTGACTTTTGCCTCAACGATTGATTAGTCAGATGAGATACACATGGCATATCATTTGTAGAAACTTTCAGTGGTAAAAGCGGATTTCTTTTCAGATCTCCTGTTCTCTTTCCTATCTTTCTTATTGGTTATGGTTATGCTTTTAGCTATAAACAACTAGGTTTCGCAGGTGCAAATACAAGTATCAGATATAATGGTATACGGATTTGTGGATACATTATCAGAAAGTCGGATGTAGAATCTCATAGATATAATTCAATACCATTCTATTATATAGCATTCTATTATATATAGTGTAAATAGCATAGTTCAATGCCATCATACATCTATAAATAAATCCATAATGCAATGAAAACTAATTTGTAAACTCAATATTATATCCAATTCACCAGCAAAACCGCCTCAAATTTGATCCAATTGTATGTGCATGCAAGGTTGTGGAAAGTGGAAAGCAGAGAGAAGCGGTGAGTCATTGCTTAAGCTTTTTGGGGCTTTAGCGGCAAAAGGTGGTAAAAAGAGCCAAGTAAAAGAGTGATCCGGTTTAAGTATGTATAAGGATGTTGGGGGATAGATTGCAAGGAGGAACTGGATTCAACTGGAGAAGGAGGTGGAGGAGCTTCGACTGGAGATGGTAATGGTGATGGTTGTAAGAACCCTAGGGAGGGTGAACATTTATCGGGGAAAGTTTGGTTATTTGATTACACATGAACTAAACAATGTTAATTTGAGACTTTTCTCCCAAAAGTTTTGGGGGTTTAGTGAGAGTTTCAAAGGTATTAGGGTTTAGTGCCAAACACCCCAACTTATTGGGGATTTAGTTAAAGTTATCGATATTTCAATTTTTATAGAGAGAATATTTTAGTTGTTATTTGTGAAGACCATTATATTTATTGAAGAATAAATTAGTGGTAACTATTGTTAAAACGCATTGACTATCAAATTAAGATGGGAATTGAAATCCTAAATGGCCGGAGAATCATTTGAAAGGCAAACTTGGATTTGCTATTTTGTGAATCAAAGAACTAATAAAACTACATAAAATATTAGAGATAAAAAAAAAAAGTTTAGATCCCCTTATAAATAAAAAAGATTTGTAGTTTACTGTATGCCTTACATCTAAAAAGCTTACACGTGTTTCTCCCTAATTTTGAATTTGAAAATTTAAAATAAAACTATCCACACACTTATTCAATGAGGTAGCATTTTTTAATTTTAGAATTAAAAAAGATGTTATAAAGAAGGGATTGACGGTTAAGTCATCTAATTTAAATTTTAAATTTTAAAAATAAAATCATCTACACCCTTATTTTGTATTTTTGTATAAAAAGAACTCGGCTCAAGTTATCTATTTTGAAAAAGGAGCAACGATCTAAAAAAAAAAAAGAACAATTCAATATTTAGAAGAAAGACCATAACTAAAAACACATAAAGAACAACAAAAAAGTATATACAAGCATAATAAATTAGATCCACCCGTGCGAGCATGACCCTAACACATTTTTGGAGGAAAATCACAATAAAATGGAATTGATGTTACATTTTCTAAGCAGAGTTATGTTTAAAATCAAGTTTATCTCTACCACCGAATATAAATTCTCACGGCTTCGCGTGCGTATGGTACTATATATACAATCTACTATTTTCAAAATAATACAATTTACTAGTTCCCAAATAATACAAGTCACGTCTACAAAGTTATTTTGGTGTGTTTGGATTTGGGTTCCGGGTAGTTATCGGGTGTAATCCGATCTGGTAAACACGGTAAGCTGATAGAAAAGAGCCACTAACAGAAGGATAAAGAAAGGGACAGCGGAAGAAGAAGAAGAAGAGGAGATGCCGCCGTCGTCCCTCGCGTTCCGCCGCTTTTTCTGCTGCGCCGTCGGCGGAGCTTCTCCTCCAACCAATAACACCAAGAAGAATCTAGTCTTCTTGGGCTCTCCAAAAGTAAGCGTCTCTTTCTCTCTCTAAACCTCTCTCACACCCTCTAACTGTTTGTGTTAATTCCTGAATGATGATCAGGTCGCCGCATCAGTTCTCGACGCTCTATTCAATGCCTCTGAAGCTCAAGACTCAATCTTTAAGGTATTTCAAGTGGACCCATTTCAATTCTCACCTCAATTTCTACAGATTAGTGTTTAAATGGCTAATGCAGTTGCTAATTGAAGCAATTCGGAGTATAAAGGTCCAATTTTTTTTATTTATTTAGGAGAAACTATTTTCTTCTCGATTTACACATTATTTCTAGTTTCTGTAATTGGATTAACCTTTCAAATGAGACGAGTAGTATTCTGTTTCTGCATTGTTTTGCGTATTTATATGTGAAGCGTTTGTTTCTTCTATTTTTTGCGTTCAGTTATGAAAGTGATCTGAAGCCCCTGACTTTTGCCTCAACGATTGATTAGTCAGATGAAATACACATGGCATATCATTTGCAGAAACTTTCAGTGGTAAAAGCGTGGGATTTCTTTTCAGATCTCCTGTTCTCTTTCCTATATTTCTTATTGGTTATGGTTATGCTTTTAGCTATAAACAACTAGGTTTCGCAGGTGCAAATACAAGTATCAGATATAATGGTATACGGATTTGTGGATACAGTATCAGAAAGTCGTGGATGTAGAATCTCATAGATATAATTCAATACCATTTTATTATATATAGTGTAAATAGCATAGTTCAATGCCATCATACATTATAAATAAATCCATAATGCAATGAAAACTAATTTGTAAACTCAATATTATATCCAATTCACCAGCAAAACCGCCTCAAATTTGATCCAATTGTATGTGCATGCAAGGTTGTGGAAAGTGGAAAGCAGAGAGAAGCGGTGAGTCATTGCTTAAGCTTTTTGGGGCTTTAGCGGCAAAAGGTGGTAAGAAGCGCCAAGTAAAAAAGTGATCCGGTTTAAGTATGTATAAGGATGTTGGGGATAGATTGCAAGGAGGAACTGGATTCAACTGAGAAGGAGGTGGAGGAGCTTCGACTGGAGATGGTAATGGTGATGGTTGTAAGAACCCTAGGGGAGGGTGTGAATAGGGTTATTGAGATATTTTAGTAAATTTTCTGGATTTTGTGGAGGATAGAAAAAGCTAGCAGAGGTAGAAGAGACTTTAGATAGTGTGATAGCTGAAATTGAGAAAGGGAAGATCAATGGGAATGTCCATTGACAGGAATGAGACTTTCTTTAGGAATAGAAGGGAAGTTAGGCAGTGCCTCTATAAAGAGTGAATAGATTTACAAAAAGATAGTTCCTTGATATGAGTAGTGAAGATCGAGAGAACTTATATGAAAGAGAAATCAACACACAGAGCTTGCACAAGATATATAAGGTGGTTCGCTCTTCAACTAGACTACATCCACCTACCTAGCTCGACTAGGATTTCCTAAATACACTATACTTGAACTTCCTCCAAAGTTCCTGGATTACAAGACATCTTCTACCACACTTGACAACCTCAAGTTGGTAGCTTCTCACCACTCTTTACCCTGAAGAGTTCACTAGTTTACTAGGGAAATATCAGTGGCAATGTTGAAGTAGTGGCGAACTAAGGCGTTTGCTGAGTGCGCGCTTCAGTACCAAGCGCCTATTTTGAAGCGTTATTTAAAATTTTAATTATAATTGATAAAAATATGTATTAAATTCATATAAATTTACAAAAAAAAAGATAGCAATCTTAGATCCACAATAAACCATGCATACTTAAATACTAAATAGCCAAAATAATAACTTACAAGTTTATAGAAAGCGCTAGGAGGCCTAGACATTGGACCCGGTACCTAAAGCCTAGGAGGTTTTTTTTAAATTTTTTTAATTACAATAATTGATAGTAAATATCAACGTTATAGAAAGTTTAGGTGCCTGACTGGTGTCTAGGCGGTTCTTCATTTAAGAGGTGGTCAAGGAGGTATTACTAAAGGTCAGAGGAGATAGTGGAGGTGTTCATATTTGGAGGTTAAAGAAGTTTGAAGGAGGTTGGAAGATATTCAACACAAAATCACGATCAAGGCCTAAAGGGTGCAGTCCACGTAAGCAAACAATGCTCCCTTAAATACTTTTAAAATCTAGGTGGGCAGCCTAGGTAGGCTGCGACGTAGGCGTGTAGCGGTTCTTTTAGCTCTTATTCATTAATTCTTCATTTCCTGCAGATTAAGAGAAAACACGTTATTAGTGATATATTTATTTAAATAAAATAGATAATGAGGGTATAAAAGTGTAATAAAATGTGATGATCAAAAGCTAGGCAAAAATTTGAAATCCACGGTAAGTTTTGGAAGTTTAGAAAACTCCCAAAGCATTTTGAGTTTTGTATTTATATTATCTCATAATTTTACATTGATGTCCCTCAACATCAATATCCTTTCAAAACATACATATTTGCATATTAACTCATAAAATTACAAAAAATAACTCTTAAAAAATGAATAGCCCTCTGAAAAAACTAAAACAAACCTCCTAAGAGTTTGAAGATTAAAAATAACCCCTTTCAAATTCTAAAATTTACAAACAATTCACTAAAAAATATAAAACTACAAACAAATCCTAAAACTACAAAAGTTACAAATGACCCCCACCCCAAAAAAAAAAAATTGTTAAAGCCATCTAAAAGATATAAATATTGCAAATTAGACCCAAAAATTCAAAATTATAAACAACTACATGGAAAATTTGCATATTACAAATAGATCTCTGCAAAAATCAAAAATTATAAACAACCTCTTTAAAATCCAAAATTATAAACAACCTCCTGAAAAATCAAAAATTACATGTAAAATTCTGAAAATTGAAAACAACCATTTTATGGGTTTACTACCAATAAGTGACAAAACTAAAACTTATTCGACGTATTATGCTAACATTTATCGGGGAAAGTTTGGTTATTTGATTACACATGAACTAAACAATGTTAATTTGAGACTTTTCTACCAAAAGTTTTTGGCGGTTTAGTGAGAGTTTCAAAGGTATTAGGGTTTAGTGCCAAACACCCCAACTTATTGGGGATTTAGTTAAAGTTATCGATATTTCAATTTTTATAGAGAGAATATTTTAGTTGTTATTTGTGAAGACCATTATATTTATTGAAGAATAAATTAGTGGTAACTATCGTTAAAACGTACATTGACTATCAAATTAAGATGGGAATTGAAATCCTAAATGGCCAGGAGAATCATTTGAAAGGCAAACTTGGATTTGCTATTTTGTGAATCAAAGAACTAATAAAACTACATAAAATATTAGAGATAAAAAAAAAAAGTTTAGATCCCCTTATAAATAAAAAAGATTTGTAGTTTACTGTATGCCTTACATCTAAAAAGCTTACACGTGTTTCTCCCTAATTTTGAATTTGAAAATTTAAAATAAAACTATCCACACACTTATTCAATGAGGTAGCATTTTTTAATTTTAGAATTAAAAAGATGTTATAAAGAAGGGATTGACGGTTAAGTCATCTAATTTAAATTTTAAATTTTAAAATAAAATCATCTACACCCTTATTTTGTATTTTTGTATAAAAAGAACTCCGGCTCAAGTTATCTATTTTTGAAAAAGGAGCAACGATCCAAAAAAAAAAAAATTAAGAACAATTTAATTTTTAGAAGAAAGACCATAACTAAAAAACTCATAAAGAACAAACAAAAAAAAGGTATATACACAGCTAATAAATTAGATCCACCCGTGCGGGCATGACCCTAACACCTTTTTTACAGGAGGAAAATCACAATAAAATGGAATTGATGTTACATTTTCTAAGTAGAGTTATGTTTATCAAGTTTATCTCTACCACCGAAAATAAATTCTCACAGCTTCGCGTGCGTATAGTACTATATATACAATCTACTATTTTCAAAATAATACAATTTACTAGTTCCCAAATAATACAAGTCACGTCTACAAAGTTATTTTGGTGTGTTTGGATTTGGGTTCCGGGTAGTTATCGGGTGTAATCCGATCTGGTAAACACGGTAAGCTGATAGAAAAGAGCCACTAACAGAAGGATAAAGAAAGGGACAGCGGAAGAAGAAGAAGAAGAGGAGATGCCGCCGTCGTCCCTCGCGTTCCGCCGCTTTTTCTGCTGCGCCGTCGGCGGAGCTTCTCCTCCAACCAATAACACCAAGAAGAATCTAGTCTTCTTGGGCTCTCAAAAGTAAGCGTCTCTTTCTCTCTAAACCTCTCTCACACCCTCTAACTGTTTGTGTTAATTCCTGAATGATGATCAGGTCGCCGCATCAGTTCTCGACGCTCTATTCAATGCCTCTGAAGCTCAAGACTCAATCTTTAAGGTATTTCAAGTGGACCCATTTCAATTCTCACCTCAATTTCTACAGATTAGTGTTTAAATGGCTAATGCCGTTGCTAATTGAAGCAATTCGGAGTATAAAGGTCCAATTTTTTATTTATTTAGGAGAAACTATTTTCTTCCCGATTTACACATTATTTCTAGTTTCTGTAATTGGATTAACCTTTCAAATGAGGCGAGTAGTATTCTGTTTCTGCATTGTTTTTGCGTATTTATATGTGAAGCGTTTGTTTCTTCTATTTTATGCGTTCAGTTATGAAAGTGATCTGAAGCCCCTGACTTTTGCCTCAACGATTGATTAGTCAGATGAGATACACATGGCATATCATTTGTAGAAACTTTCAGTGGTAAAAGCGTGGGATTTCTTTTCAGATCTCCTGTTCTCTTTCCTATCTTTCTTATTGGTTATGGTTATGCTTTTAGCTATAAACAACTAGGTTTCGCAGGTGCAAATACAAGTATCAGATATAATGGTATACGGATTTGTGGATACATTATCAGAAAGTCGTGGATGTAGAATCTCATAGATATAATTCAATACCATTCTATTATATAGCATTCTATTATATATAGTGTAAATAGCATAGTTCAATGCCATCATACATCTATAAATAAATCCATAATGCAATGAAAACTAATTTGTAAACTCAATATTATATCCAATTCACCAGCAAAACCGCCTCAAATTTGATCAATTGTATGTGCATGCAACGTTATAGAAAGTTTAGGTGCCCGACCGGTGTCTAGGCGGTTCTTCATTTAAGAGGTGGTCAAGGAGGTATTACTAAAGGTCGAGGAGATAGTGGAGGTGTTCATATTTGGAGGTTAAAGAAGTTTGAAGGAGGTTGGAAGATATTCAACACAAAATCACGATCAAGGCCTAAAGGGTGCAGTCCACGTAAGCAAACAATGCTCCCTTAAATACTTTTAAAATCTAGCGTTTCTGTACGCATTTCAGACCAGCGGTGAATAGCGCAAACAGGGTAACCGGCCTGGTCGTAGGCCTAGCGACTAGGAAGCTTTTAAAACAGTGATCAGTGGTTCTCTTAATACAAGGTTTGAGAACAAGTATTCTCGCAAACAATAGCACACACTCTTGATTTTACAACTTGAGCTATAATAACTTGCTTAAGCTTAAAGTAGGATGATTTAGTCATGAATTTGATCAGGAAAAAAATTACTTTCAGAATAGTAGAAGGATTTAATTTGCAATGGCTCTTCAAAATGTAGGTGGTTGGAATGAGTTGAACGAACTGAAGATAAGACTATTTAGAGATATAAATTCCAACAGTGGGAGACCATGTCGTTGGAGGGAATTCTGAAAATTTGAGTGAATGAGAAAAACAGGAGCGCGTGAAGGGATGCTGGTTTGAGCAAGCTATGAAAAAGCTTGCTGCTATGACCGCAAGCTATAAAGCAGGTGGTCGTGAAAATTTTCATTAGAGATAGAATATAAAAAAGATCTCAGGGGATAGCTCCATATGGGGAAAGGGTTTTGAATAAAGAATTTTTAATGAAAGAGAAAAATGGCTGCTAGATAAAATATTCACTTGAATAAAATATTCTAAGTGAAGAAATGAGCTGCTTGAGATGAAAGCCTCTCGTTCACTTCGTTGAATATAATAAAGCATGAGGGTGCAGAGAGATATGTGTTAGAGCTGCTTAAGTCAAATAGGTGATGTCACGGGAATATAAAATTCAAGTTTCTTTGAGATTTATAGAAGCTGCAGGAGATGAGTTGGTTCAGGATATAGGAATAAACAAAGTTAAGGAACATTCATCATGTTTATCTTTGATAAGATGGGATAGGACATAAAAGTTATCTCTTACATAGTTCGAGCTAAGTGACTTCGCAAGGGACAAATTGGGATCAGTTGCTCAAGCAACTATCAAGTCATTTTAATAGTAGAGAAGTCATGTGGGTTTGCAACCTCTGATAAAATAAGAGTAGGTTGCATGAGACAAAGATATAATATATCATCGATAATGTATAAGGCTAGATGGACCTATCCATTGGAAGTTCCATGGGGATAGCGATAGAGGTCTTATGGGAGGTTCTTGGGAAGATGCATGCAAAGGTCTAATGATAGGATAATGAGTTAATGTCCTTGATCTTGCCTTACTTTAAAAGTAGAAAACTTCACAAATTATACCTAAGACTAATGACACACATAGTCTTCATTGCTTCTACTCCAGCCGAGATTCCAAAGCACCATACAAGTCCTCTTGGTCTTGAATGTAGATACATATTTGTTTGTTTACTTGCTAGCTTGATATGCTACTTAGCTTGCATTTGATTTGCTCCAGTTATTGATTTTGCATTATAAGGCTTATGGGCATTATTTTGTCATCCATGTACTATTTGAAACATTTAACACTTAAACATGATATTAGTACATCTTAATTTAGTTTTCATTAGTCAAAATATAGGGTCCACAATGGTGAGCTTCAACCAGAGATCGGTGATGGTAAGCTTCAACGAGGAGCTCAAGAGAAGGCAATGTGATGTGAAACAACGTGTGTGCAGGTATGAAGATCGGCAACAACAATGCTTCACCAAATCAGCGATCGATCTAGGCAGGAAGCTCAAGAATAAAGCGACACTGACGATGGGTTTTAACAAAACTTGCAATGTACTTAGTTTATGACCTTGTAAATTATTCAAAATAATTGTAATGATGTATTCTTGTAATAAAGTTCGACTTGTAATATTTAGATTAGCGCTGTACGCAAATAAACGTAATCACTCGCCACTAATCAAACGTATACAAAGACAATCGCCATCGATACTAAAATTGACAATAACAAAATACGATAGCGTCCATACATCGGTCGAAGAAAACGAAACCTTTGTCGCCCATAGGCTCGACGCGCGGATCCTCCGGAGGTGGTGCGCACACCGAATGTGAGGCAATTCTCCGAGAGCTACGCATCAGGATGAAGAGGGCCGGTGGAAACGCTTGTCACTTAACCGATTCCCAACCGCTCCACATCGACACCGAGGAGCCACGCGTCGATATACCCGCCTCGAGGTCGAAGACCGTAGTCGAACCACCGAGAGAAGTCAACCACGCTTTCCAATCGCATACCTAACCGGGCGCCTTCGCTGGGCCCATACATGGGGTCGAGGAGGTTTGGCTCCGTGGAGGGGAGGAAGAGTGGACGATGCGGGGATAGTGGAACCGCAAAGCAGCGGGAGGGAGGAGGACTGGAGGGAGAGAAAGGGGTGACAGGCATGCTGGCTGGTGGATCCTGGGGGATCAACGGCATGGATCATGGCGAGGAAGAGGGATAATCAGTGGTCGGAAGGAGGAATGGAGGGAGTGGGGAATGGAAGGATGGAAGGAGGGGAGGCGGATGGTCATCAAGGAAGGGAAGATGGAGGGAAGGGCGAGCAGGAGGATGGAAGTGGAAGGGGAGAGATGAGAAATGGGGATGAGTTCATGACCGGGGAATAGAGGAGGAGAGAGAAAGAGTTAATTAGGTTTCACACCTTAACAAAGCAATTAATCACTCAAAATTTTATTCATTCAATAATACCCTCTTCCATCCGATACAACCTGCTTAAATAGACTTTGAAAAATACAAGATCTCTAAAATCTCTCAATCAATTACAATCCATCGATTAGTTCCTAAATACACTATACTTGAACTTCCTCCAAAAGTTCCTGGATTACAAGACATCTTCTACCACACTTGACAACCTCAAGTTGGTAGCTTCTCACCACTCGTTCCCTGAAGAGTTCACTAGTTTACTAAGGAAATATCAGTGGTTCTCTCATTACAAGATTTGAGAACAAGTATTCTCGCAAACAATAGCACACACTCTTGATTTTACAACTTGAGCTATAATAACTTGCTTAGGCTTAAAGTAGGATGATTAAGTCACGAATTTGATCAGGAAAAGATTACTTTCAGAATAGTAGAAGGATTTAATTTGCAATGGCTCTTCAAAATGTAGGTGGTTGGAATGAGTTGAACGAACTCAAGATAAGACTATTTATAGATATGAATTTCAACAGTGGGAGACCATGTCGTTGGAGGGAATTTTGAAAATTTGAGTGAATGAGAAAAACAGGAGCGCGTGAAGGGATGCTGGTTTGTGCAATCTATGAAAAAGCTTGCTGCTATGGCCACAAGCTATAAAGCAGGTGGTCATGAAAATTTTCATTAGAGATAGAATATAAAAAAGATCTCAAGGTACAGCTCCACATGGGGAAAGGGTTTTGAATAAAGAATTTTTAATGAAAGAGAAAAATGGCTGCTAGATAAAATATTCACTTGAATAAAATATTCTAAGTGAAGAAATGAGCTGCTTGAGATGAAAGCCTCTCATTCACTTCGTTGAATATAATAAAGCATGAGGGTGCAGAGAGATATGTGTTAGAGCTGCTTAAGTCAAATAGGTGATGTCATGGAAATATAAAATTCAAGTTTCTTTGAGATTTGTAGAAGCTGCAGGAGATGAGTTGGTAAAGGATATATGAATAAACAAAGTTAAGGAACATTCATCATGTTTATCTTTGATAAGATGGGATAGGACATAAAAGTTATCTCTTACATAGCTCGAGCTAAGTGACTTCGCAAGGGACAAACTGGGAGCAGTTGCTCAAGCAACTATCAAGTCATTTTAATAGTAGAGAAGTCATGTGGGTTTGCAACCTCTGATAAAATAAGAGTAGGTTGCATGAGACAAAGATATACTATGTCATCGATAATGTATAAAGCTAGATAGACCTATCCATTGGAAGTTCCATGGGGATAGCGATAGAGGTCTTATGGGAGGTTCTAGGGAAGATGTATGCAAAGGTCTAATGATAGGATAATGAGTTAATGTCCTTGATCTTGTCTTACTTTAAAAGTAGAGAACTTCACAAATTATACCTAAGACTAATGACACACATAGTCTTCATTGCTTCTACTCGGTAGAGATTCCAAAGCACCATACAAGTCCTCTTGGTCTTGAATGTAGATACATATTTGTTTGTTTACTTGCTAGCTTGATATGCTACTTTGCTTGCATTTGATTTGTTCCAATTATTGATTTTGCATTATAAGGCTTATGGGCATTATTTTGTCATCCATGTACTATTTGAAACATTTAACACTTAAACATGATATTAGTACATCTTAATTTAGTTTTCATTAGTCAAAATATAGGGTCCACAATGGTGAGCTTCAATCAGAGACAATGATGGTAAACTTCAACGAGGAGCTCAAGAGAAGGCAATGTGATGTGAAACAACGTGTGTGCGGTATGAAGATCGGCAACAACAATGCTTCACCAAATCACGATCGATCTAGGCAGAAGCTCAAGAATAAAGCGACGGCGATGGGTTTTAACAAAACTTGCAATGTACTTAGTTTATGACCTTGTAAATTATTGAGAAAATAATTGTAATGATGTATTCTTGTAATAAAGTTCGACTTGTAATATTTAGATTAGCGGTGTATGCAATAAACGTAATCACTCGCCACTAATCAAACGTATACAAAGACAATCGCCATCGATACTAAAATTGACAATAACATAAATACGATAGCGCCTACGATCATCGGGTCGAAGAAAACGAAACCTTTGTCGTCCGAATAGGCTCGACGCGCGGATCCTCCGGAGGTGGTGCGGCGACACGAATGTGAGGAGGTTCCCCTCAAAGAAACTACGTGCTGAGGATGAAGAAGGAAATCCGGGTGGAAACCGGTCTTCAAGCTGGTCGCTATCACGAGAATAGCCAGCGTTCGATATACCGTCAGAGTGTCGAGCGGCAAAATGAATCCGAACAAAACCGTCTTACGCCTGTTCAAAATCGACCTGGCGATGCCAACCGAAGGCTGACGGTAAGTCGAGGGTTTGTTCAGGTGGAGAGAAGAGTGGGCGGGGGCCGAAGATAGTGATGAAGCTGGTACAAAGCGATGGAAGAGTTAGCGGATTGGAGAAGAAGCGGCGGTCATGGTGTAAGCCGTAGTTAGTCTGGTAGTGTAGGTTCGAAGGAGCGAACAGTAAAGATCAAAATCAAAATCATCAGGATCAAATCAAAATCTTTTTTTTTTTTCAGATCAAATAAAATCAGATCAAAAGAGTACATTGGGGGATGAGTTTGGTGGGAATAGAGGAGAGAAAGAGTTAATTAGGGTTTCACACCTTAACAAAGCAATTAATCACTCAAAATTTTATTCATTCAATAATACCCTCTTCCATCTGATTACAACTGTTTAAATAGACTTTTGAAAAATACAAGATCTCTAAAATCTCTCTCAATCAATTACAATCCATCAGATTAGTTACTAAATATAAATCCTAATTTGAAATTCAAAATTCAAAATCAACTAAAATGGAAAACTTGCTTAATCAACTCCAGCTGCTGAATCTGTCAAAACTAGATAATCGGGATCCTGTGTGAAGTCCAATCTGATCTCTACTTGATAAACAATCCAGGTGCGTCTTTGAGATGTCCACATCACAATGTCATGATGATGATGGTGAAGGTGGAGCTTGTTGGAGGACTTGGAGGTGGATTTGGTGGCGGGAGGCGATAGAGCTGGTTGAAGGTAGTGGACAAGGCGACTAAAGCAGGAGTTAGGGTTTATTTTATTCTTGAGTCACAGAAGCGAAGAGGAGAGAGAGAAGCAGAGAGTTTTACTTAAGAAAATAGGTCAGGTTCAGGTCGGGTATAATATAAACCCATGCTTTTAAAAGCTCGATTAAGCCGTTTTCAACGCTTTTACCGCTTTTCGAGCTTTCTCTGTTGGGTGGTGATGTTTACTTTTATCGGTTGCTTTCGATGAAAGCGGTAGTGAGTCGCTCTAAACTTTGCAAAGCTGCAATACACTATGTGCATGTATATATGTATATATCTAATTATATATGTACATACATTTACATTACATATTTACACACATATATATCTAATTATATATGCATATGTATCGATATAATAGGTATGAGGTGACAACTCATTTTGCTAAATGAGCTAACAAAAAGATGAACATGTGGTGAGGCTCTTGCAAGCACACAAGATGAGTGGGTCTCACCACCCATCATTGACTGCTAGCTTAATTAACCTAATGAGCTTACTAACTCATAACCATCAAGCCCTACATACATAGATATAGACACATAGATGGATTTCCTTGGTACCAAAGACAACTTTGGTCCATTTTTTTTTTCTTTGGTCCATGGTGGCAATGTTCAAAAACACAGTTTTATTATCCATGCGGCTTGAGAGCGAGTCACGATTAATCGGATTATGCGCCGATTAATCGGATTATGCGGAATTATGCGTTTTTAAATTTTTTAACAAATATTTATTATTTTTCATAAATAAAATGTATATAATTCATAAAAGATAGAACATATACTAAGAAAAATTCCAATGTGGGAGACCATGTCGCTGGAGGAATTCTCAAAATTTGAGTGAATGAGAAAACAGAGCCGTGAAGGGATGTTTGGTTTGAGCAAGCTATGAAAAAGCTGTCGCTATGACCGCAAGCTATAAAGCGGTGGTCGTGAAAATTTTCATTAGAGATAGAATATAAAAAGATCTCGGGGATAGCTCCATATGGGGAAAGGGTTTTGAATAAAGAATTTTTAATGAAAGAGAAAATGGTCGCTAGATAAAATATTCACTTGAATAAAATATTCTAAGTGAAGAAATGAGTACTTGAGATGAAAGCCTCGCTCACTTCGTTGAATATAATAAAGCATGAGGGTGCGAGAGATATGTGTTAGAGCCGCTTAAGTCAAATAGGTGATGTCACGGAATATAAAATTCAAGTTTCTTTGAGATTTATAGAAGCCGCAGGAGATGAGTTGGTTCAGATATAGGAATAAACAAAGTTAAGGAACATTCATCATGTTTATCTTTGATAAGATGGGATAGGACATAAAAGTTATCTCTTACATAGTTCGAGCTAAGTGACTGCAAGGGACAATTGGGATCAGTTGCTCAAGCAACTATCAAGTCATTTTAATAGTAGAGAAGTCATGTGGGTTTGCAACCTCTGATAAAATAAGAGTAGGTTGCATGAGACAAAGATATAATATATCATCGATAATGTATAAGGCTAGATGGACCTATCCATTGGAAGTTCCATGGGGATAGCGATAGAGGTCTTATGGGAGGTTCTTGGGAAGATGCATGCAAAGGTCTAATGATAGGATAATGAGTTAATGTCCTTGATCTTGCCTTACTTTAAAAGTAGAAAACTTCACAAATTATACCTAAGACTAATGACACACATAGTCTTCATTGCTTCTACTCCAGCCGAGATTCCAAAGCACCATACAAGTCCTCTTGGTCTTGAATGTAGATACATATTTGTTTGTTTACTTGCTAGCTTGATATGCTACTTTGCTTGCATTTGATTTGTTCCAATTATTGATTTTGCATTATAAGGCTTATGGGCATTATTTTGTCATCCATGTACTATTTGAAACATTTAACACTTAAACATGATATTAGTACATCTTAATTTAGTTTTCATTAGTCAAAATATAGGGTCCACAATGGTGAGCTTCAACTGTAGACGGTGATGGTAAGCTTCAACGAGGAGCTCAAGAGAAGGCAATGTGATGTGAAACAACGTGTGTGCAGGTATGAAGATCGGCAACAACAATGCTTCACCAAATCAGCGATCGATCTAGGCAGGAAGCTCAAGAATAAAGCGACACTGACGATGGGTTTTTAACAAAACTTGCAATGTACTTAGTTTATGACCTTGTAAATTATTCAGAAAATAATTGTAATGATGTATTCTTGTAATAAAGTTCGACTTGTAATATTTAGATTAGCAGCTGTAATGCAAATAAAACAATCACTCGCCACTAATCAAACGTATACAAAGACAATCGCCATCGATACTAAAATTGACAATAACATAAATAATGAGCAGCGCCTCCACGATCATCGGTCGAAGAAAACGAAACCTTTGTCGCCCGAATAGGCTCGACGCGGATCCTCCGGAGGTGGTGCGCGAATCGAATGTGGGGAGGCAATTCTCCGGAGAGCTACGTAACAGGATGAAGAGGGGCGCCGGTGGAAACGCCTGTCACTTAACCGATTCCCAAACGGCTTCCACGCCATCGACAACTGAGGAGCCACGCTCGATATACCCGCCCGAGTGTCGAAGACCGGTAGTCGAACCACCGAGAGCCGTGAAGTCAACCACGCCAGCCCGGACCGCATACCTAACCGGGCGCTCTCTACCGGGGCGCCATATCAAAGCGGGTCGAGGAGGGTTTGGCTCGTGGAGGGGAGGAAGAGTGGACAGGACAGGGATAGTGGGCGGCCGGGGCGGGAGGGGAGGTCGGCGGATTGGAGAAGGGGAGGGCGAGAAAGGCTGGACGGGCAATGGGCGGCTGGTGGTCTGGCGTGGGTCAGGGAGAGGAATGGTGGCATGGAGGCGGAATGGAAGGAGGGAGGGGAATGGAATGGAATGGGGTGGAAGAAATGAGGGAAGGGCGGATCAAGGGGGAAAGGGAGGCGGGCCGCTGGTCGGGAAGGGAAGGCTGGCGGGAGGTTGAGGGAGGAAGGAGGGGCCGGGAGGAGTGTGCAAGGGGAGAGATGAAGGCCGGGGATGAGTTTGGCCGGGGAATAGAGGAGGAGAGAGAAAGAGTTAATTAGGGTTTCACACCTTAACAGCAATTAATCACTCAAAATTTTATTCATTCAATAATACCCTCTTCCATCCGACAACTGCTTAAATAGACTTTGAAAAATACAAGATCTCTAAAATCTCTCAATCAATTACAATCCATCGATTAGTTACTAAATATAAATCCTAATTTGAAATTCAAAATTCAAAATCAACTAAAATGGAAAACTTGCTTAATCAACTCCAAATTAATGTCAAAACTAGATAATCGGATCCCGTGGTGGCCGCACACGGCTCATACTGATAAACACCTACAAAATCCGGCACGCAGCCGAGATGTCCACATCACAATGTCATGATGGTGATGGTGAAGGTGAAGCTTGTTGGAGGAGGACTTGGAGGCGGATTTGGTGGCGGGAGGCGATAGAGCTGGCTGAAGGTAGTGGACAAGGCGACTAAAGCAGGAGTTAGGGTTTATTTTATTCTCGAGTCACAGAAGCGGAGAGGAGAGAGAGAAGAGAGTTTTACTTAAGAAAATAGGTCAGGTTCAGGTCGGGTATAATATAAACCCATGTTTTTTTAAGCTCGGTTAAGCCATTTTCAACACTTTTTACCGCTTTTACGAGCTTTCTACCGTGTTTAGAGGTGAAAGCACCGTGTTTACTTTCATCGGTTGCTTTCAATGAAAGCTGAGTAGTGAGTCATCGCTTCCGCTTTGCAAACTGCTTAATACACTATGTGCATGTATATATGTATATATCTAATTATATATGTACATACATTTACATTACATATTTACACACATATATATCTAATTATATATGCATATGTATCGATATAATAGGTATGAGGTGACAACTCATTTTGCTAAATGAGCTAACAAAAGATGAACATGTGGTGAGGCTCTTGCAAGCACACAAGATGAGTGGGTCTCACCACCCATCATTGACTGCTAGCTTAATTAACCTAATGAGCTTACTAACTCATAACCATCAAGCCCTACATACATAGATATAGACACATAGATGGATTTCCTTGGTACCAAAGACAACTTTGGTCCATTTTTTTTTTCTTTGGTCCATGGTGGCAATGTTCAAAACACGTTTTATTATCCATGCGGCTTGAGAGCGAGTCACGATTAATCTGGATTATGCTACCGATTAATCGGATTATGCGGAATTATGCGTTTTTAAATTTTTTAACAAATATTTATTATTTTTCATAAATAAAAATGTATATAATTCATAAAAGATAGAACATATACTAAGAAAAATGCCAATAAACATGTGACTAAATAATCAATAACTAAGTAACTAATTAAACACTCAATTCAATGCATCCATTATCCATACATACATAATAATTAACTAGCTACTCATATAAAAGTTACTAATTAAACACTTAAATTAAAACAAAAAATTCATAAACTAAAACCAAAGCATTTAGTCTTCCTCATCATCCTCATAACGAACGTCAACATCTAACTCTTCTTCAGAGGGAGCCTCAAAATCATCATTATTATCCTCATCCAAATCATCTTCATTAGTCCCTTCATCAGTCATGTCATCAATAGCTACACTAGAAGAGCCCTCCTGATCTGTCCTCCCCCTAGTAGCATGCCTCTTGAGTGTCCTTTTGCTCCTCTTACGTGGGTCTTCATTAGCTCCACTAACATCGGCAATAACCTTCCATGAAAGTCCGCTACCTGGAAAGATCTCCTCTTCTTCATTCTCCCTTTCTTTAACATTGCCGGACTTCCAGTGCAATGCTCTAGAATCATAATCATTAGCTAGAAGCACGTCCTTGCTTTTGCCACTCTTTGTTCTTCCATCTTTTTTTTGTATGATCTTTCTATTGAATTGCACAAATGTAAGATCATTTAGCTTCTTTGGGTCTAGCCGGTTCCTCTTTTTAGTATGTATCTGCATATTTTACAAATCAAGATATAGTTAAAAATCATGCATCATGACATGTTACTAATTTGTTGAAAAAACTATTACCCCCTCAAATACACTCTGGTTTTGCTCACAACTCGAGGAACTGCTAGTCAAATTGAGTATCTTTATAGTCATCTTTCTCAAATGAGGCGCATCTCCTCCAAAGCTATGTCACCAATGTGCTATTAATTTGAAATAAATATATATTTAGCAATTAGCATATTAACTGACCATTAAGTTCGGAGTAGACTAGAAGCTTGAAACAAAGTTTATACCTGGATCAAAATTATCAGTGCCGTTGAAACTCATATAATAGCGTTTTGACAATCCACTTCCTATAAGCCCTTCTGCATTCTTGTACTTCACCATTTCTTCTTGTGCAACCTTGTCCTGCACCTCCTCCATCCCCCGAAAGAATACATCAAGACAATAGTAAATAGCACTCCTAGCAGCTGTAATCTCGTGAGGCGTCTTATCCCTATAGTAGTAATAGGGATTCAAAAAGTAAGCTGCCAAATATAGTTGGCTGTCTAGCCTCTCTGTCGCATGCTTCTCGATAATCTCAACAAGCAGTTGATAAACAGCCTCCTTCCTGTTGCAAGCAGATTTTATCTCATTCTTGACATCCTCCAACATACCATAGACAAAGCCCATGGAGGGCCTCCTATCTACATCAACAATCCTCAGCAGCTTGAAAAGAGAAGTATAGATTTTGATCAACAACTGTGTATCCTTCCAGAAAATCTCAGAATAGACTTTAGACTTGGTAGCTACTTCCTTAGATGTCTTGGCCCATCTGTTCTCTTCCCACTCAGGTGAAGAGACCATAGCGGCTAACTGCGACTTCTTCTTCCCCAAACAAGTCAGGCTAAATAAGGAAGTGGCGAACCGTGTAACTCCTGGGCGAACAAGCTCCCTTCTATTAGTAAACTTGCGCATCAAAGAAAGAGTATTATGATGCGAGTAGAGAAATACCGTGAGATTCCTCCCCTTCTCTATCACAGACTTGAATTTTGGAAGCTTCCCAATATCCTCCAACATCAAATCAATCTGTATGCCGCACAGCTAGTCCAGAATATATTCGGACGCTCATCTTTCAATTTGTTCTTTATAGCCATGTTAGAAGCAGTATTATCGGTAACCACCTGCACTACACGAGACTCCAATCTCCATTATGCAATGTTCAACCCACTTGTAGATGCAGTTTGTCGTGTGGGCATGCTCAGAGTCTTCGATAGACTTGATGAAACTGGTGCCCTCATTGCAGTGGATGCATAAGTTCATCACTCCTGTGCCTCCTGTCAGTCCATCCATCTGTAAGGATACTGCAACCGTACTCATTCCACCATTGCTTCTGCTTCTCCAACCCTCCCTCAATCTTCTCACATGCTTTCTTGAAGAACTCACGAATTAATCTTGACTAGCCCCTTGTACCTCGCCAGTACCTCGATAAGCCTCACATGCGATATCAAGGTTCTTGATGATAAGCGGATAAGCGTCGGCGTCGTGAGGGAGGTACCGCTAAGGTTATTAAGGCAAAATAGCGGCAAATAGCATAGTCAATTAGCATATTAACTGACCATTAAGCTAGGAGTAGACTAGAAGCTTGAAACAAAGTTTGGACCTGGATCAAAATTATCAGTACCATTGAAACTCATATAATAGCGCTTTGACAATCCACTTCCCATAAGCCCTTTTGCATACTTGTACTTCACCATTTCTTCTTGTGCAACCTTGTCCTGCACCTCCTCCATCCCCCGAAAGAATACATCAAGACAAGGTTTTAAATATCGGTTATCGGGGATTTATCGGACGACCAAAATCCTTATCGGATAGCGAAAATCGAGGATATATCGGGGATAAGTAGTATTTATCGGAGTGATATACCGGATGATGTATATATATAATATAATACCCTAAACTGTAATCTAACCATACTTAATGAAATACCAAAATGTAAATAATCATGTTTAGAATCACTAACCAATTACACAAGTGTATATTTATTTTATTTATTTCATAATTCAATCATGTCATAAAAGTTCATGCCTAAAATCAGTTTTATTTTGTTGCTGACTCGAGTTCAAGTCTTCAAGATGACATCAAGATTCCAAGAAAGACAACTTAAAAATAGCAATTGTAAACTATCTGCAAATCCAAGTTGTAAAACTAATCAATATTAGTTGCAGACTTGTAGTGAACAGTGATTCAGTGAAACTCAGAGATCATTGACCAAGTTAAAATTAACTGCAATTCTAAACTCATTAACTCTGTCTCTGTCCAATTCTTTGTTGAAAAAAGCACAAAATTATTCATCAATAATTCTAAACTCATTCATTTAGGTACAAAAATCTTTTTAAAAAATAATGTAATCAGATGGAGAGTGCTTGCAAACCAACTGATCTAATACCTATATCTACCATAAATTAATATAATGCTAGAAATCAAGTGGATATTTTCTCATCAACAAGACAACAACGAAACAACATTCTCTTCTCTCTCTCACCAACTCCCAAAAAAACAAATAAATAAGAGGAGAAAACAAGGAGAGAAAGAGAGGAAATTAGGAGAGCAAGAAGAGGAGGAAGAGGGCAGAGCTCCAGTCTGGCTTTTTCCCACCAACTCCCCTCTTTCCTTTCTTGTTTTTTTCTTTCTCTCTCTCACCAACTCCCCTCTTTCATTCTCTCAACCTTTACTAAATAACCAGAGAATATTACTCGTTGCTACAACTTCAGAAGTTGTGTTGAGCTTGAGGCGAGCGTTGAGGTCATCGAAGTCGGCGGAGGCAAGCGTCGAGGTCGTCGAAGTCGGTGGAGGCGAGCGTCCAGGTCATCAAGGTCGATGTCGAGCGTCGAAGGATTAGGGCAGTGGGCACAGCCGCACTAATGAGGGGAGAGAGAACGGAGCTTTAGGGCTATAGAATTGGGTTTAAGTTTTGTTGTTAAGAACAGGTCGGGTCGGGTTTCAATTTCACTCAAAAACTGCCAATTACGCCAAATCACAACCCAACAGTGTGGCCTGATAATTCTGATTTTTGAAGCTGCTAATATTGGCCGATAATCACCTTTATCGCCGCATTATCACCAATAAACCCTAAAAAATGATAACCGATTTAAATTTCAACTTATCCTGTCGGAAAGCTCCCAAAACCGATAACTCGGGGATAATATCGGATTATCGGCCGATATTTAAAACCTTGTATCAAGACAATAGTAAATAGCACTCCTAGTAGCTGTAGTCTTGTGAGGCGTCTTATCCCTATAGTAGTAATAGGGATTCAAAAAGTAAGCTGCTAAATGTTGTGGACTGTCTAGCGTCCCTGCCGCATGCTTCTCGATAATCTCAACAATCGGTTGATAAACAACCTCCTTCCTGTTGCGAGCATATTTTATCTCATTCTTGCATCCTCCAATATATCATAGACAAAGCCCATTGAGGGCCTCCTATCTGCATCAACAATCCTCAACAGCTTAAAAAGAGGAGCATAGATTTTGATCAACAACTGTGTATCCTTTCAGAAAATCTAGGAATAGACTATAGACTTGGTAGCTACTCCCTTAGATGTCTTGGCCCATCTGTTCTCTTCCCACTCAGGTGAAGAGACCATAGCGGCTAACCGCGACTTCTTCTCTACCAAACAAGTCAGGCTAAGGAAGGAAGTGGCGAACCGTGTAATTCTTGGGCGAACAATCTCTCTTCTATTAGTAAACTTGCGCATCAAAGAAATAGTATTATGATGCGAGTAGAGAAACACCGTGAGATTCCTCCCCTTCTCTATCACAGACTTGAACTTTGAAAGCTTCCCAATATCCTCCAACATCAAATCAATCGTGTGTGCCGCACAACTAGTCCAGAATATATTCGGACGCTCATCTTTCAACTTGTTCTTTGCAGCCATGTTAGAAGCAACATTATCGGTAACCACCTGCATTACACGAGACTCCAATCTCCATTATGCAATCTTCAACCCACTTGTAGATGTAGTTTGCCGTGTGGGCATGCTCAGAGTCTTCGATAGACTTGATGAAACTGGTGCCCTCATTGCAGTGGATGCATAAGTTCATCACTCCTGTGCCTCCTGTCAGTCCATCCATCTGTAAGGATACTGCAACCGTACTCATTCCACCATTGCTTCTGCTTCTCCAACCCTCCCTCAATCTTCTCACATGCTTTCTTCAGAAGAAGAACTCTGAATTGATACTGACTAGCCCCCTTGTACCTCTGCCCATACCTCCCAATCGCCTCACATGCGATATCAAGGTTGCTGATAGCGGATAGCGTCGCGTCGCGGGGAGGTACCGCTAAGGTTATTGCGGCAAAATAGCGGCAAATAGCGCATAGTCAAATAGCGGTCAAATATAAATGTATAGCATGTTCAAATTTGTATAGATTAACTGATTAAATTAAATGTATCAAAAAATTAATTCAAACAATTCTCTACGAGAACGAGAGATAAAGATGGAAGATGATTCTTCTTGGCCGAAGATAGCGTTGCGGCGAGGACTGGCGAACAGTAGAATGGCGTGGTGTTACGGTCTTGTCGGAGGAGGAAAAGGCCGGAATGACACACAGCGAAGGCTGGAGATGGCGATGGTGCTTCCGGTTCTTCGGAGGAAGAAGGGCGGAAAGCGAAGAATTTGAGATAAAGCTGCGGTGAAGGCTACTCGGTCGCAGAGAAACGCGGTGAAGGCCTCGGTCACCGGGCTGATGATGTCGGGCGGTGATGACCGAGGCCAGCGATAATGGGGCTGGAAAGAGAAGCCGAGCGGCGGCTAGGGCATGAATCGGGTTTGGGAATTACGGAGAGGCGGTTTTGTATAATAAGTTCGGGTGGGTTTGGTCGAATGCAGTTCGTGTTACTTGATTCCGGGCAATAAATGCCATTTAAGCTACATGGCCTTTAAGCACTAATCCGCGCTCTTCGCCGCATTTCGAGCAAATAGCGGTTTTTTCCTCTTAATTCCTCCGCTTTTGGCCATATCCGGTAAGAGACGCCCAACGCGTAATGCGGCGCTATAAGCGCCGCTTTGTCATATTTACAACACTGTGCGATATCGAATTCCTCCATGTCAAATACATGAAAAGAAAGTCCCGCTGCATATGTCCACATGCTCAATTTTTCATGAGCTAAATCCCTCCACTGCCTACTCTCAGTCTCATTAAGCACGGTTTGCTTCATTTTGCCATCTGCAATCATCTTGTCCAATGGACTGGAGACACGTGGCTTCTTCGAGCCAATACTAGCTAGCTCGGGTGCTTCCTCCTCCCTCTAATCTGAAATGTGAACCTCTTGTCTCATATCATACTCCTCCTTGTTGTTCTTTCTCATATTGATTGCATCTAAGTTCTGTCGACAAGATCGCCTGTCCTCATCACTTTACTTCACCAATTCTGGCAATGTGTTGTTTGAGACGGTTGACTCCTCCCTTCATGACCTTCATGCACTTCTTACATTGCACAGTAAGATGACAATCCTTCTTCATGAGCTTCCCATAATTCCATCCCACGTCAGTAGAATCAGGAGGTGTTTCCGGTATTTGCTCATCACTAGTGCTATATGGTCTCTTGCTCATGCTTGAATTTGAGGCCATCGATGATGACATATAAATCAAGAAATCCTACACATATAAACACAAAACATCACATCTCCATTATGCAATCTTCAACCCACTTGTAGATGTAGTTTGCCGTGTGGGCATGCTCAGAGTCTTCGATAGACTTGATGAAACTCAGTGGGCGTATAAGTTCATCACACTCCTGTGCCTTTTACTTCTCCACTCCGGCAATGTGTTGTTTGAGGCAGTTGACTCCTCCCTTCATGGCCTTCATGCACTGCTTACATTGCACAATAAGATGACAATCCTTCTTCATGAGCTTCCCATAATTCCATCCCATGTCAGTAGAACCAGGAGGTGTTTCTAATATTTGCTCATCACTAGTGCTATATGGTCTCTCGCTCATGCTTGAATTTGAGGCCATCAATGATGACATATAAATCAAGAAATCCTACACATATAAACACAAAACATCACATTTAAATTATATCACCCACTGTTGATCATATTTAAATCATAATTGATGATCAGTCACATTTAAATCAAAATCAGAACAGTAGCCTAAATAATATCGCTTCGATTTTGATCTCGCTCAAAATCGATTACTATCCTACAATGTTATCCTAAAATCGAAATATCAAACTAAATAAGCATTCTTCATGATAATATTGTAAAATAATTTATCTTTTAAATTTCTAAGTTTATGGATTTCTAGCATAATTTATCTTTTAAATTTCTAATTTGTTACTAACAAAACAAAAGTCTCAGTTTTCTTTTACAAACATATTTCATTACAAATAAAATAAATTATCTTTTAAATTTCTAATTTGTTACAAACATATTTCTGTTAAGTTTATGAATTTCTAGCATAATTTATCTTTTAAATTTCTAATTTGTTACTAACAAATCAAAAGTCTTAGTTTTCTTTTCTAACCTTCGAAGGAGAAGTCCACGGAAGATGGTGAAGACTTAAAGCTTCGATGGAAGGCAGTGAAGAGAAGATCCGGAAGAAGATGGAGAAGAGGAGATCTTGCCGGCGGTGAAGAGGAGCTCCGGACGAAGATGGAGAAGAGGAGATCTTGCCGGCGGTGGAAGAGGAGATCCGACGGTGAAGAGGAGCTCCGGCGGAGATCCGACGGTGAAGAGGAGAATCGGTGGCTGATGCAGAGGAATTTAGGGTTTTGTTTTTTTTTCTTTCACGGAAGCATCGGAGCAGAAAGGAATCGGGATTTTGGATATGAAGTCGGGCGATTTTTTGGGTTTAAAACACTTGTGGGTTTATTTTTTGGACCCGAAACCCGTTAATACCCAATATAAAACTCGCATGCATACTCTTTTTATGCGGACGAGTAGGCGGTTTTCGCTCAATTATGCGGCTGTTTGCATAATTGAACGAATCAGCCCATTTCCAAGCGGAAATGGGCCGATTCCGCATACTCGCCCGCATATGCGGGCGACGTCAAACGATTTTTAGATTACTGCATGGTGGTGAGACATGCACATCTTAACCCCTCATCTAAAGTGGGATCACTTTCAAGTGGGATGAGTAATTAAGTGGGGGCACCATTTCCATATATATGATAAAAACGAGTATTGTTTGTACAATGGATAAAGTTTGTCCTTGTTAGTGAGAGGGTCCGATCTCAATCTCTCATCTAAATGATCCTCGCTTAAAAATAGTCCCCTACTTAATTACTCACTCCACTTAAAATTGGTCCCCACTTTAGATGAGAGGTTGAGATGTGGCCACCTCATTACCAATAATACCCATATTTCTATATATATGTGTATATATATCTATGTATGTATATGAATATGTATATTTATATGTGATGCAGGACAATTATGGATCGTCCATCAAAAGATTTTAAGATCTATTAGAATAATTTTAATTTTAGTAATATTTGATTTGATTCCATGTAATCTTTTTTAGTTAGGATTTCTTTAGGATTTGATTTTGTTTTATTTTAGCTTGGATTTTATTTGATTGCATCTTTTAGTTTTGTTAGGTTTTGATTTGATTAGAATTTTTATTTATTTCCTTTTAAGTGTTTAGTTGCTTTCTTTTCCTATAAATAAGAGATGTAATCTTCCATGAGGAATAGATATTGATGAATAAAAAAAATTGAGTTTGATCTTGAGCATGTGAATTGCTTATTCGCATTCTAAGTGTCTTTGGAGTGTGAAGTCCTTGGGTGTGAGGCCCCTATGTGTGATGCCTAGTACCTATTAAAATTCTTTTTCAATTATCCTTCTCGATTATCCACCACTCATTTCCCGTCCAAAAGAATCCCTACCATCCAACCAAGTCAAAACACCTCCACATAAAAAAATAAAAGCTACTGTTCAATTGTGAACAGTACCCACGTAGTGTTCATCTTGGTAGCCTTCTTCTTCGACATGGATTTTAACTCCATTCCGCCAAGTCGTCAACGATTCCTCACCTCCAGATCAAAGCCCTCCGCCCGCTCCTCATCATTTGGTATCAGAGACGAAGAGATCCATCATTTCAACTTCAACATCGTCAATCCATCAATTCAAAGCTTATAAATGCAAGCCAATTTTAAACTCGAGGGCGAGTTTCTTCAAGAGGGGGAGATTTGATGCAGGATAATCATAGATCATCCATCAAAAGATTTTAAGATCTATTAGAATAATTTTAATTTTAGTAATATTTGATTTGATTCCATGGAATCTTTTTTTAGTTAGGATTTCTTTAGGATTTAATTTTGTTCTATTTTAGCTAGGATTTTATTTGATTGCATCTTTTAGTTTTGTTAGGTTTTGATTTGATTAGGATTTTTATTTACTTCCTTAAGTGTTTAGTTGCTTTCTTTTCCTATAAATAAGAGATGTAATCCTCTATGAGGAATAGACACTGATGAATAAAAAAAATTGAGTTTGATCTTGAGCATGTGAATTGCTTATTGACATGTGAAGTGTCTGTGTCTTTGGGGTGTGAAGCCCTTGGGTGTGAGGCCCCTAGGTGTGATGCCTAGTACCTATTAAAATTCTCTTTCAATTATCCTTCTCGATCATCCACCACTCATTTCCCGTCCAAAAGAATCACCATCCTACCAAGTCAAAATACCTCCACATAAAATAAAATAAAAAAGCTATTGTTCAACCATGAACAGTACCGCATATTGTTCATCTTGGTAGCCTTCTTCGTCATGTATTTTAACCCCATTCCGCCAAGTCGCCGACGATTCCTTGCCTCCAGATCGAAGCCCTCCACCCGCTCCCCATCAATATGTATATATAGGATTCGATGGTTATGAGATTGCTTTGAATGAGCTATCAAGAAACAGAGGGTGGTGAGACCCACTAATCCGATGTGACTGTAGAGTGTACCTCACCACATGTCTCTATCTTGATAACTCATTTAGTAAAATGATTAACCACCTTATTCACACAGGGAGGGAGTGTGGAAGGAACCCAACAAGAATCCTTTAGATATGCATGTGGATCTTAATTCCTTTAGATATGCACATGAATCTTAATGAATACTGCCGCTATGGATAATAATCTCAGATAGGTAACTCATTTAGTAAAATGATTAACCACCTTATTCACATAGGGAGGGAGGGTGGAAGGAACCCAACAAGATTCCTTCAGATATGCATGTGGATCTTAATTCCTTTAGATATGCACATGAATCTTAATGAATACTGTCGATATGGATGAGGCTTCCTCTTATAATAATCTGAGATAGATAACTCATTTAGTAAAATGATTAACCACCTTATTCACACAGGGAGGGAGGGTGGGAGGGACCCAACAAGAATCCTTCAGATATGCATGTGAATCTTAATTCCTTTAGATATGCACATGAATCTTAATGAATACTGCCGATATGGATGAGGCTTCCTCTTAGAATAATCTCTACATTGTTGTTAAGCAGTGTGAAAGTATAGTATTTCTTTTTCTAGCGAGTTATATTTATTTTTCCCCTGATTCATCTTTCCTATAGAACTTTCAATTCAGTTGATGTCAATATAATTGCATTTTGTTTCACTTTCTTTCAGTAAACATTTCAACAAATATCTCTCAAGTTATTTAATTTCTGTTTTACTTTACAATCTATGATGATGTTTTGGAGTTGATCAAAGAAACATGCCCCCAGTCATAAATGGTTAAAGTTCCTTCTTATTGTAAAAGCAACTGCATGTATAGCACAATGTTTTGAGGATCATTTGTGTTCTTTTGGCTACCACCCGTAAGTTAACTCATGTCTTAATTAATGTTAAGCAGTGGATTTGGCCTTTCAACTGAAACTAGTATATTCTGTGATTGATTGATTCATTTCAAACTCTTTCGTATTGCACAGCTAAGCATACTGATGGCGGAACTATTAAATAATTTTCTTTAGCTTGCAGCAATTGTTACACAGCCACCTTCAGGAAGAGATAGAGGAAGGAAGCTGATGCCTTCTCCTGTTGCACAGCATGCCATACAGAGAGGTTTCCCTGAAGATCTGATATTCACGCCTGATAAAGCTGGGGAGGTATGTCTAGGATCGTTGTGTTATAATGCATCTTTTTAGTGATTTTTATACTGTGGTTTCTTTCATTGATATCTGTTGTAGGTGGATGTTAACCCATTTAAAAATCTTTACTCTTAAGCCAAACAATTTTCCACGAATATGTTTGATGCCTAGTTGACTACACCTTCATAGAATTATAAGTTAGGGACGAACTGACGAAGTTAATCCAGCTGCTGGTTGGTTATCCATGATGCATCTGAAGCACACTCGTGCTCACCCTTAATCCGGTGGGAAGATGAAAGTAAGGGTAAGGCTAAACTGGAGTAGTTGCTTATGCATGATACAGGTGTTTCTACATCCAGAGTTTCTGTTCTACAGTAAGCAATATTTCCAAGTCGTATCACTTGATATTCGGTGGGATCAGTTTAGCATTATAATCCAGATTTAAAACGTAAGGCAGTACAAAACTTTGACGATGCATTATGCTTCCAAGTTCTCATTTCAGATACTGCCCAAGTATTCTTTCTTCCACATACAGTTATTGATCTTGTCTTTTGTTCCCTACTTAGTTCATTTTGAAGTACAGTAATTGATCTTGTGCCTCTTAACCATTGTGTACAGAATAATAATTGAATCTATAACTTGTTTAGTGGTATCTGATTTTGCAGATATTAATGCTTCATATATGCTTCTGTCCTTTTTAATAATACTTCAATTCTTGGACCTGAGTCTTTTAACTACCTCCACTAATTACAGGCTCTACCTAGTTGATAATGCTTTTGTCATATCATATGTTGCATCTCATCATCTAATCTATATTAGCTTTTACCATTCATAAATATTTGTAATTTAATTATACACAAATTGTACCTTGTCCAACCCCCTCCCCCTCTCTTTTCTTCTCTTTTTTCTTTATGAGTTTCATGTTTTAAGCCATTATCCAGTTCCTTATCTGTTGAACTTCAATTGAAAACTTTTATTTGATTCTACAAGCTATCTTACGTTTTAATTATACAAGAGTCTGACATTTTTCCTTCCATCCTTATTAGATTACATGTGCATGTGCTCCTTATTTATGCAATCACAATATTTATAAATGGTCCTTTAGTTTTATTTACTTTTTGTGCAGGAACCTTTCTTGGCAGATTTGAGGGCTTTAAATCCAGAACTTTGTATCACAGCAGCATATGGGAATATCCTACCTTCGAAGTTCCTTCAGATTCCACGTTATGGTAAGAGAATTAATCTATGCTACTTGAGTCAGTTTTAAAGCAGAAGAATGTGGAGGTTGGAAAAAAGAAGTGTAGATGCTATTGCAACAACTAAATGCTATACTATGGCAACATCTTAAAGATAGCGTAAACTTGTGAAACTAACGTAAAATCTGTTGATTTCCTACTCAAATTTATTGGGCTAGAAGATGAATGTTAACTAATATGAAATGCTTATCGAGTCTAGAGACAGACACCAACACAGGATTCACATGGTATTAACATATTAATCATAGGCAAACATTTGTTAACTTGAACTTATTAAATAGGTACTTAGGCCAAAGGCATTACAACAGAAGGCTGATGCTTTGAAGTGGAAGGTTAGTTGATTTCAAACTTACAAGATTTAGGTTTCTATGATTTCCCATGTACGAAGTTTAGATTAGCCAAGCGAAAGATCCTTCTATTTATTAAGAAAACAACGCATGATTATGCATTGGTTCATTCATTCAAACACAGATCAATTCAGACTGCTAAAAATATCCCGTCTTGTTGTCTGCCACTGTGCTACATTTAGAGGCAAAATGTTTATTCGCTAAAACATTTGATACTTCACTCTTGGGCCTCTTCAAGAAGAACCCATTAGCACAAAATATAAGAAGTAACAAGGAGGAGAAAATATAGCTTGGAGTTACCAAAAACATTATACACAAGTAAAGAAGACGTTTTACTTGGATCTCCAAACTTTATGTCAAAAGACACATTGATATAGGATTCAACAATTTAGTAAATAACAAACCTGACAGACTACAGGTTGGAGAACAGGAATTCAAGCAGCCAATCCAAAAGATTTGGGATAAAGGTTTTTTTTCTTGTTGTAATAGCATACATGTCAATTCAGTCAAGTAAAATGGTAATGAGGTTGATAGATTAAGATGTGTGTTTCTCTATAACTCCACTTGCACATCATCCTTATTCTTTCATTTGTCTATAAATGTCAATAAACAACATGAATGGTCAATGTTGATACTCAGGTTTTCCTCCCCCTTCTTCTACTTATAAGGACATGCATGATATTAGGTGATGATTGTTCCATTATAAAGAACAGGGAGTTCAAGCAGCCAATGCCAAAGATTTGGTATAAAGGCTTTGTTCTTGTGGTAATACTGTACAAGACAATTTGATCTAGTAGAATTGTAATGAAGTTGATAGGCTAGGATTTGTGCTTCTCATACCCTACTTGCATATCATTCTTATTCTTTCATTCATCTATAAATGTCAGTAGACACAACATGTGTGGTCGCTATTCATATTACTATCAGTCCTCCCCACCCAACCTTTTTCTATTTATAAGGATATGCATGAAAAATATTAGGTAATGATTGTTCCATTTCAAAGAACAGGGAAAAGTTCCATTTGATCTTAAATTTGTCTTTACCATAAGATACATATGGTGTCTGAGATCTGTGAGTAATTTTTATTTTGCATAAAATAGAAGAAGTAACAATGAGTAAAAGTGTCTATTTGGTGGAATGTTTGATACTTCATTCTTGGGCCAAGACACATTCATTACCACAAAATAGAAGAAGTAACAAGGAAGAAGCAAAATAGCACACACCAAAATCTTTCGAAATAACTAGAGAAGGAACTTTTACTTACATCTACAATCTTTACATCAGAAGAAAAATCAGTATGACATTCAACAATTTAGTAATTAATAACCCCAACATGCTTTAGAAGAACGGTAATTCATGTAGGCCCAAAGATTTGGGATAAAGGTTTTTTCTTGTTGTAATAGCATACATGTCAATTCAGTCAAGTAAAATGGTAATGAGGTTGATAGATTAAGATGTGTGTTTCTCTATAACTCCACTTGCACATCATCCTTATTCTTTCATTTGTCTATAAATGTCAATAAACAACATGAATGGTCAATGTTGATACTCAGGTTTTCCTCCCCTTCTTCTACTTATAAGGACATGCATGATATTAGGTGATGATTGTTCCATTATAAAGAACAGGGAGTTCAAGCAGCCAATCCAAAAGATTTGGGATAATGGTCTGCTGTTGTAATACCATACAAGTCAATTTGATCAAGTATAATGTTACTTTTTACGTTAACCCTTGTGTTTCCTTCTTCTTTAGACTGCTTGGCATGCATTTTGGACGTTAGATCTCTAGGCCCATGAACTTAAACAGCCTCCTAATAAGGTTATCAACCGGGCAAGCAATCACTTATTTTCAGCAAATATTTTGTATTTCCATGATGTTGTTACCAGCTCAAAGAAGGTTGACTTCTAATTGTCAGCAATATTGTGGTATTTCCATGAAGCTTCTCCGTAAGTGTGCAATGTGCACCTCAGCTGTCTCCATTTGTATGGGGAAAATATTTGGGTAATGGTAGCAATCCTAGATAGATGATCAAGTTGGGAAGCCATATTTGTGTTTTAGTTCTAGTGGATCTAAACTTTCCAATTTGATAATTGCTCATTTAGCTGTATTACTTAAGTTTAACATTTTATTGGGAACAAAGTTGCGTCTAGTCTGAAATTTTCTTGTGAACACTTCCATTAACTATAATATGAATAACTAGAATTAGGATTCATGGGAATCAATATTTTTGAACCTTTTGACAGGCACTGTTAACATACACCCAAGTTTGTTGCCTCTATATCGCGGTGCAGCACCTGTTCAAAGAGCATTACAGGTTCAAAATTTTGGATATACTATCAGTCATACTGTTTGGAAGTAAGCAATTAACAACCATGATTTTAATATTAATATTTTGAATAGGATGGTGTGACAGAAACAGGAGTTTCACTTGCATACACAGTTCGTGCACTGGATGCTGGGCCAATTATTGCTTGTGAAAAGGTGGAACTTGATGATTCCATTAAGGTATTATATATTCTGTTTAGAAGGAACAGATTATTGCTAGCACTTCTTATGCAGATTATAAACTTCGTCTACTATTTTGTTTGCGGAAAGTGTTAGAGCTAAAACCTAGGCTTTAGTGATTTTTATACTGTGGTTTCTTTCATTGATATCTGTTGTAGGTGGATGTTAACCCATTTAAAAATCTTTACTCTAAGCCAAACAATTTTCCACGAATATGTTTGATGCCTAGTTGACTACACCTTCATAGAATTTTAAGTTAGGGACGAAGTTGATCCAGCTGCTGGTTGGTTATCCATGATGCACTGAAGCACACTCGTGCTCACCCTTAATCTGGTGGGAAGATGAGAGTAAGGGTAAGGCTAAACTGGAGTAGTTGCTTATGCATGATACAGGTGTTTCTACATCCAGAGTTTCTGTTCTACAGTAAGCAATATTTCCAAGTCATATATCACTTGATATTCGGTGGGATCAGTTTAGCATTATAATCCAGATTTAAAACGTAAGGCAGTACAAAACTTTGATGATGCATTATGCTTCCATGTTCTCATTTCAGATACTCCCCAAGTATTCTTTCTTCCACATACAGTTATTGTTCTTGTCTTTTGTTCCCTACTTAGTTCTTTTGAAGTACAGTAATTGATCTTGTCCCTCTTAACCATTGTGTACAGAATAATAATTGAATCTATAACTTGTTTAGTGGTATCTGATTTTGCAGATATTAATGCTTCATATATGCTTCTGTCCTTTTAATAATACTTCAATTCTTGGACCTGAGTCTTTTACTACTTCCACTAATTACAGGCTCTACCTAGTTGATAATGCTTTTGTCATATCATATGTTGCATCTCATCATCTAATCTATATTAGCTTTTACTATTCATAAATATTTGTAATTTAATTATACACAAATTGTACCTTGTCCAACCCCCTCCCCCTCTCTTTTCTTCTCTTTTTTCTTTATGAGTTTCATGTTTTAAGCCATTATCCAGTTCCTTATCTGTTGAACTTCAATTGAAAACTTTTATTTGATTCTACAAGCTATCTTACGTTTTAATTATACAAGAGTCTGATATTTTTCCTTCCATCCTTATTAAATTACATATGCATGTGCTACTTATTTATGCAATCACAATATTTATAAATGGTCCTTTAGTTTTATTTACTTTTTGTGCAGGAACCTTTCTTGGCAGACATGAGGGCTTTAAATCCAGAACTTTGTATCACAGCAGCATATGGGAATATCCTACCTTCGAAGTTCCTTCAGATTCCACGTTATGGTAAGAGAATTAATCTATGCTACTTGAGTCAGTTTTAGAGCAAAAGAATGTGGAGGATGGAAAAAAGAAGTGGAGATGTTATTGCAACGACTAAATGCTACACTATGGCAACATCTTAAAGATAGCGTAGACTTGTGAAACTAACGTAAAATCTGTTGATTTCCTACTCAAATCTATTGGGCTAGAAGATGAATGTTAACTAATATGAAATGCTTATCGAGTCTAGAGACAGACACCAACACAGGATTCACATGGTATTAACATATTAATCATAGGCAAACATTTGTTAACTTGAACTTATTAAATAGGTACTTAGGCCAAAGGCATTACAACAGAAGGCTGATAATTTGAAGTGGAAGGTTAGTTGATTTCAAACTTACAAGATTTAGGTTTCTATCATTTCCCATGTACGAAGTTTAGATTAGCCAAGCCAAAGATCCTTCTATTTATTAAGAAAACAACGCATGATTATGCATTGGTTCATTCATTCAAACACAGATCAATTCAGACTGCTAAAAATATCCCGTCTTGTTGTCTGCCACTGTGCTACATGTAGAGGCAAAATGTTTATTCGCTAAAACATTTGATACTTCACTCTTGGGCCTCTTCAAGAAGAACCCGTTAGCACAAAATATAAGAAGTAACAAGGAGGAGAAAATATAGCTTGGAGTCACCAAAACATTATACACAAGTAAAGAAGGCGTTTTACTTGGATCTCCAAACTTTATGTCAAAAGACACATTGATGTAGGATTCAACAATTTAGTAAATAACAAACCCGACAGACTACAGGTTGGAGAACACAATTCAAGCAGCCAATCCAAAAGATTTAGGATAAAGGTTTTTTTCTTGTTGTAATAGCATACATGTCAATTCAGTCAAGTAAAATGGTAATGAGGTTGATAGATTAAGATGTGTGTTTCTCTATAACTCCACTTGCACATCATCCTTATTCTTTCATTTGTCTATAAATGTCAATAAACAACATGAATGATCAATGTTGATATACAGGTTTTCCTCCCCTTCTTCTACTTATAAGGACATGCATGATATAGGTGATGATTGTTCCATTTTAAGGAATATGGAGTTCAAGCAGCCAATCCCAAAGAGTTGGTGTAAAGGTTTTGTTCTTGTGGTAATACTGTACAAGACAATTTGATCAAGTAGAATTGTAATGAAGTTGATAGGCTAGGATTTGTGCTTCTCTATACCCTACTTGCATATCATTCTTATTCTTTCATTCATCTATAAATGTCAGTAAACACAACATGTGTGGTCGCTATTCATATTACTATCAGTCCCCACCCCAAAAAACTTTTTCTATTTATAAGGACATTCATGAAAAATATTAGGTAATGATTGTTCCATTTCAAAGAACAGGGAAAAGTTCCATTTGATCTTAAATTTGTCTTTACCATAAGATACATATGGTGTCTGAGATCTGTGAGTAATTTTTATTTTGCATAAAATAGAAGAAGTATCAATGAGTAAAAGTGTCTATTTGGTGGAATGTTTGATACTTCATTCTTGGGCGAAGACACATTCATTACCACAAAATAGAAGAAGTAACAAGGAAGAAGCAAAATAGCACACACCAAAATCTTTCGAAATAACTAGAGAAGGGACTTTTACTGACATCTACAATCTTTACATCAGATAAAAATCAGTATGGCATTCAACAATTTAGTAATTAATAACCCCAACATGCTTTAGAAGAAAGGTAATTCATGTAGGCCCAAAGATTTGGGATAATGGTCTGCTGTTGCAACACCATACAAGTCAATTTGATCAAGTATAATGTTACTTTTTACATTAACCCTTGTGTTTCCTTCTTCTTTAGACTGCTTGGCATGCATTTTGGAGGTTAGGTCTCTAGGCCCATGAACTTAAACAGCCTCCTAATAAGGTTATCAACCGGGCAAGCAATCACTTATTTTCAGCAAATATTTTGTATTTCCATGATATTGTTACCAGCTCAAAGAAGGTTGACTTCTAATTGTCAGCAATATTGTGGTATTTCCATGAAGCTTCTCCGTAAGTGTGCAATGTGCACCTCAGCTGTCTCCATTTGTATGGGGAAAATATTTGGGTAATGGTAGCAATCCTAGATAGATGATCAAGTTGGGAAGCCATATTTGTGTTTTAGTTCTAGTGGATCTAAACTTTCCAATTTGATAATTGCTCATTTAGCTGTATTACTTAAGTTTAACATTTTATTGGGAACAAAGTTACGTCTAGTCTGAAATTTTCTTGTGAACACTTCCATTAACTATAATATGAATAACTAGAATTAGGATTCATGGGAATCAATATTTTTGAACCTTTTGACAGGCACTGTTAACATACACCCAAGTTTGTTGCCTCTATATCGCGGTGCAGCACCTGTTCAAAGAGCATTACAGGTTCAAAATTTTGGATATACTATCAGTCATACTGTTTGGAAGTAAGCAATTAACAACCATGATTTTAATATTAATATTTTGAATAGGATGGTGTGACAGAAACAGGAGTTTCACTTGCATACACAGTTAGCACTGGATGCTGGGCCAATTATTGCTTGTGAAAAGGTGGAACTTGATGATTCCATTAAGGTATTATATATTCTGTTTAGAAGGAACAGATTATTGCTAGCACTTATGCAGATTATAAACCTCATCTACTATTTTGTTTACGGAAAGTGTTAGAGCTAAAACCAATGCTTTAGTGATGCTTTTCAGGTTACAAAAGGAAATCAATTTGGATGGGCATCATGTTTTACTTGTTAGCAATATATTGATATTTATCTCGGTAGTCAGGTCCTCATCATAACTTTGAAGTTTAGATCCAGGGGACTTAGAGGTGGTACTAGAGTCATTCTAGTTCAAATTCCTCGGTTGTAGTTAAGTGGATTAGTTAACAAATCTGCTTCTTTAATCCATGCTAAGGAGAGTTTCAAATCTATGGGGAGTGTTGAAGTGTATGCAAACCTTTCCTTTAGCCCTAACCATGACTTTGGAGTGTTGGTGCGGCAACAAACAAGAATATGATTCCACCTTTTATTAAAGTTATCTAGATGGCGCTTCTATTGGCAAGTTTTAGTTTTGGACAACGATCATGCTTCACATGATTGTTCTGACCAAAACAAACTCCAAGTTTGAAATGGATAATACTGTTGACTTTATCATGCCTGATTTTGTGAGGACTTTGCTTAAAGTGACCAATAATATATTCTTATCATACCTTTTGAGCTCTTAGGCCATCTAGGATACCCGACAAAGGCGTTTAAGTGCCGTGTACATTGTCAGTGCGTTTTGGTGCGATTCCGCACCCAAGCGGCGAGAATGCGTGAGATTTATTTTCTCACAAGAGGAGAGTTACGAGCTAAAATGGGTGTATTTGGCTATTGGATGTTTTTGGATTCAATAACCAACCAAAGGCTTGAAGAAGATGAGCGGTTTCTCTCTCTCTCTTAAGTTTTTATTCACTAGTGGAGAACTCTCTCTCTCTCTCTCTCAATTTTTATTCACATAGTGGAGAATGACATCATCTCCCACATGGGCTTGTCTACCATGAGATGAGAATGAATTTTGTTTTTTATTTTTGTTAGCTAGGATGGCGGTGATCTGAATGCCACACATGCTCCTTACTTTTGGAATTAAAAGTCACATGGTCCTTACCAGTCATGGAGATGTTTGGGTTAGGCATATTTTTCCTTTTTGAGATAGTTTGGTATCTTTTCTATTCTTTTTAAACAAAAAGGCAGAGTTTCAAAAGGTTTGCTCTATTGGGAATTTGATAGCGTGTTTGAATCAAATAAAAGAACTTAAAATAAAAGAGAAACTTGAGATAGTTAAGACAATTTTTACTTTTTTAATAATTTCAATGGCTGAATATATATATTATATATATATATATATATATATATATATATATATATATATACTATATATATATATATATATATATATATATATATATATATATATATATATATATTAATATTATTTTTAAGTTAATAATTTCAATGGCTGAATATATATATATATATATATATATATATATATATATATATATATATATATATATATTTATAAATGGTCCTTTAGTTTTATTTACTTTTGTGCAGGAACCTTTCTTGGCAGACATGAGGGCTTTAAATCCAGAACTTTGTATCACAGCAGCATATGGGAATATCCTACCTTGAAGTTCCTTCAGATTCCACGTTATGGTAAGAGAATTAATCTATGCTACTTGAGTCAGTTTTAGAGCAAAAGAATGTGGAGGATGGAAAAAGAAGTGGAGATGTTATTGCAACGACTAAATGCTACACTATGGCAACATCTTAAAGATAGGCTTGTGAAACTAACGTAAAATCTGTTGATTTCCTACTCAAATCTATTGGGCTAGAAGATGAATGTTAACTAATATGAAATGCTTATCGAGTCTAGAGACAGACACCAACACAGGATTCACATGGTATTAACATATTAATCATAGGCAAACATTTGTTAACTTGAACTTATTAAATAGGTACTTAGGCCAAAGGCATTACAACAGAAGGCTGATAATTTGAAGTGGAAGGTTAGTTGATTTCAAACTTACAAGATTTAGGTTTCTATCATTTCCCATGTCGAAGTTTAGATTAGCCAAGCCAAAGATCCTTCTATTTATTAAGAAAACAACGCATGATTATGCATTGGTTCATTCATTCAAACACAGATCAATTCAGACTGCTAAAAATATCCCGTCTTGTTGTCTGCCACTGTGCTACATGTAGAGGCAAAATGTTTATTCGCTAAAACATTTGATACTTCACTCTTGGGCCTCTTCAAGAAGAACCCGTTAGCACAAAATATAAGAAGTAACAAGGAGGAGAAAATATAGCTTGGAGTCACCAAAAACATTATACACAAGTAAAGAAGACGTTTTACTTGGATCTCCAAACTTTATGTCAAAAGACACATTGATGTAGGATTCAACAATTTAGTAAATAACAAACCCGACAGACTACAGGTTGGAGAACACGAATTCAAGCAGCCAATCCAAAAGATTTAGGATAAAGGTTTTTTTTTCTTGTTGTAATAGCATACATGTCAATTCAGTCAAGTAAAATGGTAATGAGGTTGATAGATTAAGATGTGTGTTTCTCTATAACTCCACTTGCACATCATCCTTATTCTTTCATTTGTCTATAAATGTCAATAAACAACATGAATGATCAATGTTGATATACAGGTTTTCCTCCCCCTTCTTCTACTTATAAGGACATGCATGATATAGGTGATGATTGTTCCATTTTAAGGAATATGGAGTTCAAGCAGCCAATCCCAAAGAGTTGGTGTAAAGGTTTTGTTCTTGTGGTAATACTGTACAAGACAATTTGATCAAGTAGAATTGTAATGAAGTTGATAGGCTAGGATTTGTGCTTCTCTATACCCTACTTGCATATCATTCTTATTCTTTCATTCATCTATAAATGTCAGTAAACACAACATGTGTGGTCGCTATTCATATTACTATCAGTCCCCACCCCAAAAAACTTTTTCTATTTATAAGGACATTCATGAAAAATATTAGGTAATGATTGTTCCATTTCAAAGAACAGGGAAAAGTTCCATTTGATCTTAAATTTGTCTTTACCATAAGATACATATGGTGTCTGAGATCTGTGAGTAATTTTTATTTTGCGCAAAATAGAAGAAGTATCAATGAGTAAAAGTGTCTATTTGGTGGAATGTTTGATACTTCATTCTTGGGCGAAGACACATTCATTACCACAAAATAGAAGAAGTAACAAGGAAGAAGCAAAATAGCACACACCAAAATCTTTCGAAATAACTAGAGAAGGGACTTTTACTGACATCTACAATCTTTACATCAGATAAAAATCAGTATGGCATTCAACAATTTAGTAATTAATAACCCCAACATGCTTTAGAAGAAAGGTAATTCATGTAGGCCCAAAGATTTGGGATAATGGTCTGCTGTTGCAACACCATACAAGTCAATTTGATCAAGTATAATGTTACTTTTTACATTAACCCTTGTGTTTCCTTCTTCTTTAGACTGCTTGGCATGCATTTTGGAGGTTAGGTCTCTAGGCCCATGAACTTAAACAGCCTCCTAATAAGGTTATCAACCGGGCAAGCAATCACTTATTTTCAGCAAATATTTTGTATTTCCATGATATTGTTACCAGCTCAAAGAAGGTTGACTTCTAATTGTCAGCAATATTGTGGTATTTCCATGAAGCTTCTCCGTAAGTGTGCAATGTGCACCTCAGCTGTCTCCATTTGTATGGGGAAAATATTTGGGTAATGGTAGCAATCCTAGATAGATGATCAAGTTGGGAAGCCATATTTGTGTTTTAGTTCTAGTGGATCTAAACTTTCCAATTTGATAATTGCTCATTTAGCCGTATTACTTAAGTTTAACATTTTATTGTGAACAAAGTTGCGTCTAGTCTGAAATTTTCTTGTGAACACTTCCATTAACTATAATATGAATAACTAGAAATAGGACTCATGCGAATCAATATTTTTGAACCTTTTGACAGGCACTGTTAACATACACCCAAGTTTGTTGCCTCTATATCGCGGTGCGGCACCTGTTCAAAGAGCATTACAGGTTCAAAATTTTGGATATACTATCAGTCATACTGTTTGGAAGTAAGCAATTAACAAACATGATTTTAATATTAATATTTTGAATAGGATGGTGTGACAGAAACAGGAGTTTCACTTGCATACACAGTTCGTGCACTGGATGCTGGGCCAATTATTGCTTGTGAAAAGGTGGAACTTGATGATTCCATTAAGGTATTATATATTCTGTTTAGAAGGAACAGATTATTGCTAGCACTTATGCAGATTATAAACCTCATCTACTATTTTGTTTACGGAAAGTGTTAGAGCTAAAACCAATGCTTTAGTGATGCTTTTCAGGTTACAAAAGGAAATCAATTTGGATGGGCATCATGTTTTACTTGTTAGCAATATATTGATACTTATCTCAGTAGTCAGTCCTCATCATAACTTTGAAGTTTAGATCCAGGGGACTTAGAGGTGGTACTAGAGTCATTCTAGTTCAAATTCCTCTGGTTGTAGTTAAGTGGATTAGTTAACAAAGTACTGCTTCTTTAATCCATGCTAAGGCACTCGGAGAGTTTCAAATCTATGGGGGAGTGTTGAAGTGTATGCAAACCTTTCCTTTAGCCCTAACCATGACTTTGGAGTGTTGGTGCAGCAACAACAGCTTCAAGAATATGATTCCACCTTTTATTAAAGTTATCTAGATGAGCGCTTCTATTGGCAAGTTTTAGTTTTTGGACAACGATCATGCTTCACATGTTTGTTACAGCCAAATACAAACTCCAAGTTTCTGAAATGGATAATACAGTTGACTTTATCATGCCTGATTTTGACGAGGACTTTGCTTAAAGCTGACCAATAATATATTCTTATCATACCTTTTTGAGCTCTTAGGCCATCTAGGATACCCCGACAAGGCGTTTAGGCTGCCGTACCGCTGTCGGGTACGTTTTGGGTGCGATTCCGCACCCAAACGGCAGGGGTACGTGAGATTTATTTTTCTCACACGTGAGAGGAGAGTTACCAGAGCTAAAAATGAGTGTATTTGGCTATTGGGTCTGTTTTTTTGGATCCAATAACCTAACCCAAGGCTTGAAGAAGATGAACAGTTTCTCTCTCTCTCTCTCTTAAGTTTTTATTCACTAGTGGAGAACTCTCCCTCTCTCTCCCTCAATTTTTTATTCACTTAGTGGAGAATGACATCATCTCCCACATGGGCTTGTCTACCATGAGATGAGAATGGATTTTGTTTTTTTATTTTTTGTTAGCTAGGATGACAGTGATACGAATGCCACACATGCTCCTTACTTTTGGAATTAAAAAGTCACATGGTCCTTACTAGTCATGGAGATGTTTGAGTTGGGCATACTTTTTTTCCTTTTTGAGATAGTTTGGCTTTGTCTTTTCTATTCTTTTTTTAAACAAAAAGCCAGAGTTTCAAAAGGTTTGCTCTATTGGGAATTTGATAACGTGTTTGAATCAAATAAAAGAACTTAAAATAGAAAGAGAAACTTGAGATAGTTAAGACAATTTTTAGCTTTTAAGTTAATAATTTCAATGGCTGAATATATATATATATATATATATATATATATATATATATATATATATATATATATATATATATATATATATATATATATATATATATATATATATATATTATATATATATATATATATATTATATATATATATATTATATATATATATATATATATATATATATATATATATATATATATATATATATATATATATATATATATATATATATATTCATTTGTGTCCCCATACCCTAACTTTTACAAATTTGCCGTGTCCCATACCCGCACCCGTACCCGTACCTATGCAACCTTGTAGGCCATCATATTGATGTCGAAAGTCTTAAATTCTATTCTATGCCCATCCAAATCTAAGTTTCTAATAGCTAAAAGTATGTAAATCATGTCTACATTCTAGTGTGTAAGGATTTTTGGACGAGTATACATCACCTTTTTGGAAGTTCAAATTTTATAAACATGATCCTCTTATTTGAACAAGGATCATGCTTAACTGCTGGCATTAAGTTAGGATACAACAGTTGCATTTTAGTATTTGGAATATACCTTTCTTTGACTATTGTAAGAGATTCTTTGACATTATTGAGGTCATGTTCTTGCTTTTTGTTAGGGGAATTGTTCTTGATAGATTAACTAATCGTTTTTGTTTATCGCTTGTTTGTCTGTTCTTCATTTGTAATTTTACTACCTAGTTACTCTAGGGCATATACTGCTATGCATCTCATGGACACTGATAGGATGATAAGATAAGAGGTGGACATGGCAGAGTTATGCCAATGAATAGTATCCAAACATAGTAATATTATTTAAGCTAAAATATGAAATTAAACCAAGCATGGCACAAACTAAATATGAGAACTAATGAATAGTAACTTACTAGTTCGTATGGACAACCTGAATGAATTGTCATAAGGCGAATGCTTGCACACTAAGCAGGTAGAATCAAATAATTGTATCATTCATGTCATGAGAATTGTAGAACCCTCCAATCGGATCTTATGATGCATAGATAGAACTACTAGGTCAGTTTAAGTGTATAATAGATAATGCAGAGAAAGACCGGAGGTCCTGGAAAGTTTTGAATATCAAGACCTAAATAAAGTACAGATGAGTCTTATGTTATTAAATACTATTCAAATTGCTTGAGCATTTATTTTTACCTTAAAATTTGCCTATAGAACGCTATTTTCTTTCCGTCATCAGTCTAGGAGGATTTGGAGGATGTCAACTGAGAATTTGGAGGATGTCATCTGGTCTTTTTGTCAAGCATCTCTGTCCAGAATTTCCCTGGTTAGGTGTTTAACACAATTAAAAGGTTCATGTTAGCATTACAGGCAATCCTAAAGTCTTCGTTTAATGGAGTCTTGTGCATCATAACCAATTCTTTTTGATGGACTAAGTGCTCATGAGAATGGTAATTTAAATTACATAATAATAGAGCTTTCTTTACCTATCGTTATTCACTTATCACAAAAACAAAACATCGATATATGTATGGGAGGCGTGATTAATTAGTGCACTGGATGCTGGGCCAATTATTGCTTGTGAAAAGGTGGAACTTGATGATTCCATTAAGGTATTATATATTCTGTTTAGAAGGAACAGATTATTGCTAGCACTTATGCAGATTATAAACCTCATCTACTATTTTGTTTATGAAAGTGTTAGAGCTAAAACCAATGCTTTAGTGATGCTTTTCAGGTTACAAAAGGAAATCAATTTGGATGGGCATCATGTTTTACTTGTTAGCAATATATTGATATTTATCTCAAGAGTATCCTCATCATAACTTTGAAGTTTAGATCCGGGACTTAGAGGTGGTACTAGAGTCATTCTAGTTCAAATTCCTCTGGTTGTAGTTAAGTGGATTAGTTAACAAAGTACGCTTCTTTAATCCATGCTAAGGCTAGGAGAGTTTCAAATCTATGGGGAGTGTTGAAGTGTATGCAAACCTTTCCTTTAGCCCTAACCATGACTTTGGAGTGTTGGCAAAGAACAACAAACTTCAAGAATATGATTCCACCTTTTATTAAAGTTATCTAGATGAGCGCTTCTATTGGCAAGTTTTAGTTTTTGGACAACGATCATGCTTCACATGATTGTTACAGCCAAAAACAAACTCCAAGTTTCTGAAATGGATAATACAGTTGACTTTATCATGCCTGATTTTGACGAGGACTTTGCTTAAAGCTGACCAATAATATATTCTTATCATACCTTTTTGAGCTCTTAGGCCATCTAGGATACCCGACATGCAAGTAGCTGCATCATTGTTGCACGCTTTAGGTGCGATTCCGCACTAAACCAAGCAGGGTAATGCTGAGATTTATTTTTCTCACACGTGAGAGGAGAGTTACCAGAGCTAAAAATGGGTGTATTTGGCTATTGGATCTGTTTTTTGGATTCAATAACCCAACCCAAGGCTTGAAGAAGATGAACGGTTTCTCTCTCTCTCTTAAGTTTTTATTCACTAGTGGAGAACTCTCTCTCTCTCTCTCTCTCAATTTTTTATTCACATAGTGGAGAATGACATCATCTCCCACATGGGCTTGTCTACCATGAGATGAGAATGAATTTTGTTTTTTATTTTTTGTTAGCTAGGATGACGGTGATACGAATGCCACACATGCTCCTTACTTTTGGAATTAAAAAGTCACATGGTCCTTACCAGTCATGGAGATGTTTGGGTTAGGCATATTTTTTTTCCTTTTTGAGATAGTTTGACTGTCTTTTCTATTCTTTTTTGAAACAAAAAAGGCAGAGTTTCAAAAGGTTTGCTCTATTGGGAATTTGATAACGTGTTTGAATCAAATAAAAGAACTTAAAATAAAAAGAGAAACTTGAGATAGTTAAGACAATTTTTAGCTTTTAAGTTAATAATTTCAATGGCTGAATATATATATATATATATATATATATATATATATATATATATATATATATATATATATATATATATATATATATATATATATATTATATATATATATATATATATATATATATATATATATATATATATATATATATATATATATATATATATATATATATATATATATATATATATATAGTTAAGACAATTTTTAGCTTTTAAGTTAATAATTTCAATGGCTGAATATATATATATATATATATATATATATATATATATATATATATATATATATATATATATATATATATATATATATATATATATTCATGTGTCCCCATACCCTAACTTTTACAAATTTGCCGTGTCCCATACCACTCCATTACCTATGCAACCTTGTAGGCCATCATATTGATGTCGAAAGTCTTAAATTCTATTCTATGCCCATCCAAATCTAAGTTTCTAATAGCTAAAAGTATGTAAATCATGTCTACATTCTAGTGTGTAAGGATTTTTGGACGAGTATACATCACCTTTTTGGAAGTTCAAATTTTATAAACATGATCCTCTTATTTGAACAAGGATCATGCTTAACTGCTGGCATTAAGTTAGGATACAACAGTTGCATTTTAGTATTTGGAATATACCTTTCTTTGACTATTGTAAGAGATTCTTTGACATTATTGAGGTCATGTTCTTGCTTTTTGTTAGGGGAATTGTTCTTGATAGATTAACTAATCGTTTTTTGTTTATCGCTTGTTTGTCTGTTCTTCATTTGTAATTTTTACTACCTAGTTACTCTAGGGGCATATACTGCTATGCATCTCATGGACACTGATAGGATGATAAGATAAGAGGCGGACATGGCAGAGTTATGCCAATGAATAGTATCCAAACATAGTAATATTATTTAAGCTAAAATATGAAATTAAACCAAGCATGGCACAAACTAAATATGAGAACTAATGAATAGTAACTTACTAGTTCGTATGGACAACCTGAATGAATTGTCATAAGACGAATGCTTGCACACTAAGCAGGTAGAATCAAATAATTGTATCATTCATGTCATGAGAATTGTAGAACCCTCCAATAGGATCTTATGATGCATAGATAGAACTACTAGGTCAGTTTAAGTGTATAATAGATAATGCAGAGAAAGACCGGAGGTCCTGGAAAGTTTTGAATATCAAGACCTAAATAAAGTACAGATGAGTCTTATGTTATTAAATAATATTCAAATTGCTTGAGCATTTATTTTTACCTCAAAATTTGCCTATAGAACGCTATTATCTTTCCGTCATCAGTCTAGGAGGATTTGGAGGATGTCAACTGAGAATTTGGAGGATGTCATCTGGTCTTTTTGGTCAAACGCCTCTGTCCAGAATTTCCCTGGTTAGGTGTTTAACACAATTAAGAAAGGTTCATGTTAGCATTACAGGCAATCCTAAAGTCTTCGTTTAATGGAGTCTTGTGCATCATAACCAATTCTTTTTTGATGGACTAAGTGCTCATGAGAATGGTAATTTAAATTACATAATAATAGAGCTTTCTTTACCTATCGTTATTCACTTATCACAAAAAACAAAACATCGATATATGTATGGGAAGCGTGATTAATTCGTGCACCAGATCACTTAGGCATCAATTTAGTTCTTAGTGTCAGATATTGAAGGTTCTTAAATCTAATTGTTTATCATTTGTTTGTAGGCACCGGAATTGCTCAATGTGTTGTTCGGTTTAGGTATGCACTATTTTCTCTTCTTTGACACCTGGGATTAGTCGTTATAGGTTGTTTTTTGTTCATTAAATTACATATCATATGGAGATATTGGAGCGTCATAAAGATATCTGTTTTTATTCTGGTTCATGCTGTTATTTTTAATATTTAAGTAGGTCTTTTTTTTTTTGAAATAGTAGGCCTATTTGAGAAACGTGTTTTCTGCTATTTAATGTTATTCAGTTATAACATATACTGTATGTTGACACATTTTGATTCATCACAAAAATGTATCCTTGTCTGTCCATCCAAGGAAACAATTCTCAGTGAAGTTAGATTGAGGTAATCTAGTAATTATTCTAGGACGATATGGTATCAGTAGAGCTGTCTGGATATATATATATATATATATATATATATATATATATATATATATATATATATATATATATATATATATATATATATATATATATATATATATATATATATATATATATATATATATATATATATATATATATATATATATATATATATATATATATATATATATATATATATATATATATATATATATATATATATATATATATATATATATATATATATATATATATATATATATATATATATATATATATATATATATATATATATATATATATATATATATATATATATATATATATATATATATATATATATATATATATATATATATATATATATATATATATATATATATATATATATATATATATATATATATATATATATATATATATATATATATATATATATATATATATATATATATATATATATATATATATATATATATATATATATATATATATATATATATATATATATATATATATATATATATATATATATATATATATATATATATATATATATATATATATATATATATATATATATATATATATATATATATATATATATATATATATATATATATATATATATATATATATATATATATATATATATATATATATATATATATATATATATATATATATATATATATATATATATATATATATATATATATATATATATATATATATATATATATATATATATATTCAAATTGTCCCCATACCCTAACTTTTACAAATTTGCTTGTCCCATACCCGACTAGCATTCACCTATGCAACCTTGTAGGCCATCATATTGATGTCGAAAGTCTTAAATTCTATTCTATGCCCATCCAAATCTAAGTTTCTAATAGCTAAAAGTATGTAAATCATGTCTACATTCTAGTGTGTAAGGATTTTGGACGAGTATACATCACCTTTTTGGAAGTTCGAATTTTATAAACTTGATCCTCTTATTTGAACAAGGATCATGCTTAACTGCTGGCATTAAGTTAGGATACAACAGTTGCATTTTAGTATTTGGAATATACCTTGCTTTGACTATTGTAAGAGATTCTTTGACATTATCAAGGTCATGTTCTTGCTTTTTGTTAGGGGAATTGTTCTTGATTGATTAACTAATCGTTTTTTGTTTAAATAATCGTTTTTTGTTTATCCCTTGTTTGTCTGTTCTTCATTTGTAATTTTTACTACCTAGTTACTCTACAGTCATATACGGCTATGCATCTCATGGACACTGATAGGATGATAAGATAAGAGGTGGACATGGCAGAGTTATGCCAATGAATAGTATCCAAACATAGTAATATTATTTAAGCTAAAATATGAAATTAAACCAAGCATGGCACAAAATAAATATGAGAACTAATGAATAGTAACTTACTAGTTCATATGGACAACCTGAATGAATTGTCATAAGATGAATGCTTGCACACTAAGCAGGTAGAATCAAATAATTGTATCATTCATGTCGTGAGAATTGTAGAACCCTCCAATAGGATCTTATGATGCATAGATAGAACTACTAGGTCAGTTTAAGTGTATAATAGATAATGCAGAGAAAGACCGAGGTCCTGGAAAGTTTTGAATATCAAGACCTAAATAAAGTACAGATGAGTCTTATGTTATTAAATAATATTCAAATTGCTTGAGCATTTATTTTACCTCAAAATTTGCCTATAGAACGCTATTATCTTCCGTCATCAGTCTAGGAGGATTTGGAGGATGTCAACTGAGAATTTGGAGGATGTCATCTGGTCTTTTTGGTCAATTGCCTCTGTCCAGAATTTCCCTGGTTAGGTGTTTAACACAATTAAGGAAGGTTCATGTTAGCATTACAGGAAATCCTAAAGTCTTCGTTTCGTGGAGTCTTGTGCATCATAACCAATTCTTTTTTGATGGACAAAGTGCTCATGAGAATGGTAATTTAAATTACATAATAATAGAGCTTTCTTTACCTATCGTTATTCACTTATCACAAAAAATAAAACATCAATATATGTATGGGAAGCGTGATTGATTCGTGCACCGGATCACTTAGGCATCAATTTAGTTCTTAGTGTCAGATATTGAAGGTTCTTAAATCTAATTGTTTATCATTTGTTTGTAGGCACCGGAATTGCTCAATGTGTTGTTCGGTTTAGGTATGCATTATTTTCTCTTCTTTGACACCTGGGGTTAGTCGTTATAGGTTGTTTTTTGTTCATTAAATTACATATCATATGGAGATATTGGAGCGTCATAAAGATATCTGTTTTTATTCTGGTTCATGCTGTTATTTTTAATATTTAAGTAGGTCTTTTTTTTTTTTTTGAAATAGTAGGCCTATTTGAGAAGCGTGTTTTCTTCTATTTAATATTATTCAGTTATAACATATACTGTATGTTGACACATTTTGATTCATCACAAAAATGTATCCATGTCTGTCCATCCAAGGAAACAATTCTCAGTGAAGTTAGATTGAGGTAATCTAGTAATTATTCTAGGACGATATGGTATCAGTAGAGCTGTCTGGATCATGTCTGTTAAATGTTGTGGAAGATTCATTATGTCATCACTGTCAGATTATTGACCATGATTTATCATTTTATTTCTTTATTGTTCATTTTAAAATTTTCTTGCTCTGGCCAGTTGGTGTTAGTTTTCCTCTGTAAATTACTTGATCAATTTTCTTTGCTTGCATGTTGTCCCATTGCTGAGTGTACCAGGAGGGTATAGAAGATCAATTTGTACAGCATTTATGGAAACTGAAAAGACATTCGTTGTTTTGTCAAATTCTAAAGGGTGAAGGTTTAAATTCATGGTGTGCAGCATAGTTGATATTATATTCATGTCCAGACTTAGATGTCAAAGGATATAGTCATATAGCTTATGTGAATTCTGATTATCTAACAAGCAGCAGGGTGCCATTTGGGATGAGTTTACTGGATTTAATGCCAACCCTCTACAGACACAATCTGGGTTGAAATTTCACCAGCAAGAAACCAGGCAATATCAAATCTGACCCCAACTGTTTAATTAGTTTGTATTGTTTTTTGGGCTATGATTTTGTCTTTCTGCCATTTCAAGATTGGCAGTGAAGAAGAGATAGAAACTGTAATACGAGGTACTATAGCAATCAAAGAAAAGCAGCTAGAACAAACCAATAGGAAGTGGAGCTGCATATTTCCGAAGTTTAGGTTTTCCATAGGTTTCAATGTAAATAATAACTTTTGAGAAAACATGAATCATTAACAGTTTGAATTAAATTTTTGGGTTTTTTAGATATTAATCCCTTAAATATTCAATAATTGCATTTTAGTCGCTCAAATCTTGGAAATTGCATAGTAGTCCGTCAAATCCTATTACAAAATGGTCCTTCAAGTTAAATTACATTAGATTTGAGGGAAATATTCTGTCAAATCTAACGGTTGGAGGCAAAGTGATTGTTTTACTCCTATTATGTTATCCAATCCATTTCTTAATGGGTTTAAACCCAATACGCTTAAAAAAACCCAAACGTGCTGGAGTTTTAATCCTCCAATGGCTAGAAAAGAACCCTAACCAAAGTTCAGCTTCACAAAAGTTTGCAACATCAGAGAGAGGATTGCAAATGTAGGGTTAGGAGATAACCCAAAAGGGTTAGGAGTTAACCCAACCATGGTTGCGTTCTTTAACTAAAACACTAACATAGTGACCATTTTGCAAGATCCTATAGGATTTGAGTGATTAATATGCAATTTCCAAGATTTGAGGGACTAATATGGAATTATTGAAGATTTAAGGGACTAGTATCTAAAAATCCTAAAAATTTTCTCCTTCACCTAACTATCTTCTTATTGTCCCCACTTAACATACCGTGTGTGCACCATGGTCCATAAGTTCATATGTGCTGCTGAGGTAGCTCACCTACCAATTGTGTGCTTCTTGATTGCTCTGAATTCTTCAGGTTAAAATTTTCTTTGATTTAATGAATCATAGTTAAATCTTGGAAGAAACTCATAACCTAAATTGAAATTTATCGATCATATTAAAACTCTCATCCGGAAGTAACTTACTCTTAGTCTTTCAATCTCACTGGAACTTCAGTTAAGTTAGTGAGTCATAGTTAAATCTTGGAAGAAATCCAACATAAAATCATTTGACATTGATCATATTAAGGTTCTCATCAGGACCTAACCCACTCTTAGTACCTTAATGCCACTGTTGCTATTATTTGAAGGAACGAAATGAAGAGCGTCTAATATAACCACATTAAAAATCTCATTGAGAACTAACTTCTATTACATAATCTTACTAGGCCATCGTGTAAAAGAGGGTAACAAGAGGAGTAAAACTACAGTAGAGTGGATTGTGGTAGGAGTAAAATTCTCGATATTGCCATCCTTTGGTGGAAGAAAGGGAGATGATTTGCAGCAGAGCATGATGCCAATTGAAGCAAAGCCAGAATACACTCACAGTCTTACATACACACACAGCACTTGAAAGACAACAGCAGCTACATCCAACAATAACGAAAACTAATTGGGCTAGATTTAAAAATGTCATGCTACGTTATGTCATTAAATATCTATGATCCTTTTTATAATGAGAACACTATCAGTATCAGCCAATCCAAAAATATGACCTGTAAGTTTCCTTTAGAACTGATGCATAATGGCCAAATATATTGTGAATGAACTCTGAAGGCATAAGAGTGAGTCTTGGGATAGCTAGAAACTATTAGTTGATGAGAAATTTAAATTTAGACATCTATTTTCTCACTAACCCCAATGTTTTCTTGTCATCTCGATGCATGTGTCATGCAAATAGTAAATATGGTTTAAATTCATTCCCTTTTAGATACTTTGGCCTGTAAGTGGACGCCTTCTGCTTTTGATGACCTTTTGAATTTGCGTTCCTGTGGTCATCTGCAAAACACCTTGAGATAATTAAGGAAGTTGCTTCTAACACTGCCTAGAAGTTCCTCTGTTAGCAGAATAAAGATGGAGCATTTTTATTCATTTGAATTCTTAAATTTTATTAGCTGAATCATGCATGCAATAAATGGATTCTTGCTGCTAGCTGAATAAGATATCATATCCTTGTATAGTTGTACTAATATATTCACCCATTCTGTGTCTCATAACAGTAGCCTTATTTCTTGCAGCGTTTACTATTCCAATGATCATCATTACTTTATAACATGGTATTTTATCATAAATTTCCAGAAATTTTGATGAGTAAATCTTGTTTCTCCATAGGTTCAGTGCTTCTTATTCGTGAACTTCCATCTCTTTTTGATGGATCTGCCAGGCTGAAAGCTCAACCACAGGATGACTCTAAAGCTACTTTGGCACCCAAGGTAAATATGCTCACTTCTTTACTACCTTAGTTTTTATAAAATTTTAATTATCTTTTAAGAAAAATACTCGTTCAGTTAGTGCATTATGTATCACATTATAGCAAATATAATCTTAGATTTACATATGTTGGCTTTAAAACATCAACTAACAGTATAGGTGTCTGCATGAGGTTTTAGGTTATGTATTATACAGACACAGGTTTAGGATGACAGTTAGTCTCTATATCATTGGAACTTAGCTGCACCTAAAGAAGATATGCCTTATTGGTAGAATAGCATACTGATGTTTGATGTTTATGTATATATGCTCAGAATGAATGTAGTATGTGTGCTTCAGTACGATATTTCTAACCTTTTATATGTGCAATTACAAGTAGATGATGTTTAATTATCCCATGGTTTTGACCTAGGTGTTAATATATTTGAAGTCGAGATACCAAAGCAAGTTTGCACATCAAAATAACTGCAAATTTGCGAAAAACTATTTACAATTATGGTTATTTATCAATCTATCACACTGAGAATTCACATTGGTCATTATGATCTACTAATTGAAATACTTAGAATCATCAATAAAAGGTTTAAGAGATCTCTACTCAACTTTGTGAAAATGGCCTTCATTAATAAAATGTCAGATTTAGGTATTCATGACTATATCTAATTACATCGAGTTTTGGTTCATGCAACATTATGATCCTTTAGTCATGAGTAACTGTCCGGTTTCTTAGTCTGGTTTCTTAGTCTGTAAAGTGCACAATATAATTTACAATATTTCTTCAGGAAACAATCCATATTTATAAGCATTTAAAAATAAATCATGGCCTATGGTGTGGATGCTTGATGGATGCCTCCCATGGAACATGGACAAACTGAATTTGAGCCTAGCTTCATGTAGTTTCTTATTCAGTTGCATGTTGACCCCCTATGAAGATAAGCATTATTTGTCTAAGAGATACAAAATTCATACATTTGCATTGAAAATGCACATAGTTCTTTAAAATATTATATGCATTAAGTATCAATACAAACTACGTCATTGTTAAACTAAATGCATGATGAAAAGCAGTCATGTATGTACTATATTATTTGTACTGTACGGTTTGTTACCTTAATGTATGTTGATTTCACAAACAAGGGCATTTCATCTGTGTACGTAGAAGTTGTACATAGATGCATCTGACAGATGCAACCTATACCAATCACATTGGTGGTGCGTTTGGGAATAGGAAGTAATTGATTTCTGAGTTATGAGATGCACGATGTAGTTTGATCTCTGCATGCATCTGTATAGTTTCCTTTTCTGTTAGTTAATGATAATGACAAAGTGATCAGTGACTAAAACCTGAGAGATATTTGTTTTGTTATATCCAATTAGTATGGCCTATATTGAACTGCTTTAGTTTAATCTACTCACATTTTTATAAACAAATGGAAGATCTTAATAAACCTAATAAATATCGCCAATACAATGTAAATGAATCGAGCCAATTTGGACAGATCATTTAACTACATCTTAAAACTCATTGTTTTAAAAAGTTAATGTGAGTTGAGATATATTTAGCCGATGCATCATGTGTTTTCCAAAATGTAATGTTCGAAACATGGTTTTATTATGCATGCGGTATGGGAGCACCTAGCAAATTAATCAGATTAAGCTTTGATTAATTGGATTACACGAATTATGCTTTGAGTTTTTAATATATATTTATTATTTATCATATGTTAAAATATATAAAATTCATGAAAATTGAAAATCTAGTAAGAAAAAGACTAACAAAGATGCAATTTAACAATAAATAACTAGTTAACTACGTAAACTTTCAAGCCATATATCAAAAGTAACTAGATAATAACTAGTTAACTACTTAAAAGTTCAATTTATACGTCAAAAGTAACTAGATACTCAAATAAAAGTCGGTCAATTAACCATCGAAAGTAAAACTAAATGTCCATAAACAAAAACAAATCATCTAGTCTTCCTCATCATCCTCATAATGAACGAGAAGCTTCACGAGATAGAAGTTTCAATGAATCATCGGAGATAGAAGCTTCACGAGCTAAGGAAGAACAAAGGCAGGGTCTTGTCATAGCCACTGGGTTCCCACGAGAGCAGAGAAGAGAGAGTCGCAGTAATTGGGAAAAGATAAGGGCTAGTTTTTTTTTATTTTATTTTAGTTTGTTGGATCAGGTTTTGGGGTAAACGGGTTTAAATCCACAATCAAATTTAAAAAAAATGCCCACATAAGCAAATTATGCGGGCATTTACTTAAAAATTGACCAATTAAGTGGGTGTTCGCATAATTGAGCGCATAGCTCAAATGCTGTGCATTCTTATCCAGCTTTTGCTTATGCGGGCAATTAAGTAGGCGCTTAAACCTTTTTTTAGAACACTGCCAAAATGAATGGCTTTAAGTTCCTTAAAAGTCCAGATTTTTTTTTTCTTCACTTATCCGTTAGTTTGGATCTCAATGAGTGACATGCATGACTGTTCTGGATATTCCGTCACATATTACATGTATATGTACTCTTACAATACACCCTGTTACATTATAAACCTTTTACTTCATGGGCCAATGCAGCCCATTATTTTCATCATAGAGTATCCTAGTTTCCCTCAGATTATTGTATTATCATTGCAGGAGTCATGTCACATTGCGATATCTTAATTTTACGTCACATATTTCTCAAAGGATCTTATATGCTTCAAACTCTCTGATTCTATAATGTCATTTTTTCTTTGTTCTGTGACCTGACACCTAGATATTGGACCTATTTAAATCCTAGTTCTAGGAACTTCTTGGTTTGGTCATTCATGCTGGTTGTTCCCATCTTTGACCATGAGATCCCATCACAACTAGAACGAAAAGCATGGGATATTTGTTTCTCTGATACAAAAACCTTGTTTCATCCGTCTTTTATTCTTTTAGAAAGCGAAGACTACTAATTTAATTGAGTTAATAATGAAACAAAGTCCACCAGAAAATACTGCACATATTACCCGTAAACATCAACTAACAGTATAGGTGTCTGCATGAGGTTTTAGGTTATGTATTATACAGACACAGGTTTAGGATGACAGTTAGTCTCTATATCATTGGAACTTAGCTGCACCTAAAGAAGATATGCCTTATTGGTAGAATAGCATACTGATGTTTGATGTTTATGTATATATGCTCAGAATGAATGTAGTATGTGTGCTTCAATACGATATTTCTAACCTTTTATATGTGCAATTACAAGTAGATGATGTTTAATTATCCCATGGTTTTGACCTAGGTGTTAATATATTTGAAGTCGAGATACCAAAGCAAGTTTGCACATCAAAATAACTGCAAATTTCGAAAAACTATTTACAATTATGGTTATTTATCAATCTATCACACTGAGAATTCACATTGGTCATTATGATCTACTAATTCGAAATACTTAGAATCATCAATAAAAGGTTTAAGAGATCTCTACTCAACTTCGACGAAAATGGCCTTCATTAATAAAATGTCAGATTTAGGTATTCATGACTATATCTAATTACATCGAGTTTTGGTTCATGCAACATTATGATCCTTTAGTCATGAGTAACTGTCCGGTTTCTTAGTCTGGTTTCTTAGTCTGTAAAGTGCACAATATAATTTACAATATTTCTTCAGGAAACAATCCATATTTATAAGCATTTAAAAATAAATCATGGCCTATGGTGTGGATGCTTGATGGATGCCTCCCATGGAACATGGACAAACTGAATTTGAGCCTAGCGCTTCATGTAGTTTCTTATTCAGTTGCATGTTGACCCCCTATGAAGATAAGCATTATTTGTCTAAGAGATACAAAATTCATACATTTGCATTGAAAATGCACATAGTTCTTTAAAATATTATATGCATTAAGTATCAATACAAACTACGTCATTGTTAAACTAAATGCATGATGAAAAGCAGTCATGTATGTACTATATTATTTGTACTGTACGGTTTGTTACCTTAATGTATGTTGATTTCACAAACAAGGGCATTTCATCTGTGTACGTAGAAGTTGTACATAGATGCATCTGACAGATGCAACCTATACCAATCACATTGGTGGTGCGTTTGGGAATAGGAAGTAATTGATTTCTGAGTTATGAGATGCACGATGTAGTTTGATCTCTGCATGCATCTGTATAGTTTCCTTTTCTGTTAGTTAATGATAATGACAAAGTGATCAGTGACTAAAACCTGAGAGATATTTGTTTTGTTATATCCAATTAGTATGGCCTATATTGAACTGCTTTAGTTTAATCTACTCACATTTTATAAACAAATGGAAGATCTTAATAAACCTAATAAATATCGCCAATACAATGTAAATGAATCAGAGCCAATTTGGACAGATCATTTAACTACATCTTAAAACTCATTGTTTTAAAAAGTTAATGTGAGTTGAGATATATTTAGCCGATGCATCATGTGTTTTCCAAAATGTAATGTTCGGAAACATGGTTTTATTATGCATGCGGTATGGGAGCACCTAGCAAATTAATCAGATTAAGCTTTGATTAATTGGATTACACAGAATTATGCTTTTGAGTTTTTAATATATATTTATTATTTATCATATGTTAAAATATATAAAATTCATGAAAATTGAAAATCTAGTAAGAAAAAGACTAACAAAGATGCAATTTAACAATAAATAACTAGTTAACTACGTAAACTTTCAAGCCATATATCAAAAGTAACTAGATAATAACTAGTTAACTACTTAAAAGTTCAATTTATACGTCAAAAGTAACTAGATACTCAAATAAAAGTCGGTCAATTAACCACTGAAAGTAAAACTAAATGTCCATAAACAAAAAACAAATCATCTAGTCTTCCTCATCATCCTCATAATGAACGAGAAGCTTCGTCAGAGATAGAAGTTTCACTGAATCATCGGAGATAGAAGCTTCGTCGAGCTAAGGAAGAACAAAGGCCAGGGTCTTGTCGTAGCCACTGGGTTCCCACGAGAGCAGAGAAGAGAGAGTCGCAGTAATTGGGAAAAGATAAGGGCTAGTTTTTTTTTATTTTATTTTAGTTTGTTGGATCAGGTTTTGGGGTAAACGGGTTTAAATCCACAATCAAATTTAAAAATGCCCACATAAGCAAATTATGGCATTTACTTAAAATTGACCAATTAAGTGGGTGTTCGCATAATTGAGCGCATAGCTCAAATGTCGTGCATTCTTATCCGACTTTTGCTTATCGGGCAATTAAGTAGGCTTAAACCTTTTTAGAACACTGCCAAAATGAATGACTTTAAGTTCCTTAAAAGTCAAGATTTTTTCTTCACTTATCCTTTTAGTTTGGATCTCAATGAGTGACATGCATGACTGTTCTGGATATTCCACACATATTACATGTATATGTACTCTTACAATACACCCTGTTACATTATAAACCTTTTACTTCATGGGCCAATGTAGCCCATTATTTTCATCATAGAGTATCCTAGTTTCCCTCAGATTATTGTATTATCATTGCAGGAGTCATGTCACATTGCGATATCTTAATTTTACGTCACATATTTCTCAAAGGATCTTATATGCTTCAAACTCTCTGATTCTATAATGTCATTTTTCTTTGTTCTGTGACCTGACACCTAGATATTGGACCTATTTAAATCCTAGTTCTAGGAACTTCTTGGTTTGGTCATTCATGCTGGTTGTTCCCATCTTTGACCATGAGATCCCGATCACAACTAGAACGAAAAGCATGGGATATTTGTTTCTCTGATACAAAAACCTTGTTTCATCCGTCTTTTATTCTTTTTAGAAAGCGGAAGACTACTAATTTAATTGAGTTAATAATGAAACAAAGTCCACCAGAAAATACTGCACATATTACCCGTAAACATCACTAAGAATTAAGAATAGATAGAGCTGGGAGCATAGGGTACTTGAGCTAATTTGACCTATAAATAAAAACAGTGACATTGTAACTCTTTTGACTCAACCTTTAATATGAGAGTGCGCATAATTTTACTTTTGAGAGTCTTGCTATAGCTATGTAGCATGGACATTTTTATTATGCATGCGGTATGGGAGCACCTAGCAAATTAATCAGATTAAGCTTTGATTAATTGGATTACACGAATTATATGCTTTGAGTTTTTAATATATATTTATTATTTATCATATGTTAAAATATATAAAATTCATGAAAATTGAAAATCTAGTAAGAAAAAGACTAACAAAGATGCAATTTAACAATAAATAACTAGTTAACTACGTAAACTTTCAAGCCATATATCAAAAGTAACTAGATAATAACTAGTTAACTACTTAAAAGTTCAATTTATACCAAAAGTAACTAGATACTCAAATAAAAGTCTCAATTAACCATCGAAAGTAAAACTAAATGTCCATAAACAAAAACAAATCATCTAGTCTTCCTCATCATCCTCATAATGAACGAGAAGCTTCGTCAGAGATAGAAGTTTCACTGAATCATCGGAGATAGAAGCTTCGTCGAGCTAAGGAAGAACAAAGGCCAGGGTCTTGTCGTAGCCACTGGGTTCCCACGAGAGCAGAGAAGAGAGAGTCGCAGTAATTGGGAAAAGATAAGGGCTAGTTTTTTATTTTATTTTAGTTTGTTGGATCAGGTTTTGGGGTAAACGGGTTTAAATCCACAATCAAATTTAAAAATGCCCACATAAGCAAATTATGCGGGCATTTACTTAAAAATTGACCAATTAAGTGGGTGTTCGCATAATTGAGCGCATAGCTCAAATGCTGTGCATTCTTATCCAGCTTTTGCTTATGCGGGCAATTAAGTAGGCTTAAACCTTTTTAGAACACTGCCAAAATGAATGACTTTAAGTTCCTTAAAAGTCAAGATTTTTTCTTCACTTATCCTTTTAGTTTGGATCTCAATGAGTGACATGCATGACTGTTCTGGATATTCCGTCACATATTACATGTATATGTACTCTTACAATACACCCTGTTACATTATAAACCTTTTACTTCATGGGCCAATGCAGCCCATTATTTTCATCATAGAGTATCCTAGTTTCCCTCAGATTATTGTATTATCATTGCAGGAGTCATGTCACATTGCGATATCTTAATTTTACGTCACATATTTCTCAAAGGATCTTATATGCTTCAAACTCTCTGATTCTATAATGTCATTTTTTCTTTGTTCTGTGACCTGACACCTAGATATTGGACCTATTTAAATCCTAGTTCTAGGAACTTCTTGGTTTGGTCATTCATGCTGGTTGTTCCCATCTTTGACCATGAGATCCCGATCACAACTAGAACGAAAAGCATGGGATATTTGTTTCTCTGATACAAAAACCTTGTTTCATCCGTCTTTTATTCTTTTTAGAAAGCGGAATACTGCTCAGTTAGTGCATTATGTATCACATTATAGCAAATATAATCTTAGATTTACATATGTTGGGTTTAAAACATCAACTAACAGTATAGGTGTCTGCATGAGGTTTTAGGTTATGTATTATACAGACACAGGTTTAGGATGACAGTTAGTCTCTATATCATTGGAACTTAGCTGCACCTAAAGAAGATGTGCCTTATTGGTAGAATAGCTTACTGATGTTTATTGTTTATGTATATATGCTCAGAATGAACGTACTATATGTGCTTCAATACGATATTTCTAACCTTTTATATGCAATTACAAGTAGATGATGTTTAATTATCCCATGATTTTGACCTAGGTGTTAATATATTTGAAGTCGAGATACCAAAAGCAAGTTTGCACATCAAAATAACTGCAAATTTGCGAAAAAGTATTTACAATTATGGTTATTTATCAATCTATCATACTGTGAATCCACATTGGTCATTATGATCTACTAATTCGAAATACTTAGAATCATCAATAAAAGGTTTAAGAGATCTCTACTCAACTTTGACGAAAATGGCCTCAGATTTAGGTATTCATGACTATATCTAATTACATCGAGTTTTGGTTCATGCAACATTATGATCCTTTAGTCATGAGTAACTGTCCGGTTTCTCAGTCTGTAAAGTGCACAATATAATTTACAATATTTCTTCAGGAAACAATCCATATTGATAAGCATTTAAAAATAAATCATGGCCTATGGTGTGGATGCTTGTTGGATGCCTCCCATGAAACATGGACAAACTGAATTTGAGCCTAGCGCTTCATGTAGTTTCTTATTCAGTTGCATGTTGACCCCCTATGAAGATAAGCATTATTTGTCTAAGAATACAAAATTCATACATTTGCATTGAAGATGCACATAGTTCTTTAAAATATTATATGCATTAAGCATCAATACAAACTACGTCATTGTTAAGCTAAATGCATGATGAAAAGCAGTCATGTATGTACTATATTATTTGTACTGTACTGTTTGTTACCTTAATGTATGTTGATTTCACAAACAAGGGCATTTCATCTGTGTACGTAGAAGTTGTACATAGATGCATCTGACAGATGCAACCTATACCAATCACATTGGTGGTGCGTTTGGGAGTACGAAGTAATTGATTTCTGAGTTATGAGATGCATGATGTAGTTTGATCTCTGCATGCATCTGTATAGTTTCCTTTTCTGTTAATGATAATGACAAAGTGATCAGTGACTAAAACCCAATGTTACAGAAGGCGCTAGGCGGACTAGGCGTTCGAGCCGGGGCCTAGCGCCTAGGCGCCTAGGCGTACGCCTAGGCGTTTGCCTATTTTTTAATTTATTTAATTATAATAATTCACAAAAATATATATTAACTATTAAGTTCATATCAAATTGTAAAAAAAACATAAATAACAATCTTAGATCCATAATCAACCATGCATAATTACTAAATAACTAAAATAGTAACCAAATACTAAGAAACATCACAATGTCCAACATAATGTTAATCACAGTGAAAAAAATAAAACAGTGAAAAAAAGATGAAAATAGGTTAAGAGTTAGTAATGGGTTCGGGTTTGGGCTAGGTTTTAGTTTAAAATTAGGTTTTTTCTCTTTTTTGTTAAAAAGTTGGCGCTAGAGGCTACTTAGGGCGAGCAGCCTAGACCGACGCCGTGCCAAATCTAGGCGGCCAAGGCTCCGCCTAGGCCTAGGCGTTCGCCTAGGCCGCTTTTTACAACACTGCTAAAACCTGAGAGATATTTGTTTTGTTATATCTAATTAGTATGACCTATATTTAACTGCTTTAGTTTAATCTACTCACATTTTTATAAACAAATGGAAGATCTTAATAAACCTAATAGATATTGCCAATACAATGTAAATGAATCAGAGCCAATTTGGACAGTTCATTTAACTACATCTCAAAACTCATTGTTTTAAAAAGTTAATGAAGTTGAGATATATTTAGCCGATGCATCATGTGTTTTCCAAAATGCAATGTTCTAAACATGGTTTTATTATGCATGCGGTATGGGAGCACCTAGCAAATTACTCGATTAAGCTTTGATTAATTGGATTACACGAATTATGCTTTTGAGTTTTTAATATATATTTATTATTTATCATATGTTAAAATATATAAAATTCATGAAAATAGAAAATGTAGTAAGAAAAAGACTAACAAACATGCAATTTAACAATAAATAACTAGTTAACTACTTAAAAGTTCAATTTATACATCAAAAGTAACTAGATAATAACTAGTTAACTACGTAAACTTTCAAGCCATATATCAAAAGTAACTAGATAATAACTAGTTAACTACGTAAACTTTCAAGCCATATATCAAAAGTAACTAGATAATAACTAGTTAACTACTTAAAAGTTCAATTTATACATCAAAAGTAACTAGATAATAACTAGTTAACTACTTAAAAGTTCAATTTATACATCAAAAGTAACTAGATAATAACTAGTTAACTACTTAAAAGTTCAATTTATACATCAAAAGTAACTAGATAATAACTAGTTAACTACGTAAACTTTCAAGCCATATATCAAAAGTAACTAGATACTCAAATAAAAGTCGTTAAATAAACCATCGAAAGTAAAACTAAATGTCCATAAACAAAAACAAATCATCTAGCCTTCCTCATCATCCTCATAATGAGCGAGAAGAGAGAGAGTCACGGTAATTGGGAAAAGATAAGGGCTATGATTTTTTTACTTTAGTTTGTTGGATCGGTTTTGGGGTAAACGGGTTCAAATCCACAATAAAATTTAAAAATGCCCACATAAGCAAATTATGCGGGCATTTACTTAAAATCGACCAATTAAGTGGGTGTTCGTGATAATTGAGCGCATAGCTCAAATGTTGTGCGCTTGTATCCAACTTTTGCTTATGCGGCAATTAAGTAGGCTTAAACCTTTTTAGAACATCGCTAAAACCCGAGATATTTGTTTTGTTATATCTAATTAGTATGACCTATATTTAACTGCTTTAGTTTAATCTACTCACATTTTTATAAACAAATGGAAGATCTTAATAAACCTAATAGATATTGCCAATACAATGTAAATGAATCAGAGCCAATTTGGACAGTTCATTTAACTACATCTCAAAACTCATTGTTTTAAAAAGTTAATGCGAGTTGAGATATATTTAGCCGATGCATCATGTGTTTTCCAAAATGCAATGTTCGGAAACATGGTTTTATTATGCATGCGGTATGGGAGCACCTAGCAAATTACTCAGATTAAGCTTTGATTAATTGGATTACACAGAATTATGCTTTTGAGTTTTTAATATATATTTATTATTTATCATATGTTAAAATATATAAAATTCATGAAAATAGAAAATGTAGTAAGAAAAAGACTAACAAACATGCAATTTAACAATAAATAACTAGTTAACTACGTAAACTTTCAAGCCATATATCAAAAGTAACTAGATAATAACTAGTTAACTACTTAAAAGTTCAATTTATACATCAAAAGTAACTAGATACTCAAATAAAAGTCGTTAAATAAACCACTGAAAGTAAAACTAAATGTCCATAAACAAAAAACAAATCATCTAGCCTTCCTCATCATCCTCATAATGAACGAGAAGCTTCGTCAGAGATAGAAGTTTCACTGAATCATCGGAGATAGAAGCTTCGTCGAGGTAAGGAAGAACAAAGGCCAGGGGTCTTGTCATAGCCACTGGGTTCCCACGAGAGCAGAGAAGAGAGAGAGTCACGGTAATTGGGAAAAGATAAGGGCTATGATTTTTTTTTACTTTAGTTTGTTGGATCGGGTTTTGGGGTAAACGGGTTCAAATCCACAATAAAATTTAAAAAAAATGCCCACATAAGCAAATTATGCGGGCATTTACTTAAAAATCGACCAATTAAGTGGGTGTTCGCATAATTGAGCGCATAGCTCAAATGTTGTGCGTTTGTATCCAGCTTTTGCTTATGCGGGCAATTAAGTAGGCGCTTAAACCTTTTTTTAGAACACTGCCAAAATGAATGACTTTAAGTTCCTTAAAAGTCAAGATTTTTTTTCTTCACTTATCCTTTTAGTTTGGATCTCAATGAGTGACATGCATGACTGATCTGGATTTTCCGTCACATATTACATGTATATGTAGACTCTTACAATACACCCTGTTACATTATAAACCTTTTACTTCATGGGCCAATGTAGCCCATTATTTTCAATATAGAGTAACCTAGTTTCCCTCGGATTATTGTATTATCATTGTAGGAGTCATGTCACATCGCGATATCTTAATTTTACGTCACATATTTCTCTAAGGATCTTATATGCTTCAAACTCTCTGATTCTATAATGTCATTTTTTCTTTGTTCCGTGACCTGACACCTAGATATTGGACCTATTTAAATCCTAGTTCTAGGAACTTCTCGGTTTGGTCATTCATTCTGGTTGTTCCCATCTTTGACCATGAGATCCTGATCACAACTAGAACGAAAAGCATGGGATATTTGTTTCTCTGATACAAAAACCTTGTTTCATCCGTCTTTTATTCTTTTTAGAAAGTGGAAGACTACTAATTTAATTGAGTTAATAATGAAACAAAGTCCACTAGAAAATACTGCACATATTACCCGTAAACATCACTAAGAATTAAGAATAGATAGAGCTGGGAGCATAGGGTACTTGCATTGTTACAGAAGACGTTAGGCGGACTAGGCATTTGAGCCAGCGCCTAGGCGTTTGGCTATTTTTAAAATTATTTAATTATAATAATTGATAAAAATATGCATTACATTCATATAAATTTGCAAAAAAAAATAGCAATCTTAGATCTACAATAAATCATGCATACTTAAATACTAAATAGCCAAAATAATAACTAACAAGGTTATAGAAAGCGCTAGGAGGCCTAGGCGTTGGACCCGACGCCCAGAGCCTAGGAGGTTTTTTTTTTTAATTTTTTAATTACAATAATTGATAGTAAATGTCAATGTTATAGAAAGCTTAGGTGCCAGATTGGTGTCTAGGCAGATTTCTTTCTTTATTTAAGTGGTGGTCGAGGAGGTTTTGTTGAAGGTTGGAGGAGGTAGTGGAGATGTTCATATTTGGAGGTTAAAGGAGTTTGAAGGAGGTTGGAGAACGTGGAGGCTGCAATACAGAAAATCACGATCAAGGCTTAAAGGGTATAGTCCACGTAACCAGACAATACTCCCCTAAATATTCCCAAAACGTAGGTGGGCAGCCTAGGTACCGCCCAGGCGTAAGACGCTAGTTAGGCGGCCTAGGTACTGCCTAGGCCTAGGCGTATGCCTAGGCGGACTAGACGGAGTCTTTTTAAAACAGTGGGTACTTGAGCTAATTTGACCTATAAATAAAAACAGTGACATTGTAACTCTTTTGACTCAACCTTTAATATGAGAGTGGGCATAATTTTACTTTCGAGAGTCTTGCAATAGCTATGTAGCATGGACATTTCTATCATGAAGTCCTACCCGTTTTAGACGCATCATCGATGTGTCCTGGGACACTTCTTAGATACACATTGGGATCTTTTTATTAGTGGAAAGGGGGAAAAAAGAAGAAGAATGGGGGTAAGGAAGAGGAAGAATGAAGAAGAGAGAGCGGGTGACGTCAAAATGAAAATGCTATGTTAAATTTACAGAACAATTAGATTGTGAATCTGTTTAACATCCCTTGTCATGTGAAAAGATATACAAAAATAGTCGCGTTATAAAAAATCTCATCATTTCCTGAAACTTGTAAAAGACAATCAGTTTGTAAACTATGAAGATATATCATAGTCCATAGATGTGATATATCATTAGTGGGATATCTCGGATGGTGTGAAAGAGGTACTTTGAGAAGCATAATCTCTATGAGATTTATTATACATGAACATATGGATTTGGCAAACCACCATCTAATGGGTATTTCATTCTATTTTACCCTTTTGTTCAGCTAACATCTGAAGAATCTTGGCTCTCTTTTGACCAAGAAGCCAGATCAATTCATAACAAGGTAAGCCTTAATTTTTATTTACATGCTTAGATAAGTAAACTACAAACCCAATTCTCTAGGTTCGAGCATTTGCAGGTTGGCCAGGAACCCGAGCTAGAGTTCAAGTTATTGATGACAGTGGTCATCACAGTCTCTTAGAAATTAAGATCATTACATCAAGGGTTGGCAGCAAAATTGAAAAGTTAAGTGATGGAAAGGAGATCATATTCATCAGTGGTGCACTTGTTTTCCCATGTGCTGGAGAATCTTGGCTTGAGGTACATAACATGTCCCTATACACAAGTACATATATGTTTATTGTTTTTAACGTGTGTAAATACTAAATGTGTGTACATGACTAGAAATTCTTGCGCTAAAGACTTTTCAATTCTTTCCTTTGCTTTCTCTTTTGTAAGGTCCTTGAGCTTAGGCTCCCGGGTAAGAAGGTGATGAGTGCTCGTGATTTTTGGAATGGCTTGAGAGGACAGAGGCTGCAGAAATTACCATAACAGGATTCTTTCATATTTTTAGTGGTAATCCTATTGGCAATTTCATTAATATATCTTTCTAATAATACAACTGCATCTTTGTGTCAATGCTTTGAATTTCATCTCTCCTCATTTAGCTGCTATACAAAAGAAAAACTTAAAACTTTTTTTTTCTTCCTTTGTGTGGAGAGGATAAAATATCATCTCCATATAAA